>CM040833.1:34309026-34494026 GCA_022828995.1 Vimba vimba
TCCTAACCCCCTCTCCCCCCCCACCTCTTGTTTAAGTACTGATGAAGGTGTTGTTGGGGAATGACTCCAGACAAAGAGGATCTTCAATAGAGATGTATTCTGTTAATAAGTTTTTCCACAATGAAATGTATATGGTATTTCTTGATTTCCAGTTTATGAGGATAGTTTTCTTGGCAATAGTTAGGAACACCAATAGTAATTGACCATTTGAATTATTTATATCTATTGTGGATATGTCACCTAGTATGCAGAGGGAGGGAGACAGTGGGATGTGACATCCCATGAAGTTGGAGAGTGAGTCGGTAACCTTTTCCCAAAATGTTTTAATTGGAGTGCAATGCCATAAGGCGTGAAGATAAGTGTCAGGAGTGTTTTGTGTGCAATGTGAACATGTCTCTGAGGTGAAGCCCATTTTAAATAATTTCTGTCCAGTTAGATGAGTTCTGTGAAGTACTTTATACTGTATGAGTTGTAAGTTAGCATTTTTAGTCATGGAGTATATGTTTTTGCAAATTTGAGTCCAAAAATCAGCATTGGGAGTAATGGATAAGTCTGATTCCCATTTGGTGGTTGGTAGAGCTAATGCGTTGTCTGATTTTGATATCATTTTGTATATTTTGGAGAGTAATTTTTTGGGGGAAGATATATTAATAAACTCAGAGATTTGAGGGGAAAGGTCTAGATTGATTGGTTGGTTAAGTAATTTTGATTTAATTGACGATTTGATTTGTAAATATTCCAAGAAGCAATTACTCCCGATGCTGTATGTCTGGGCTATATGGGAAAATGGTGGCAGGTTGTTATTATTAATAATATGCTGTAGTTGTGTGATTCCCTTATCTGCCCATGTGCGAAAGTTTAGTGGCTTCTTGTTAGCTAAAAAATCTGGGTTATTCCAAATTGGGGTGTATTTACATGGTATGAGTGGGGAATTTGTGATCTGATGGAACTTCCACCAGGCTGTCAGAGTTGCTCCTATTGTTGGCATTTTAAAACAGTGATGTTTTTTGATTGTTTGACTGTGAAAAGGTAATTCTGAGATGCTAATGTCTTTGCAGATTGATTGTTCAATATCTTGCCATGTGTATTCTGAAGAGTTAGGTTGAATCCATTTGTATATGTTTTGGAGTTGATTTGCCAGAAAATAATTATAAAAATGTGGTGCCTCTAATCCACCTTGTGATTTTGGTTTCTGTAAGGTTGTTAATTTAATTCTTGGGGTCTTGTTTTTCCAGTAGAATTTTGTAATAATTGAATCTAAAGATTTGAACCAGATACGAGTGGGCTGTGTTGGAATCATTGAAAATAAGTAGTTTATTTTTGGGAGTATAGACATTTTTGTTACTGATATTCTGCTCATGATTGATAATGGTAAGTTCATCCAACGTTGAAGATCGTCATCTATTTTTTTAAGTAATGGGGTATAGTTGAGTGTAAACAACTCTGGCAGCTTGGCGGAGACGTTGATTCCCAAATATGTGATGTAATTGGTGCACAAAGGGATTTGTGATGTTTGGGATGTCACATCCACCCTGGTGGAATTTAATGGAAGTATAGCCGATTTATTCCAGTTAATTGAGTATTCAGAAACGTTTGAAAAGGTATCAATGAGTTTTATTGTTTCTTGTAATGATTTTTGGGGATTTTGTAAGTATAATAATATATCATCAGCGTAAAGACTTATTTTATGGTGTATGTTTAATGTTTTAATTCCTCTGATGTAGTTGTTTTGACGGACAGCTGCTGCAAGCGGTTCGATGAATATGGTGAATAGAGATGGAGAGAGTGGGCATCCTTGTCTAGTTCCCCAGTGTAGAGTGAAGCTGCGTGATGTTAGTCCGTTAGTAATGACAGTGGCTGAGGGTGATGTGTAGAGAATTTTAACCCAGTTGATGAATGACTCCCCAAAACCAAACCTCCCTAATGTGGAAAACAGGAATTTCCAGTTTACTTTATCAAATGCTTTTTCCGCATCAAGAGTGACTATGACAGATTTGTTTTTGTTTATTGATGAGTGGTGAATTAGGTTTATGAGTCTGCGGGTATTGTTTGATGCTTGTCTACCTTTAATGAAACCGGTTTGGTCGGGATGGATTATAGTTGGCATGATTTTTTCTATTCTATGGGAAAGAGCTTTAGCAATTATTTTAGTGTCTACGTTAATTAGTGAGATTGGGCGATAACTTGACGGTAATGTTGGATCTTTATTGGGTTTGAGGAGGAGTGCAATTGTGGCTGTGTTCATGGTGTCTGGAAGTTTTGATTTTTGTTTTGATTCGCATATCAACCGGATGAAAAGTGGTGATAAGATAGACCAAAATTGTTTGTAGAACTCAGCAGGGAAGCCATCAGGACCTGGTGATTTATTGTTGAGCATGTGTTTAAGAGCATTAGAAAGTTCTTGTTCTGATAAAGGTAATTCTAGAGTATCTATTTGCTGTTTGTTAAGTTGAGGTAAGTTGATATTGCTAAGAAACAGATTTATGTCATCCTGGGATGGATTCTTTTCAGGGGAATATAGTTTACTGTAAAAATTTTTTGAAAGATTTGATTTATTTCTTCTGGTGAGTTGGTGGGTGTCCCTGCTGAGTCCTTAATGACTGATATAGTTGTTTTTTCTTTATTGTGTTTGATTTGATTAGCCAGGTATTTACCAGATTTATTACTATGATGGAAGTGTTCTTGTCGTAGTCTGTGAATAAGGAATTGAGTATGCATATTAATTAGTTTATTTAATTGTGATTTATATTTTCTTAGCATATCCTGTTTCTTCTGTTGGGTTATTTATGTTGATGTCTTCTAGTTCTTAAATTTTTTGTTCTAGTGCATCTTGTTGTTCTTTCTCTTTCTTTCTTTTGTAAGTAGAATATGAAATTATTTTGCCTCTTAATACTGCCTTTCCTGTTTCCCACAGAAGAGATGGGGATGTTTCCGGGGAGTCATTCATCTCTAGAAAGCAAGCCCACTCTCTTTCAAAGTAGCTGTTGAAATCGTGGTCTTGTAGAAGTGAGGTATTAAATCGCCATCTAGAAATGGGTTTATGTGCAGTGGTTATATTCAATTTTAATGTTAATGGAGCATGATCACTAATGATTATTGGGTGGATCTTTGATTCGGAAATATTGGATATAATAGAATTACTGGTGAGAAAAAAGTCAATGCGAGAATAAGAATGATGAACTGGTGAAAAAAATTAGAATGCTTTAATGTCCGGATGCTGGAGGCGCCAACTATCGCCAAGACCAAGATCCCACATGAACTGTTTTATGGTTTCTGCAGATTTCCAGATGCGTTTATTGTCAGTGTTGTTACATCTATCTGTAGTTGGATCTAAAACTGTGTTGAAATCACCTGCTATTATGATTGGACAATCAGAAATATTTGAAATGGAAGAAAAAAAATTCTGAAAAAAAGATGGGTCATCTGTGTTTGGGCCATATAAATTTCCTATTGTGACTGAGTTGTTTTTAATTGAACTGTTAATTATGATAAAACGTCCCTCTGGGTCTGTAATTGTGGTGTTATGAACAAATGGTATTTTTTTATTTATTAGAATACATACCCCTCTCTGTTTCGTGTTGTAGTGGGCAGAATATAAATGATACTGTGATGATTTGATTTTGTTTTGATCAGATTCAGATAAATGTGTTTCTTGGAGAAGACATATGTCTGCTTGTAATTTGTTTATATGATTAAAAATGTTGATCCTCTTTGTCTGGGAGCCAAGTCCACGGACATTCCAGGATAAAAAAGTGATTGGCGACATTTCTCAAAAAAATACAAAATGAATAAATAAATGATATGTATGTATATTAATATATGGGCTTGTTAGTACTGCATATGTATATATGTGAGTGTATGCATTTGAAAAGGTGTGAGTGTGTGTGTGTGACAACGCAATGTTATTGTTATACTGATAGACGTACAATTTAGACATAGAGTTAACAAAACGTACATAATAGAACAATGAACAACAAAAAAAAAAACTTAAAGACCAGCATAATGTTTAAAGGGGGGGGTGGGGGGGAGAGGATGAGACCTAAGTGCAATTGCAAAAACATAACTCAGTTATATGAAGGAGCTGAGTAAAGAGATAATGCAGAGTGATGTGTTCAAAAAAGCCAGGGGGTAATGTCCTTGTCACGATATAATTGTCCATCTATGTATAATTTGTCCACTGTTATGATTGCACGTTTTCCTTCATTCATTTTTTGTTTTCGGATTGGGAAGAGTTGTTTTCGACGTTCGAGGATGTCCTTTGGATATTGTTCGTTGAGACCGTAAGCTGTACCTTTAAGTTGTCTGCCTTGTTTTTGAACCAGTTCTTTGTGTTTGTAGTGTTCAAATTTTGCGATGATAGGTCGCGGTCGGTTGTTGTTTTGTTGAGAACGGATGCGATGGACACGGTGAAAGGTGATGCTTTGTACAGTTTCAGCTGGTAGTTTGAGTTGTTTTGTCATGAAGTCCTTGATTAATTTTTCGGGGTCATCTGGCGTTTGATCCGGGATGCCTGTGAACACTAGATTGTCTCTCATACTGCGTGCTTGTAAGTCCAGAATGTTTTCTTTCATCGATTTGTTTTCTGTGACAACGGAGGTGAGCTGGGCGGAAAGTGTGTGAACTGAGTCCTTTAAAAAGTTATTTTCTTTAGTGAGAGTGTCTATCTGTTCTTGGCTGAACTCTAAACTTTGACGTAGTTCTTGGAATTCCTTGTGAATGACTTCTATTAATGCGATTCTTGTGTTGAGTCCGGAAAGTTTGTTTTCAATTGAGCGTAATATATCGCTTACCTCGGCACAGCAAGATGGTGAGGATGGTGTTGAATTTAAACTTGCAGGTGAATCAGTACGGGGTCTCTTGGAGATTGAAGTGGGATTACCTTTGTTATTTGGCGTGTTCATGTTGCAGCCGAGTGTGTTGTAGTGAGCGTCGATGTATTCTTCGAGTTGATCCAGGGTGAACAGTGGAGGGAAAATAGTCCAGTTGTGTTGATTTAGTCCAATTTTCAATGTGCGGAAGAAAAGAAAACGGTAGAAAAAGAAAACACTGAGGTTGTTTGTTTCTAGCAGACGGACGCCGCCACTTTACGTCTTGCACTCGGTCTCGCGGGTTCTCGCGTTACTCGGCCATGCACCTCCTTACTCGGCCATGTTATCCTACCTCTTTGTAAGTAAGTAATCAGCAATATTTTAAAATGTATGCGATTGTTTAATAGGGAAAGTACTGCACCTACCCCCACCTCTGACGCGTCAACCTCCACCACAAACTGACGTGAAGGATCAGGGGCTACAAGAATGGGAGCTGAAACGAAGCAGCTCTTGAGGTTGGTAAATGCCGCTTCCGCAGCATTAGACCACCTGAACGCCGTTCTGGTGGAGGTCAAGGCAGTCAGAGGAGTGGCTAGTTGGCTGAAATTACGAATAAAACGTCGGTAAAAATTGGCGAATCCCAGGAACCTCTGCAGGGCCTTGCGGGAATCTGGAAACAGCCTTATCCTTGTCAGGATCCATGCGCACTCCCTCGGACGAGACGATGTACCCCAAAAACAGGACTGACTGTGCATGAAACGCGCACTTCTCCGCCTTGACAAAATGCCCATTCTCTTTGAAGCACTCGTCTGACATGTTGAACATGTTCCTGGAGAGACGAAGAAAATATCAATATGTCATCCAGGTAGACATAAATGAACTGATCAACCATGTCTCTCAACACATCATTGACGAGTGCTTGGAAAACGGCGGGGGAGTTGGACAGGCCGAAGGGCATAACCAATTATTCAAAGTGTCCCCTGGGGGTATTGAAAGCCATTTTCCACTCATCCCCCCTTCTTATGCGGACCAAATGGTAGGCAGTAGGTCCAATTTCGTGAAAAGAGACGCTCCCTGCAACCGCTCGAAGGCTGAAGACATCAACGGCAAAGGATAGGTATTCTTTACAGTGATGTTGCTCAGCCCTCGGTAGTCCATACACGGTAGCAGGGAGCCATCCTTCTTCCCCACGAAAAAGAACCCCGCGCCAGCAGGAGACGAAGAAGGACGGATGATCCCGGCAGCCAGAGAATCAGAAATATATTTCTCCATGACCTCCCTCTCAGGAACAGAGCGAGTATAACTTGCCCTTAGGCGGAGACGTACCTGGCAATAAATTTATAGCACAGTCGTAGGGACGATGCGGAGGAAGAGAAGCAGCCCGTGACTTACTGAACACTTCCTTCAGGTCGAGATACTCCGGTGGCACATTAGACAGATTCTCCTGCAACACAGAACAAGAAACAGACGGACAGGCAGGCACAAGACAAGAGGCATAACAACGGTCACTTCAGGCAGAAACTGTATTCTGACCCCATTCCACCCTGGGTTGGTGTTGGACCAACCATGGATGTCCCAATACCACTGGTGCGAATGGTGAACTGGTGATGAGGAAAGAAGTCTTTTGGGTATGGTTTCCAGAGGTGATAAGAGTGAGAACACATGTAGACTGAGTGATGCCTGGGAGTACCTGTCCGTTAATGGCGTTGACTGAAATCTTGTGCTCAAGTGAAGTGACCGGAATATGAAGATGTTCGACCAAAGAACAGTCTATGAGGTTACCCTCAGATCCTGAGTCCACCAGAGCCTGGCAGATGTGGCACTGGTCTGCCCATTCAGTCTTACCAAGAGGAGAGTTGCTGATGAGTAACCTCCGTTCTACTGTCGGGCTTGGTCTTTTACTGGACAGTCAATGAGAAAGTGTCCAGCCGTGCCACAGTAAAGGCAAAGTCCTCTTGTCCTCCGACGGTCCCTCTCCTCCCGGGAAAGCCAAGCTCGACCAACCTGCATGGGTTCTTGATCGATCGGGGGGCTGACCGTGTTCCCACCTCTGATACTGCAATACTCAGGAAATTCTGGAATCAGGGTCTGGTGTGATCGACTCTCTCGTTGTTGAAGACGCGCATCCACGCGCAGCGCCAATCCGATTAGTTTGTTGAGACTCCAGCGTATAAATCTCCTTTTGAACACGGTCAGCCAACCCATGCAGGAACATGTCCCACTGCGCCTCCTCGTTCCATTTGCACTCGGCTGCCAGGGTCCGGAACTCGATGGAATACTCGGATACTGACTTGTTGTTCTGGCGGAGATCGGCGAGTTTCCGAGCAGCCTCCCGGCCCCTAACCGCGCGATCAAATACCCGTCTCATCTCCTCGCCGAGTGCTTGGAATGAGGAACAGCAGGGATGTTGTTGCTCCCACACCGCTGTTCCCCACAGAGCCGCGCGTCCCGACAACAAAGTCATTACCAGTGCCACTCTAGACTGTTCTGTGGCGAAGGTCACTGTTTGAAGAGAGAAAAAGATGGAACATTTAGTCAAAAATGCTCTACAGAGACTAGGCTCACCCGAATATCTCTCAGGGGTGGGAATGCGTGGCTCGGGCTGGTTGACAATGTTAGATGGCTTGTGGGGAACAGGCGGTGGGGGTGGCGCAGTGGGAGCCCTCAGTTGTTGTAATTGAGTGGTGAGCTCGGACACCTGCGTTACCAGCGCCTGTACAGCCCGACCAGTAGCAGCCATCTGTTCCTCTTGACGATCCATCCGAACAACGTTGTTTGAAAGAAATTCCTGAAGCTCAGCTGCTTTCGCTGGATCCATGTCACGGTCAGATCGTTCTGTCATAGAAACTACACTCTGTATAGAAAGAACGAGAGTAGAATCCAACTGCGAGAAAACAGCAATATTTATTATAAACAGGAAAAGCAGTGAAGCTGGTCAGCGTTGATGAACAGAGTAGATAAGGCACTGGCAACGCAGGGACGCAATGGGCAGATAAATCCAGGCAGAATCCAGACAGGAAGCGAGAGATCCGGGAAGGCGAACCACTCGAGGGAAACGAGACACGCCCAAAACACTAATACACACAACACTGACAGACAGCGAGGGCGAGACAGTGAACCCATGAACCGTGACAGAGACAGAGTATCAAGTCTTTGTGAAAGTTGATATAACACATCAGAGACTTTAGCTGAGTTTGCTAGCGGATGTATAAACCACAGTAAAAAACAGCTGTGGGAACTCCCGAGGAAGATAGAATGGTCTAAGTGATACACTCAGTAGTTCGATATCAGGAGTACAGAGAGATTCTCTTACTACCACTTGTCTACACCAGTTGTCCCCAATGAAAAAACAAACTCCACCATCGCGTGACTTTGCCGTGATATCCGGGTCTCGATCCGTTCGATACACTGTGAAGCCAGTTGGTTCAACCACACTTGACGGGGTGCTCTCATTCAGCCATGTTTCTGTGATTGCCAGCACACATGCGTTTCTGTATTCATGCAAGTAACATAGATTTGCTGTTAATTCATTAATTTTACCCCTCAGGGACTGGGCATTCATTAATAATGTCGTGGGCAAGGGTAATTTATTTCCCATTCTTTTTAGTCACTGGCGAATCCCACCTCTCTTTCCTCGTCTCCGTTTCCTTTTGGTTTGAATAATCTTGTCTTGTGAAGATTGCAGATAACTTGGTATGCGATGATAAGATGTGGTCTCCGCATATTTACTGCACTGGAGTAAGAATTCTCGGCTGTACCGAACAACTCCGCCTGCGGCGTTTTCGGCATTTAGTGCATTGAATAAATTGATACTTAAAATCCAGATGACAAGTCCAACAATCCATGAAACTCCATTGGTGCGAATTATACACCACGTCAGCAGTCAAGTTTAAAAAGAAAGAAATATAAAAACAATGAAACGTATTCAACAAACAAACAAATCAAACGGCGCAAGTGAAACACACAGCAGGTCGCCACAGAGCAGCGCCCATAATGCAGTTTATTTAAAGGGTTATCCACAATCGTAATCCAAATCCAGGCAAGGGTCATACACAAACAAACGATCCAAACAATAACAGATTAGGGATGAGGCAAAGAGAGAAATCCGAGGGGACAACTAATCTTCCTCTTTTTCTTATCTTTCTTTTTAACCAATCTTCCTTTCTTTCTAACTAATCTTTCTTTTTCTTTCTTACTAATCTCTTTCTTTCTAACTAATCTTTCTTTTATTGAAACTTATCTATCTATCTATCTATCTATCTATCTATCTATCTATCTATCTATCTATCTATCTATCTATCTATCTATCTATCTATCTATCTATCTATCTATCTATCTATCTTTCTAACTAATCTTTCTTTTTCTTTCTAACTAACCTTTTTCTTTCTTTCTAACTTATCTATCTATCTATCTATCTATCTATCTATCTATCTATCTATCTATCTATCTATCTATCTATCTATCTATCTATCTATCTATCTATCTATCTGTCTATCTATCTTTCTAACTAATCTTTCTTTTTCTTTCTAACTAACCTTTTTCTTTCTTTCTAACTTATCTATCTATCAAACTTTAAACTACTTTAAACTTCTTCAAACTCTCTGGTCCGAATTTCTCAAGCCAACTTAGTTTGTCTCAACTAACTTTTTTTTCTAGTTATAATATACATTTGACGAAAGTGGCCCTGACTGAATTGTAAATTTGTTATGAATTGCCTATTGAACTACAATAGTGATGTGCAAAGCACTTTTTTGTTTTTGACATCTTTAGAGTGAGAATGTGTTGCTCTTCCACTGGTTTGGTGGTTTTGAACTCTGTGTGGTTGCAGTTCTCAGCTCACAAATTCTGACTGTGGTTTCAGTGATAGGCCTTTTTTCCGTCAATTTAAACGTCAAAGGTATGTCAATTAATGTTATTTCCACTACACGTCTGTGTCTATTATATTAATATGATCTTTTCTCTATTGGGGGCCTAATGGTTAGAGAGTCAGACTTGTAACCCAAAGGTCGCAGGTTCGATTCTCAAGAAGGTAGGAAATGTCACTACTCACTGCTCCTAATGTGTGTGTGCACTAACTAAGGACAAATTCCCAGTATGATCATAAAACTTAATAAAAAAAACTTAATGAATGACGGAAAATCATGGGGAAAGACTTAATTTTTATACACTACATTTACAGAGGTGCTATATAATTTCACTTAAAGCTTTTAAACATTTAAGTAAAGATGATTTAATTAAATATTATCTGTTTTTTACTGAAACCACAGTCAGAGCTCAGATGTGAGAGCTGAGATCAAACCAGCAGATAAACCAGAAATCAGCAGATAAACCAGAAACCAGCAGATAAACCAGAAACCAGCAGTAGAAAAGAGAAGAAAGAGCAAAAACACAGTCAGAACGAGAGAAGAAATCAAGCAAGACTGCAAACGTTCTCATGCCATGAGCACAGCGCTGCAGAAATCTCCTGAATATATCTAGGTAAGACACGGTTGTTTATTTTACTTCACTTTTAGTTATTAAAGATGAACTGACATGATGTGACACAGACTACCCTTATGAAAATATATAATTCCCTATATATGAATGATCAATATATGAAATGGTTTAACAGTATATTTGAATATACAGAGCAAATATATTGTTCATATATTACAATATATTGAATAATACATAAGGAATTGCCGCTTTTTATATATCGAAAAATGTGACAATATATTTACTAATATATCATAATGTATGTAATTTTATATTCAGTAATACACTTCATTATATATAGATGTATATGTGATCAGATATGGTACTGCATGTGTAATATATTGCAGATATATTTAGTCATGCAACATAAACACACATATGTAGAGAAATATATAATGTAATATATTTATTATATATTTTACTTATTTACATTATAAATGTTTCATATTTTCAAAGGCACAAGCACACCTGCATGTACTAAAGTATTTAGCCAAGAGACTATCACTGTGTTGAAGAGAGCACAGACATTACTTTTAAAATATAATAATTATAGTCTTAATAATGTTCGGCCAATCATCAACCGAACCACAGGCTCTACTCTTCAGCACAATGACCCCAAACACACACACACACACACACACACACACACACACACACACACACACACACACACACACACACACACACACACACACACACACACACACCAGAAAACCTTTTAAACTCCAAAATAATAGAGCATTAAACACTAACAGATCCTATTATCCTTTTAACATTAAATAACACTTCATTTTAACATTTGCTCTCCTTTAACAGTCAGAAACAAAGCATGCTGGGAACTAGAAATCTGATGTAATTCATTCCGTGTGTGTGTGTACAGTATATACAGGTGCTGGTCATAAAATTAGAATATCATCAAAAAGTTGATTTATTTCAAGAATTCAACTTAACAGGTGAAACTAATATATTATATAGACTCATTACATGCAAAGTGAGATATTTCAAGCCTTTATTTGTTATAATTTTGATGATTATGGCTTACAGCTTATGAAACCCACGAAATCAAAATCTCAGAAAATTAGAATATTACATGAAATCACTGGACTTCAAGCATCTTGGATTGTGTGCCTCTCCATTCTTCCTCCAGACTCTGGGACCTTGGTTTCCAAATGAGATGCAAAATTTGCTCTCATCAGAAAAGAGGACTTTGGTCCACTGTGCTTTATTAAATCCAGAGTCAACGCAGCCGTCTACCAGGACATTTCCAGAGCACTTCATGCTTCCTTCATTTCCCAGCAGGATCTGCACCTGCCCACACTGCCAAAAGAACCAAAACCTGGTTCAATGACCATGGTATCACTGTGTAATTACTGTGTGATTTCATGTAATATTCTAATTTTCTGGGATTTTGATTTCGTGGGTTTCATAAGCTGTAAGCCATAATCATCAAAATTATAACAAATAAAGGTTCGAAATATCTCACTTTGCATGTAATGAGTCTATATAATATATTAGTTTCACCTGTTAAGTTGAATTCTTGAAATAAATCAACTTTTTGATGATATTCTAATTTTATGACCAGCACCTGTATATATGTGTGTGTGTGTGTGTGTGTGTGTGTGTGTGTGTCTGAACGTACATTCACATTTATCTGGGAACATGTATGTGCAATATTTGTAGACAATAAAGGATAAAACTTTGTGAATATTACATGTAATGTTATTTTTTGTCTTCATTTATAAACATTTTATATGTATTAATATACAGCCATACACAGTCAATGCATATATTGCAGCATATTGAAAAATATAAGCACTAGTTTCCCATATGTAAATCTATTATGTAATATATCACATTATATTTTGCAGTATAGTCTCGTATATTTTTGTTTCATAAGGGTAGACTGCATTAATATTCTCAGTCTGGATATTCTCAGTTGTGTGTTCAGCTGGAATGAGCTTTGTGTCTTCTAAAAGTTGATCAGCATTTATTCAGCAGACACTAATTTTTCACTTTTTCATTTATTTAATTACATATTTTCAGCTGGATATTGCAAACAGATCAAAGACAGACTGGAATATGGAAAATTATACATATGACTGGAATATGGAAAATGATACATATCACCAGAATCAGCTCCCGCTACAGATAAGGGTCAGATGGTCCATCTTCATCATCATCGGTGCGTGTGCAGGTCTACCAGCTCTTGTTTGGTCTGCCAGAGGTCTAATTCATCACAGAAAGAATGGACACCGTATTTCAGCCTTCATCATCCTCCTCCTCCTCACTGACTGTGCTGAGATTTTCTTGAGTCCCTATGTACTGTTAAAACTGCTCTTAAATGAGCTCGACTGGAATGGAAATTGGACATTTCGTGTTTCTGTATCTTTATGGATCTCATCAAGAGACTGTGGCCTCGTCCTGAACCAGCTGGTGGCGCTAGAGGGAATTCTCTCAGTGAAATATCCACTGTACACTGCTTCAGTTTTCTCTTCACCCTTTTTCATCGCTTTCTACATACTGGTGTTTCTCTGTCTCATTATCGGTGACATTTTATTGTTTTTGTTTAGGTTTTTGTATTTGTATTTGTTGGAATATAATTATTTGGTTGTTCTTTCATTGTTCATTATATCAGTGATCACATGGATGATATCTAGTTTTGCTCTGTGTTGTACTGATCATCACTCTCACACATCCAGAAAACCAGATCGTCATATTTGGGTTGTGTTCATATTCACTCTGCTGCTTTATCTGCCCAGTGTTTTACTCAGTCTCTTCTTATACTTTACTCCATTATTTGATCCTCCTCTTCATTTTTGGTTTATTCCTCGTATCTTGTTGAGTGTGAGACTGATTTCAGACCCTCTCGTGTGTGTGCTGGTCTGCAGGCAGAATCTCAGAGTTCAACATCTCAACCCGACAGGACCAGTTTAGTCTGAGCTGGTCTGCTAAGATGGACTCGTTGTGATGACATAATATTTTTACTATATCAAATATGCAGAAACTATTGCTGTCAACCGATTAAACAAATTAATGAATTAATCACACCCAACATTAAATATTGCAATTTCATTTGAATCTCCAATTCACACACACACACACACACACACACACACACACACACACACACACACACACACACACACACACACACACACACACACACACACACACACACACACACACACACACACAATGACATTAAGACAGTCTCTGTTTGCTGTACTCCAGTACTAGAGTGAAGGCCAGTATGACCAACACTGATACTGATGCCTCTATTTGTTGAATATATTTATTATTTTTAAATTTCTGGGGATGAAATTTGTATTTATAGTCATTCAGCATACAGTAAAAACATTTTTTTTAAATGTATTTAATAGGCCTTAAATTGACAGATGTTTATGTTTATCTTTTATTAACAATCACCGAACATTCAAAATATTATAGTAACTTTTAATTTAAGTAAACTTGCCTTTTATTTAATGTGTTTCTGATGTGTCAATACTCTTTGTTACAGTTTTTCTGAATTGCTAAAACACTAAATCCCATTCTCTGAACCAAATTCTCAATAGCCTAAACCAAGTTGTCAATTAAATCACTCTTTCTGTAAAACATTAAACAAGTTCAGGCAGTTAAAACACTGTTTGCAAATCTCATGCACCCTTTTTGCAAAACTCTAAACACATTCTCGCTCACTAAAACACATTTCACACTGTGATGCACGTGTGTTTCAAAACTCTAAACACAGACAGGCAAAAGTTAAACACAACTACAACACTCTTGTCATCATTTACACACAACGACTCAAAATTGTTCACACTTATTTCTAATGATGTGACCAAACCAACCGTACATAATACAAGTCCGTTTAGAGTGCCAAAATTGACTCAAAATGTTGCACTGAATGTTGATACCTATATGGACTGAAAAAATATAAGAGAGAGAGGAGGAAGAGTGCGTGTAAGAGGTGGTGAACAAGGAGGAAGATGATGAGGATGAGGATGATGAAGAGCATGTGTGGGGACACTGTCAAGGCTGGATCTGGCTTTAGGGTTTTTCTCTTTGCCTCCAGAGATGACAGTGTGTCTGTGATGTGGACAAACTCCTCCACCAGAACATGAAGACGCGATGCTGAAGCAGAATAGCCTACATGTAAAATCTCTCTCACTGACCTTGATTTTGCAGTTGCACAACTCTTTTGAGTGACTGTAACATGCTTTTTATGTAGAGTTTTTTACTGTAACCTTTATGGCTTTTGCAGTTGGGTCACTGTATTTTTACAGTATGCAAGTGCTGAATATCCAGACATTCAATACTATACAATATTCAGTATAATACTACTTGCAGTGCATACAGTAATTTATTCACCTTACTAATGTTAGTAGTCATTACTATACTTTTTTACGTAATTGCAAATTGTGTTTACTTTGTTACAGTATACTTTTTTTCTTTAACTGCATGCTTTGGATTCTGTGTTCTCCATTTTTTGATGTAGAGTCTAATGAATGATCTGTAGTGTTTATAATATTGACTCGCTGTGTGTATGATCTGAAAGCATTGTTTGATTTTGAGCACAGATAAAATGGTTTTGAGGCAATTGTTTGAATTTGCCAGAAGAGTCAGAGGTTCTCTGAATGTGGTGTGAAAATTTGGTTTTGTGTTTAAGGTTTTGAGAAAGTGAGTGATAGTTTCAAGAAATGTGTTTTAGCAATTCAGAAAAACTGTAATCAGCTTTCTCTGATTAAATTAAACTGTATCTTTCATTTTCAAGATATATGGCCTAACTTAAGTAATCAATTAGTAATTAAAATATTTGTTTTCTCTCTCTCTCTCTCTCTCTCTCTCTGAGTGCATGCTGGGAGTGAGGAGGATGTGTGTGTGAGAGTGTGTTTCTATCATGCGCTGTTCTTTATATTTTCTTTTGTGTGTTTTTTCTTTTCTATTTCTTGATTTATTTATTTTTGTTTACTCTTTGTAAAGTTTAATTTAGGGTTCTAGTAAGTAGGCCTAGCGTGCGCGGGTCAGCTGGCGTCAGGTGTGTCGTCCACAGGTGAAGGACGCCATTATCCCTCCGCCGTGGGTTCAGGCGTGTGCCAGAGGCCAGTGCTACAGGTGGAGATGTTGTGATAGCGGTTGGTGAGCAGTTAGGCTGTGGGAATATCGTCTCGGCTTCGAGAATGAATAAAGCCGTAGTTGTTTTTCTTAAAACAGAAGCATTGGTCAACAAGGTTATTGAGAACGGTTTGTGGGTGAAATAAAGTTTCGTTAATATCACTCCGCTGTTTGCTCCGGCTACGAAAGTGATCATTTCAAACGTCCCTCCGTTCATTGAACAAAGTAACAGGATATGTATCGTCTGGTTCCTTTTAGGGTGATAGACAATGCTGTAAACTGGGACTGACTGCTAGTTATACGAGAACCAGTTGTGTGTGTCTCTCAAACTCGTTAATTCA
Source organism: Vimba vimba (assembly GCA_022828995.1). NCBI lineage: Eukaryota > Metazoa > Chordata > Actinopteri > Cypriniformes > Leuciscidae > Vimba > Vimba vimba. Next base: position 34,324,763 of record CM040833.1, read on the forward strand.
TCTAAATCTACAACATGTATGTTAGACCCTATACCGACTAAGATACTGAAAGAGATGCTCCCAGAGGCCACAGATCCTCTTCTTAACAGAGATGGGACCAAGTCACACATGTGCAAGTCTCAAGTAAAGGCGGGCATACACTGTGCGATGTCTGTGCGATTTCAGCAAGGAACCTACTCACACTGAACGAGTAGATCGCATGCGATGTAATGCCAAAGCTCAGGATTAATGTGCTCACACTGTACCGAACGTCGAGCTGCGACTTGACTGCTCACACTATACATGTGAAATAATCCTCGTGCCGGGTTGCGCCTATGGACGATATCATGTAGCCTATCCAGAGATATTGTCAAAACAAGCATCAGCTATCAATATCAAGAAGATTTAGCATTTCCAATTTATATATTAAATAATTAGTAGGCTAGTATTATTGTATTATTATTATTATTATTATTATTAGGGAAGGCCTAGGCTACTTGTATTATTAAAGTGATAGGCTATTATAATTAAATTGCCACGCAACAATTTCATAGCGCATCACCGCATAACCAACGTGCTGTGAGGATAATAAAATATTACATAGAAGCTTACTTCTCCTCATTAAAAATTGTCTAAAACATTTAGGTTGATTACAATGAATTATATACATAGCCTATAATTAATTATTAACAGTCTATAATATGTCAGAACACTGCAATAATTCATCAATGAAAATTAAAAACAGCTTTATTTCCAAAAAAAATTTAACAATAAAAGAGGCAAAGTGTAGCCTACATCGCAGGTGGCTTGGAAGAAGTGGGTAATGGTTAATCCATTTTGCAACACGAACCGGAGGTAAGCAACAGTAATTTGTAGCTTTGAACTATAGAACTTAAAGATCTCCCTTTTTTCGTCGTCATTTTTTTTGTTTTTGTTTTTTTTGCTGCAGATGAAACGTTTTCGCGCAGGCGCAGTGAGGGAAAAACACTGAGTTTAGGGCAATCGGCTCGTAGCTCTGCTTCAACTGTGCGATATAGTCAGGAGGAGCGACCAAAATTTCTAACATGCCAGAAATTCATCCGACCATCCGATTGCCGGTCGTGAGAGGTTAATCGCCTCTCGTTTCCCCCTGTACACTGCACGAACACTGCACGACAAACGACGCACGACAAAGCTGAAAATCGGCCCGACCCGAAAAAGAGTCGCACGAGTCAGAATTCGGCTCAAAATCGGACGAAAATCGCACAGTGCATGCCCGCCTTAAGTCTCAAGTCTCAAGTAAGTCCCAAGTATTTTTTTCTTGGGCAAGTCAAGTCAAGTCAAGTCAAGTCAAGTCAAGTCAAGTCAAGTCCTGTAGTAGGTCAAGTCAAGTCCAAGTCCAAGTCAAGTCACCTTATTATTGTAATTTTACCTGCAGAATCTGATCTTAATAAAGTGAAAAGACAAGATATAAGTAACTGTCAGTAAATTACAATAATTATGATTTTTTTTTTTTTTTCGTCATCTACTGAATTTTTTCGTCAACGATACCAGGGACACCGAAACACCGGGGAACATGAAATTTGGTGGGCATGTAGCCCCACTAGACTTTTACGGAAAAATTTCGTTTGGTCCCCGGGGGCCACTCCCCCCCCGCGCTGGCCCCCCCCAAACCCAAAAAATGCAGTTTTTCCTAAATAACTACTTGAACCGTGGAACCGAGGATGAAGAAATTTTTATGGTATGTTGCTCTTAAGGGCCCACATCAACCTAGCCCATAATCACTCATTTGTGATTTGCGCCCCTCCCATAAAAAATTAAAATGCAATATTATTCTGCTTTAATCGCCCCTATCTTCAGTGGAGATGTTCAGAACTGCACCATATTTCATGTGTATGATTAACTTGACATCCTCTGGGGGTATGCTAAGTTTCGTAGAATTTCATCCATGGGGGGGGTATAAAATAAATTCATTTATGTGCACATTTAGTGACTGTACACTCATCGGCCTGTAGATGGTGCTGTTGAGCGAAGGGTTGCTGGTTTAGGATGATACTGTCACACACACACATGCAGGAATACAAACAAACGCAAGCATGCACACACACTGACATCCACACGCACAAACACACACACAAACACACACATACAAATCCACATGCACAGACACACACACACAAACACACATGCGCACACACATGTACGCACGCACACATACACGCACAGACACACACAGACACACACATAGACAAACACACACACATACACACACACACAGACAGACATGCACATACTACTACTTTTTTTAGGTATCAGCCATATACCCGATTTACCAATACCCAATGTGTTATGCTTGGGCAGTATACTAATGACGTGGGTGGGACATGTTTCATGCCATGTTAGATCACATCCTGAGAGTCTACGCTTTCAGAAAATATATAGTTTATATAGTTGAATCAGTTTTCTCTTCATGGTACAGACCAAAATGTATTATGTGTACACTTTCTTCACCTAAATCCATAAAATCCCATTAATTTCAATGGGACATTTACTTAAGTGTTCTACTAGGTACAGTGGGAATGAGTTTAATTTTGTTAACATTGTTTTTTTAAAACTCTGGGACCAGGGCTACAAGATAAAACCACTTTTTTGGGGAAAAAATGTTTTTTATTTCAGTAAAACACAACAAACCCATGCCAAAGTCAGATAACTGACTTTTACCATCAACAGGCACCTCAACCGTTTGGTAGAGATTTGTATAAATTGAATGGGAGGGTCCTTTGAAAAAAAACAACACCGATTTTTCATACTTAGTATGTATAAGTATATATCCTATTTTGATCCCGTGAGGGAAATTTGGTCTCTGCATTTATCCCAATCCGTGAATTAGTGAAACACACTCAGCACACAGTGAACACACAGTGAGGTGAAGCACACACTAATCTCGGCGCAGTGAGCTGCCTGCAACAACAGCGGCGCTCGGGGAGCAGTGAGGGGTTAGGTGCCTTGCTCAAGGGCACTTCAGTCGCTTTTTACTGTTAACCACTGTTATGGATGTGACGTTTTCACATTATGGATGTTAAGTGTCTAAACTAATGACTTTTGATATAAAACTTAAATAGTAATGGCAAATAATTACAAAACTCTAAATTATCCATGATCCACAGGAATACTCCAGACAGTCTTTTAAAATATACAACTTATATACATAAACACGCAATACAGCCAAATTGCTCCACGTCATTTATTTTTGTGGAAAGCCAGTGCAGGCCTGAGCGGCGGTCATATTTTGTACCGCCATGCGGTACATCTAGTTTGGATTTGCATTGTAAATACTCATGTTCAGTAAAATACATCATGGAATCAAACAAAATTGTAACTTCATAAAATGATTTATTAACACTGCCAACAGTGTTTGAAATGTTTTAAATTTTCAACATTGAGTCCATAAAACAAATAACAGCTTAACATCCACAGACTCCTCTCTGAACACCTCCCTCTCTCTCTCTCAAACACAGTTTACGTACATTAAACTTTGTTACATTTCTCCTCTCACACACACACACACACACACACACACACACACACACACACACACACACACACACACTCTCTCTCTCTCTCTCTCTCTCTCTCTCTCACACACACACACACACACACACCCACTCACTCACTCTCTCTCTCTCTCTCACACACACACACACACACTCTCTCTCTCTCTCTCTCTCTCTCTCTCTCTCTCTCTCTCTCTCTCTCTCTCTCACACACACACACACACACACACCCACTCACTCTCTCTCTCTCTCACACACACACTCACTCTCGCTCTCACACACACACACACACACACACACACACACACACCCACTCACTCTCTCTCTCTCTCACACACACACTCACTCTCGCTCTCACACACACACACACACACACACACACACACACACACACACACACACACACACACACACACACACATACACACACTCACACACACACACTCTCTCTCTCACACACACACACACACACACACACACACACACACACACACACACACACACACACACACACACACACTCACTCTCTCTCTCACACACACACACTCACTCTCGCACTCTCTCACACACACACTCTCTCTCACACACGCACACACACACACACACACACACACACACACACACACACACTCTCTCTCTCTCTTTCACACACTCACACACACACACACACACACACACTCTCTCTCTTTCACACACACACACACACACACACACACACACACACACACACACACACACACACACACTCAGAGTATATCTGAGTGGTTGGTTAACACTTGTTGGTGGCAATTGTTTTTGTGTACAGATCTCGGAGCCTAGGCTACCTCGTTACAGAGACGCGTTTTTTTGACGGCCTGCTTTTGGGGCAGGCAGCTAGCGGATCGTTAGGAAAGATTAGATGAATGTGATCATTTATGTTTGAGACTTTTTTTGGGCCTGAAATCGCTGATACAACCTTTAATGGCTATTTTAGCTATTATTACATTAGCTAACTACCAACTAACCCAGGGGTGTCCAAACTCAGTCCTGGAGGGCCACTGTCCTGCAGAGTTTAGCTCCAACCCCAATTAAACACACCTGAACCAGATAATCAGACCTTGAATAGGGTGGCTGCAGTTCGTCCAACAAAATCAAGTACATAACTTTTCATGGTGTCTTATAGGCAATTCAGTAGGCTGTCCTTAAAGGGATAGTTCGCCCAAAAATGATATTTAAGCCATGATTTACTCACCCTCAAGCCGTTCGAGATGCATATGTCAATCTTTTTTCAGACGAACACATTTTCAGTTATTTTAGAAAATGTCTTAGATCTTTCAGTGTTTATAATGTGAGGCAATGGGGTCCAGCTGATTCACGTTCGAAAATGGGCATGCATCCTTCTCAAAAATAATCCATAAATAATAATAAAGGGGGATAAACGAAGGCCTTCTGAGGGTAATCCGTGCGGTTTTGTCGTAAAAATATACATATTTAAAACTTTATAAACTAAAATAACTGGCTTCCGGTGGCGGTCGGTGCGCGTTCATGGAGATAGAAGCGCCGTGACGTAGAGCGAACGTTGAGTTTTGTTTTGCTCTGCTCTCTGGCTGCGCTGTCACGTTCGTTCTACATCACGACGCTTCCTGCGCTACGTCATACGTCATACGCCAGCAACCATCTCTGTGAACGTGCACCGACCGCCACCGGAAGCCAGTTATTTTAGTTTATAAAGTTTTAAATATGTATATTTTTACGACAAAACCGCACGGATTACCCTCAGAAGGCCTTCGTTTATCCCCCTGGAGCCGGATGGATTATTTTTGTGAAGGATGCATGCCCATTTTCGAACGTGAATCAGCTGGACCCCATTGCTTCACATTATAAACACTGAAAGATCTAAGACATTTTCTAAAATAACTGAAAATGTGTTCGTCTGAAAAAAGATTGACATATGCATCTCGAATGGCTTGAGGGTGAGTAAATCATGGCTTAAATATCATTTTTGGGCGAACTATCCCTTTAATGGTGCTGGCCCTTAGGGATGACCACTATGTATGTATGTATGTATGTTTTATTTCAGGAATACATGGCCTCTCGGCCCATAGTTCCAACGTTACAATAGCATGATAGATGCTCTTTTTTTCATTCCATGATATATGTACAATGCTAATCTCCATGCATGCTTTGACTCACAAACCTGTGACACATCAACACAAACATCACCAACAAGTGTGAGATCACTCAGATATTTCTTACGCAGATCCATATACAGAGAACAGTCATACAAAAAATGCTTCTCATCTTCAATCGCAAAGATATTAGCTAGTTTACAATAACTACAAATTCTTTCTGTCATTGGTGTATTACTCCATCTACCCGTTTCAATAGCCAAACAGTGTCCAGAGCATCTGAATAACAACAGAGATCGTAACAACTGTATGTTATATACAGATGCAATGTAGCTCTCCTGTACCACCGTTGACTTGCATTGTGAATATATATTCAACTTCTTATTATCTAAGACTGATGTGTACCATGCATTCTGTGCTCTTTCTCTTAATCGTTGGTTCAGAATAGATGTAAATATTCTTGTATCACCTACACTTTGGGCCTCCCAGGCACTAGAGAAACCATTGAGATGCAATAGAACTCGAATGCAGGTAACCCATGTTTTTCTACCTACTTCATCCAACTGAAAGAGCATATTATAACATTTTCTTGGATACCGGTAATTAGGCATGGACACTAATTTTATCCAATACATTATACACCTTTTTATATAGGTAATGGATAATGCAAATCTACCCAGATCGCCCAGAACAGCTACATTGCTCACACTCGAACTAATACATAAGAGTCTCTTACAGAAGGACAACTGAACATTCTCAATACATTCCACAGGCTCAAAGCCCCATATCTCAGATCCATAATATAAGATTGGCGCAACCATATGGTCGAACAGCGCTTGGTTACAGCTACATTTCTGCTTACGAACAAACCTTAATAAAGAAAGCATTGCCTTCTTTCCTTGGTTTGCTAAATGTTGTCTGGTTTTCCACCAAGACAATTTTGGTGTAAACCACATACCCAGATATTTATAAGCATTGACCACTTCAATCTGTTCCCCTACAAAATACCATTTTTCGTTCTTATTTAAAACGCCCCCTCTTCTGAAAACCATAACTTTAGTTTTACCCAAATTCACTCTCATACCATATCTGTTACAGAATATTTCGAGCTGTTCAATTTCCTTCTGCAATCCACCAATTGTATCTGAAACATTGGCCATATCATCAGCATACAACAAGGTCTGCACTTCTGTGATATCCTCAATCTGTATACCTTTACCCTTACAGCTTTTCTTTATCATAGTTATATATTCGTTTAGGAAAAGAATAAACAAAAGAGGACTCACCATACAGCCCTGTCGTACACCAATGGTACATCCAAAATACTCAGTTAAACCATCAATTCCTTTCACACATGATTTAAGTTTAGAATACATAGATTTCAGTACACCAAAAACTTTTCCACCAATACCATTCCTAATGAGTGTAAAATACAAGAGATTATGCTGGACACTATCAAAAGCCTTGGAGAAATCGATAAAAATACAGTACATCCTTCCTTTTCTCTTCGTAATATATTTCTGGACGATTGACTGTAAGATAAAAATATTATCCATTGTGGAATAACCTGACCTAACTAACCACTTATGGATGACCACTAAATCTAAGACAATAGAGGCAATTACCCCCAACTGAGATAATGGTACCCCCCCAAATCGTATAAACAACACATGGTCACGAGAACTAAGACTAGGTAAACATTCACACAGTTCAACTCTCAGTAGGAAGATCAAAGACTAACAAAACCCCTTCAAAGGAAACTATGTAAATGGATGCCCTCATGTTCACCTTGAATGCCAATACAGTATAGTTCACCTTAGTTTTTTATGTGACCTGTAATTAGCAGTTTCAAGGCCTAGAAAGGTAGTAAAGACATCGTTAAAATAGTCCATGTTACTACAGTGGTTCAACCTTAATGTTATGAAGGAACGAGAAAATTTTCTTCTCTTCCCTTCATATACTCAGACCTTGATTATCTGGTTCAGGTGTGTTTAACTGGGGTTGGAGCTAAACTCTGCAGGACAGTGGCCCTCCAGGACTGAGTTTGGACACCCCTGAACTAACCAGATAACATTAACAAATTGACAAGCACTTACAAGGCAGAATGCTCTTCAAATGACGGACGAAATTGGAGGTTGTCGTCTGGCTGTCCGCGATGTTAATGTTGCATGTGTTGCAAAGCGCTGTTCGTCTTTTGCCATCTTGTGAATAATTCTTGAAGCCGAAAGCGATGACCCTCGGTACCCCTCCGGCTGACATGTTGATGTGATATCTGATCTAAGTGGGCGTGGTGTGCGTAAGGTACGAGAGGGTATGACTGATGATAGTGTCGTGATGCAGTCATGACAACGCTATTCTCAGCCTGCGCTCCAGCTGGGTAATCAACTTTATTTTTTTAAATAATTTATATATTTTATATTCAAACTGAAAACATGATGTGATTAACACTCAAGTCATTCAAGTCATCGTGTCTCAAGTCAAGTCAAGTCCCGAGTCTTTAACTTCCAAGTCCGAGTCAAGTCTCAAATATTTTATTTTTTGTCAAGTCAAGTCAAGTCAAGTCACAAGTCATAAAAATAGCGACTCGAGTCCAAGTCACCAAGTCACAAGTCCCCATGTCTGCTTCTTAATATCATTAATTCATCTTTGTCTCTAGAATACGTACCAAAAACCTTTAAGCTGGCTATGATTAAACTGCTTGTTAAAAAAACGCAACTTGATCCTACAGAATTAGTCAATTACAGGCCGATCTCGAATCTACCTTTTCTGTCAAAGATATTAGAAAAGGCAGTATCCTCACAACTGTGTTCCTTTCTTGAAAGAAATGATATCTGCGAGGATTTCCAGTCAGGATTTAGACCGTACCATAGTACCGAGACGGCTCTCGTTAGAGTCACAAATGATTTTCTCTTATCATCCAATCGTGGTTGTATCTCTCTATTAGTGTTAATCGATCTTAGTGCTGCATTTGACACCATTGACCACAACATTCTATTAAATAGACTAGAAAACTATGTTGGCATTAGTGGAATTGCACTAGCATGGTTTAAATCATACTTATCTGACCGTTATCAGTTTGTAGCAGTAAATGAAGAGATGTCTTATCGATCACAAGTTCAGTATGGCGTACCACAAGGCTCAGTACTAGGACCGCTGCTGTTCACTCTGTACATGCTACCATTAGGAGATATCATTAGAAACATGGCATTAGTTAGTTTTCACTGTTATGCTGACGATACTCAGCTCTATATTTCTTCACGCCCTGACGAAACTTACCAATTCACAAAATTAACGGAATGCATAGCTGATATAAAAAATTGGATGACTCGTAATTTCCTACTTCTAAATTCTGAAAAAACAGAGATTCTAATTATTGGACAAAAAACGTCACGTGTCTAGTATCTGTAAAACCGCATTTTTCCATCTTAAAAATATATCTAAATTACGCCATATACTCTCATTGACAAATGCGGAACAATTAGTTCATGCATTCATGACCTCAAGGCTAGATTATTGTAGTGCTTTCCAGGGTCGTTGCCCTGCACGCTTAATAAACAAACTACAGCTGGTCCAAAACTGTTGGAAACTTTTTCCTCTTCAAAGCAAGACCAGGAGATGTTGGGATCGCGTTCAAACAGAAGTTATTCTTTATTGAGCGTGGCTGCAGTTCGTCCAACAAAATCAAGTACATAACTTTTCATGGTGTCTTATAGGCAATTCAGTGGGCTGTCCTTAAAGGTGCTGGCCCTTAGGGAAGTATGACCATATTAGTCCGGTTCTGTCAACACTGCATTGGCTCCCTATTAAACATCGTATAAATTTTAAAATATTGCTGATTACTTACAAAGCACTAAATGGTTTAGCTCCGCAGTACTTCAGCGAGCTCTTAACGCATTATAGTCCTTCACGTCTATTGCGATCTCAAAATTCCGTCCAGTTGATAATACCTAGAATATCAAAATCGACTGCTGGTGGTAGATCCTTTTCCTATTTAGCACCAAAACTTTGGAACAGTCTTCCTAAAATTGTCCGGGAAGCAGACACACTCTGTCAGTTCAAAGCTAGACTAAAAACACATCTCTTTGACATAGCATTCACATAATACATTATAGACTACTATAATTCAATGTTAGGCTACATAGATTAGGTCAGCCGGAACCGGGAACACTTCCCATAAATCCTGATGTACTCGTTACATCACAAGAAGAATGGCATCTAAGCTAATATTAGTGTCTTTGTTTGTCCCAAGGTTTTCCTGCAGCCTGCCGTATCCAGGCCGTATCCAGATCTGACGAAGGCCCTTCGCCTGGACCCGATGACAACGCAGTGCTGAAGTGCCAACTAGTCTCTCCCTATGGAGGATCCCGTTACCACTCTACAGATAAAGCGTTTTCGGGAAATTCGTTTCGCATATCTACCCCGAAGTGACAAAATAAAATAAAATTGTGTATCAAAATTTATAAGGAAACACCAGTACTTTGTTTAGGCTTGGTCTGTAGGGAATTACAAACCTGCACACATATATTCAAACGCACATAACTATAGAACCAATTCTTAATGCGCATGTGAACGCCATCAGCGTTTCTCACAGGTTCGCGTTTAAAGTCTGTATAGAGAGAATTGTGTCGCCTTAGCGACCCCTAATTTAATAACAAATGATCGTTGCGATGGAAGCGAATCAATCAAAACTAACTTTAGCTGGAAAATAACTTTATTAAAGAACCGCTATAAAGCCAAAACAATCTCTGTTACCTTAAATTATACGCTTATCTCTGTAAAGCTGCTTTGAAACAATCTACATTGTTAAAAGCGCTATATAAATGAAGATGACTTGACTTGACTGATGAAATCCAAGAGCTTTCTAACCCCACATAGTCTGCAGTGTAATTAGCAGTTTCAAGGCCCAGAAAGGTAGTAAAGGCATTGTTAAAATAGTCCATGCTACTACAGTGGTTCAACCTTAATGTTATGAAGGAACAAGAAAATTTTCTTCTCTTCCCTTCACTTATCCGATGCTATTCACGCAGTAAACACAGTGCAGCGCTTCCGGGTTCTCCGTCAGAACGCCGGCTCGAACTCATGCGTTGGTGAGCTCACATGATGTCTGTACTATCTTTCTGGGCCCTGAAAGTGGTTATGACATTGGAGACTATGTGGGGTCAGAATGCTCTCAGATTTCATCAAAAATATCTTTATTTGTGTTCTAAAGATGAACGGGTTTTACTGGTTTGGAAAGACATGAGGGAGAGTTATTGAGACCCCGCAAAAGTTATTGAGACTTTCATTGAAAGTCGCAGAATCTAATTATAAGTTTTAGAGCGTCAAAGTTCTTCCTAAACATTGATTTCAATCGTATTTGGGTTCATTTCAGCGCAACAACACCTGCTAATTCTTATATCATTCAGTTCAGGAACTTCTTTTCTACCATAAGAAAGAGTAAACAGACCTTAATATCAATCCGCACGAGTGGCAATCAGGTCAACACTAGTTAAGCTAGCGCTATATAAATGCCGTAGTGTACAGCAGAAAATGAGTGTTGGAACATATATTGAGTATTGTCAGATATTTCAGTATCGATATGTATCAAAATATAGATAACACTACTATGTAATTTGTTGTTTCTCCAAACTTTAAGTCCATTAATCACTCTGAGCTCCTTGCCTCCTTCACTTATGATCAGCTCTTCCTGCGGCTGCGGTGGCTTTTTTCAGTCCAAATATCAGGGTTTTTATTGGTCCGTTTACTATTGGATATTTTTATTGGCTACCGAAGTGGCAGTCAAAGATTTGAATATCAATTTAAATTGTACTCAGTAACGAAATGTGATTTTACAAGTAGCGGGTGAATTTTATCTTCCGCAGTGTCAAGACATTTAGGCCATGTCTGATTTTGCAGACTTTGAGCTGTGAACAAAACTTTTTTTGTCTTTTTTTATTGTTTCTACAGTAGATTGGACATCTTGTCCATCTAGATAAGTAACATTATTAAACATTTCAGATTTAATAAATGGAGGTTTTTGCAATATCTTTATCCACCTTATTCCTGGGGGCGCTACTGTAGAAATGATTATGGGTAGGGCTGGGCGATAAAACGATAACGATAATTATCGCGTTATAATTTTTCTAATAAAACAATATCAAGAGTTCGATAAATGTTCAATAATGTTCATGCGCCAAAAGCGGAACGACACTCATTTGAACCGCGCGCCACACGGACCATTTATCCGCTTGCCTCAAAGTCCAAACGACGTTTGACTTTGAAAAGGCGTTTACTCTGATCGGTCTCGGTCACGAGATCCAGTGAGAAGCGCTTGAATTCAGCGAAAGTAGAATTAAGATTCACCTTATGTCAAAATGATTGATGGCCTCTCTAATTGATTGATGGGTTGACCTTTGCCCTTGCCCTAGTGTTGACCTGCCCTAGTGGTGACCTTACCCTCTCACTGACATTGTCACCTTTGACCTTGTATCCTCCGGGGTTTGGAAATGACCTATGTCTGTTGATTAATTGGTTAATGGGGAATATTTATGACCTTGTGTGTATAAGGGTTTCCATTGTTTAATATTTGAACTTTGGCCTGGTTATAAAGGCAGAGTATAAGGGTTTCCATTGATGAAAATGGGGATTATTTATGACCTTGTGAGTATAAGGGGTTTCATTGATTAATATTTGAACTTTGATATAATGGTGGGTTATATATATCAGGATGTGTGTCACAGGCATCAGCATGGAGTTCACTCCCTCCCACCAGAGCGGTGGGGGATTGCGGGGGCCCTGTGGAAGTGAGAAACAGAGGTTTTCTAATAATTACATATATTTCACACTAACTAAAGATGAAAAACATTCAGTTCTTTAAAAGAATATAAATGAAATGGTTATAAAATATATAATATAAAAAAAAATCTTGCTAATTTAAGTAAAGTTAAAAAACATTCTGTTCTTTTAAGGTATATAAATGAAATGCTTATAATATAAAATAAATATCTTGCTAAAAATCTACTGAACCAATTATTTTAGTTCTGTCAGGACCACTACCATCAAATACGATTGACAATTAGCACACAGTTTGGATTGGCGGTATGGTTCCGTTCTGGGCGAGAACTCTAGCATGGATAAGAGCAGGGAGAGCAGCAATAACCCCCCAAAACAAAACCATATGCCAATATCCCCCAACCCAACTGACAGCGCAATCTGGATGCTTTTGCAGTTACCTGAGTGAGCCAAGGCATCAAGCATGTTGCCAATACCTGAAAAGCTTGAGCAACATCATGCTACCAACAACACCAGAAAGCCTTAAGCAACAAGTGTTGCCCTTACCTAGATGGCCTAAACGAGTATGTTGCCAATATCCACATAAGCCATAGCAACAAGCATGTTGTCAATACCCGAAATGTTTAGCAGTAAACATATGGAAATGAATGACATACCACCTGAAATGAAGAAGTGAAAATTGAGATATCAAAATGATTCAGCTGCTTGCTTGTTGTATATCCGCAGTCCAGTTCCAGTTTCTTTGAGTGACGCCTGTGAGCTAGAGATGAGAGATGGAGATTTCATTTTTCAATTATCTTTTTCATTGGAAATAAGGTAATGCAGTCCAGTCCAGATCCAAAAATCCAAAGCAATCCAAATAATCTTATCTAATTAATATAACAAGACTATAATATAGCTACTATAATTAATGATAACAATATACTATAACTATTCTAACCTGATAATGTAATAATATACAGCCCTAAAACATATATGACACAATAACGACAATGACAATGATAGTTATCTAACTCTCTGACACTACTACAACTGCTTCTACTACTCCTGCAACACCCACAAGGTGGCGCTAGTTTCGAACCGCCTTTTTCCAAAAGCGACCCTCAGACCGAACCGATGACGTATCCACATAAACCCAGGCCGCGTTTGTCATTAGTCACGTGATATTCACGTTAACAACACAAACCCTGAATCGCGGCTTCATCTGGCACGCCCATTTTTTCTCGACACAAGCTCCGACGCCTCGCTTCAAATGTCACATCACTAGTCATGACCTCTACTAAAGTGAAACGATTTAATTAAGTTCCTGAGGTGGCATTCAAGGGGGCTATGTAAGTGTCTTATTTTGTACGTGTGAATACTGGAAATCTCAGATATTTAGCCAATTACCTCTGTTTTGATAAATCAGACTGGCGAGATTGTGTCGTGCAACCTTAGGAGAAGGACTGCAAAGCGATATAGTTTCCTGATCTATAAACGGAAAAATATAAAGTAAGAGTAAATAGAATAATCAAACGTTAAAATGCCCATTTAAAAAGACTAAATGAGAAGAAAAGGTATTTGAAACCTAGCAAAGAAAAAAGAGAAACAGCGAATGTACATCTTATCAGCCCTGAGCCAAAAAGCCTTTTCATATTCAAATGTATTGACATGAGAACAAGTAGAGATTTGACCATGCGTTAAGTTGTTCCAGAGACTCTTCAGAGACCGAAACCAATATAATTTGACTTGTATTGTTAAAGATAATTATATTATAACTTGAATTATAATAAACATTATATTACACTCGCCGAGCAGGACAATAATTGGAGAAGTGTGACTTTTGTCATTAAAACTGAAACAGAATTTCATTTGTGTGCTACCCAGTGCCAAAATTTTTCACCGTTAGAAAACACGGCTAGATGTAACGGGGCGAACAAGACGTGAGGCGTGCGGATCCATGTGCAAGCTTTTATTTATAAACATGGTAAACAGGCAAGGGTCAGACAACGGTAAACAGGTATGGTACAGGCAAGACACAAGAGAGATCCTAGGGCAAGCGTGGGTCTACGATCGGTGAACAATATCCAACAGGGCAAGGCAGAGAGATAATCCAGGTACACAAGCAATGATCCAAACGAGGGGCAAACAGAGTTCGAAGGGCAAGGCAAAGGGCTAATCCAGGAAACACAGGCAGATATCAAAACACGAGAAAACAGGCAAGGCACGACTTAAAACAAGTTTCCGTAGAGTAGCTGTCGCTAGGATATGCACTATACAATACTCGGCGCTCACAGAGAGAAAGTCACTCATAAAGTGTGTGTGATTGGGTGATAGTGATTGTGAGATAGTTCTCAGCTGTGAGCGTGATTAGTGTAATCAGCTGTGTGTGTCGTCCGTGCAATGGATGATGGGAAATGCAGTCCAGTGTGCTGTGTGGTGTGAGAGTCAACATGATGGAGAAGCGACCTCTGGTGGCTATCGGGCGGAAGGCCACAGACCGGATTCGTGACAGCCCCCCCCCACAAGGAGCGGCTTCCAGACGCTCCAATACAATCCAGGAGGGCGGTGGAGCGGAGGCGGACCCGGGGGCGGGCTGGAGGGCCAAGCCCGTGGAGCGGAACAGGGCTGGAGACTGCGACAGGACTGCATGCCAGGGCGGATCAGGCTGTGCAGGCGACCAGGGCGGATCAGGCTGTGCAGGCGACCAGGGAGGAGACGACCCTTCAGGCGGCCAGGGAGGAGACGACCCTTCAGGCGACCAGGGAGGAGACGACCCTTCAGGTGGCCAAGGAGGAGACGACCCTTCAGGTGGCCAGGGCACAGGAACAGACACCAGCTCAGGAACAGGAACAGGAACAGACACCGGCTCAGTAACAGGAACAGACACTGGCTCAGGAACAGGAACAGACACCGGCTCAGGAACAGGAACAGACACCGGCTCAGGAACAGGAACAGGAACAGACACCGGCTCAGGAACAGGAACAGACACCGGCTCAGGAACAGGAACAGACACCGGCCCAGGAACAGGAACAGACACCGGCTCAGGAACAGGAACTGGAACAGACACCGGCTCAGGAACAGGAACAGACACCGGCTCAGTAACAGGAACAGACACCGGCTCAGTAACAGGAACAGACACCGGCTCAGGAACAGGAACAGACACCGGCTCAGGAACAGGAACAGACACCGGCTCAGGAACAGGAACAGACACCGGCTCAGGAACAGGAACAGACACCGGCTCAGGAACAGGAAAAGACACCGGCTCAGGAACAGACACCGGCTCAGGAACAGACACCGGCTCAAGAACAGACACCGGCTCAGGAACAGGAACAGACACCGGCTCAGGAACAGGAAAAGACACCGGCTCAGGAACAGACACCGGCTCAGGAACAGACACCGGCTCAAGAACAGACACCGGCTCAGGAACAGGAACAGACACCGGCTCAGGAACAGGAACTGGAACTGGCTCAGGGACAGGAACAGACAGCTTGGCAGTGGCCATCTTTGCTGAGGGTTCAGGCGATGTGGCGGCGGCCATCTCGTCCGGAGACACTGGCTCGGCGGCAGCCATCTCGTCCGGAGACACTGGCTCGGCGGCGGCCATCTTATCCTGAGATACTGGCTCGGCGGAGACCATCTTGTCCTGAGACACTGGCTCGGCGGCGGCCATCTTGTCCTGAGATACTGGCTGGGCGGAGACCATCTTGTCCTGAGACACTGGCTCGGCGGCGGCCATCTTGTCCTGAGACACTGGCTCGGCGGCCGCCATCTTGTCCTGAGACACTGGCTCGGCGGAGACCATCTTGTCCTGAGACACTGGCTTGGCGGCGGCCATCTTGTCCTGAGACACTGGCTCGGCGGCGGCCATCTGCTCCTGAGACACTGGCTCGGCGGCGGCCATCTCGTCCGGAGACACTGGCTCGGCGGCGGCCATCTCGTCCTGAGATACTGGCTCGGCGGTGACCATCTTGTCCTGAGACACTGGCTCGGCGGCGGCCATCTTGTCCTGAGACACTGGCTCGGCGGCGGCCATCTTGTCCAGAGACACTGGCTCGGCGGCGACCATCTTGTCCAGAGACACTGGCTCGGCGGCGACCATCTTGTCCAGAGACACTGGCTCGGCGGCGGCCATCTTGTCCTGAGACACTGGCTCGGCGGCAACCATCTTGTCCAGAGACACTGGCTCGGCGGCGGCCATCTTGTCCTGAGACACTGGCTCGGCGGCGGCCATCTTGTCCAGAGACACTGGCTCGGCGGCGGCCATCTTGTCCTGAGACACTGGCTCGGCGGCGGCCATCTCGTCCTGAGACACTGGCTCGGCGGCGGCCATCTCGTCCGGAGACACTGGCTCGGCGGCGGCCATCTCGTCCTGAGATACTGGCTCGGCGGAGACCATCTTGTCCTGAGACACTGGCTCGGCGGCGGCCATCTTGTCCTGAGACACTGGCTCGGCGGCGGCCATCTTGTCCAGAGACACTGGCTCGGCGGCGACCATCTTGTCCAGAGACACTGGCTCGGCGGCGACCATCTTGTCCAGAGACACTGGCTCGGCGGCGACCATCTTGTCCAGAGACACTGGCTCGGCGGCGACCATCTTGTCCAGAGACACTGGCTCGGCGGCGGCCATCTTGTCCTGAGACACTGGCTCGGCGGCGACCATCTTGTCCTGAGACACTGGCTCGGCGGAGACCATCTTGTCCTGAGACACTGGCTCGGCTGCGGCGGCGGCATGAACAGTCTCTGGATCGGCAGACGTGACGTGAAAGAGGCTCAGGCTCGGCAGGACTGATGTGAAGCTCAGGCTCGGCAGGACTGACATGCAGCTCAGGCTCGGCAGGACTGATGTGAAGCTCAGGCTTGGCAGGGCTGACGTGAAGCTCAGGCTCGGCTGGCATGACGCTCTCAGTCTCAGGCTCGGCGGGCATGACGCTCTCAGGCTCGGCTGGACTGGCGTGAAGTGCAGGCTTGACATGATCCTCATCCGCGACACACACAGTGAATAGTGAGCCAACAGTCAAAGCAAAATAAAAAAAAACACTCTGTGATGAACGTGGACCCTCATCTCTAAGCTGAGATTGCAATGGTTGATTAATGCCATCACAAAAAATTTCAATCAAGATAATGTCCGGTAAATCAGAATAATAAGCGAAGGCTAAAAACTCTCTAATATGGTTCTCTAGTGATCGTGGGCCTTGTTTGAGGGCAAACAATAGTCTTGTAGTATCCATACCTGACAAATGTCCATCTGAAAAGTTGCTGGATCCTTGTGTGACCGAGTATTCTGTAACGGGGCGAACAAGACGTAAGGCGTGTGGATCCATGTGAAAGCTTTTATTTATAAACATGGTAAACAGGCAAGGGTCAGACAAACGGTAAACAGGTATGGTACGGGCAAGACACAAGAGAGATCCTAGGGCAAGCGTGGGTCTACGATCGGTGAACAATATCCAACAGGGCAAGGCAGAGAGATAATCCAGGTACACAAGCAATGATCCAAACGAGGGGCAAACAGAGTTCGAAGGGCAAGGCAAAGGGCTAATCCAGGAAACACAGGCAGATATCAAAACACGAGAAAACAGGCAAGGCACGACTTAAAACAACTGAGTGGGCTCCGTAGAGTAGCTGTCGCTAGGATATGCGCTATACCAGGGGCGTTACTAGACATAAAGCTCTACTGGGGCACAGGTCCCCCATTTTATGTCTGAGATAGCAACAGTAACTAAGGAAGGCGGGGCTTACCGATAGGTCAATTGTTATTAATGATTCATTGTTATCACACACAATGAAACATAGTAGTACAGAACACAACAATATGTTTATTTTATGTGCTATACAGTGCTGAAGGCTGGGGCGATTGTTTTAAAAACACCAGGCTGTTAGTTCTGAAAGTTAGGGGGGTTGGGGGGGATTCTCCCCCGAGAAAATGTAGATTTCTCGGACCTTCATATGTGCATTTAAAGGTGTTTCAAGGCCAAAAAATTGGATAACAATTAAAAGCATGTTAGTGGACAGCAGTAGCATAAATGATTTGTCAAGCAGATAACAGATTGTTAAACATGAGAATGAGGATAAATGTAGCAATGAATGATCCACACTACAAAATGTGATTGTCAACATTCAAAACTATTTTAACTCTTCCAAAAATTTTGTTTTTGCGTAGTAACTTTACACACACACATAAAATGATTAGCCCACATACACACCAAACTATACACAGATATGAATTATGTAAAACACTCTTGTGTCTTTTGCTTGTTCAGTGTGCAGTGGAGTGTATAGGAGTTTGTCACACGCACAAATACACTATATATACAGAATGTATTAACGTATTAACGTATTTTACAATCAAATCTTTTTCTAATCTTGACAAAACGCATATCATTGAGAAGGTCTGAGACTCAAGACTGTTATATGACAGAAGTGATATAGTGACAAGAACTTGTGAAACATGGTCACACGTGGTTTGGCACTGCGAGGACAATCATCTGTCCTTCGTTCTCGGGCGTCTTACGTTACGGACGCTGCAGTTTATTTCTCTGTCCACATCTGCAGTTCTGATGCAGGACTCCGGCATGTTCAGCGGGAGTTCAGGAACCCTGGGCGTCTTCTTCCAGGTGTTTTCCAGAGTCAGTAGAAAGGTCTCTTTAATGTCCTAAGTTATTGTAACTGTGAGGTTTCACCTGCACACCGTATGAAAGTTACACTAGTAATGCTCTTATTACCCCTATTCCGTCACACCCATTGGCATCAACATTAAAATAGTAGGACTACGTAACATTTCAATAAAGTCGATTATATATGAAATTTCATAATTCCAATGAACTGCAATCCTGTGTTTGATCAGTACTATTGGAGATTAGTTTGGACAAAAACACAAGGTCATACATTCAGAGCCAGAATCCAGACTCAAAAGCCCAGAGAGGAAAAGAGCTAAAGATTTTAAACTATTGATTTTTTTTATTGAGTTATCTCAAGTTACAATTTTGCATGTGCCAAACATTTCAACAGATACTCAGCCGCTGTGATCATCCACACCGCCCCGAGATTTAATCGCTGTTAAAGGTCTGAATCTCCAGATCAGACAAGATGCTCCTGCAAGAGGACCAGATTACAATCACATTCTTGAATCTTCCAATTCATCTAAAACGTCGATGTAGGCGAGACGTACTTGTGCTGCTCTGAGAGCTCGAACTCCTGCTGGATCCTCTGGATGAGTGTGTGTGTGTCGGGCAGACAGAAGCCAGCGGAGATCTTCACCAGCTCCACGGCCTGATCCACATCACCGCTCTCCTTCACACACGTCAGGAACCGGTTCAGCAGATCCTCACTGACACACACACACACACACACAACACACGTTAGTCTGAACCATAGACTGTATAAAACATGCTCATACTCATAGTGTGCGTGACGTCACCCGTCGTGTTTCTGAAGAGCGTTTTTGAAGCCCACAGTGGGCGGAGCCGGCCATCACCATCTTGGATAACCGAAAATGTGAAGCGAGGCTGATTAGCTGAGTTGACGTGACGCTAACAGGCAAACGGCTAGTAATGACATCAGAGCAATCCACCTGTCACTCAAGTGGCCACACCCTTAATTATGCAGAACTTTAAGGCTTAATATAATTTAAACGGATGAGTTATTAAAATATTCACCCCCCTCACAGTTTTCATGAAGGGCAAAATTAGCTTTATAGACCAAAACCACTTTTAGCACCAGACTGTAAACATGTGTTTTTCTGCTGTAAAGTTGGGCATTTTAACATGGAGGTTTATGGGATTGAGTCTCTTCTGCAGCCGGTCTCTAGTGGCCAGAGGATGAACTGCAGGTTAAGTCACTTCAGTGTTGGATTGAAGAGAGAGACGGAGGTTCTGCTTGGTTTGAACACATCAGGACTTGAAATAAAACCTTTCAGTTACAGTGCACGGGGCAAACATTGCTACATTAACGTCTAGTAAACATTATGATTCATATTGGCACATTATAAAAATCTTGATGCTTGTGAAGCAAAATCACAAATGACTGGAAAAATGAGTGGGATCTTACCTGGGAACTGTATTGTGTCTATTATATTAATATGATCTTTTCTCTATTGGGGGCCTAATGGTTAGAGAGTCAGACTTGTAACCCAAAGGTCGCAGGTTCGATTCTCAAGAATGGAAGGAAATGTCACTACTCACTGCTCCTAATGTGTGTGTGCACTAACTAAGGACAAATTACCAGTATGATCATAAAACTTAATAAAAAAAAATTAATGAATGATGGAAAATCATGGGGAAAGACTTAATTTTTATACACTACATTTACAAAGGTGCTATATAATTTCACTTAAAGCTTTTAAACATTTAAGTAAAGATGGTTTAGGTAGATATTATCCGTGTTTCCTACTGAAACCACAGTCAGAGCTCAGATGTGAGAGCTGAGATCAAACCAGCCGATAAACCAGAAATCAGCAGATAAACCAGAAACCAGCAGTAGAAAAGAGAAGAAAGAGCAAAAACACAGACAGAACGAGAGAAGAAATCAAGCAAGACTGCAAACGTTCTCATGTCATGAGCACAGCGCTGCAGAAATCTCCTGAATATATCCTGAAACATGATTGTTTATTTTACTTCACTTTTAGTTGTTAAAGATGAACTGACATCATGTGACACAGACTACCCTTATGAAAATATATAATTCCCTATATTTGAATGATCAATATATGAAATGGTTTAACAGTATATTTGAAAATATCCAGAGCAAATATATTGTTCATATATTACAATATATTGAATAATACATAAGGAATTCCCGCTTTTTTATATCGAAAAATGTGACAATATATTTACTAATATATCATAATGTATGTAATTTTATATTCAGTAATACACTTCATTATATATAGATGTATATGTGATCAGATATGGTACTGCATGTGTAATATTGCAGATATATTTAGACATGCAACATAAACACACATATGTAGAGAAATATATAATGTAATATATTTATTATATATTTTACTTATTTACATTATAAATGTTTCATATTTTCAAAGGCACAAGCACACCTGCATGTACTAAAGTCTTTAGCCAAGAGACTATCACTGTGTTGAAGAGAGCACAGACATTACTTTTAAAATATAATAATTATAGTCTTAATAATGTTCGCCAAACGTCAACCGAACCACAGGCTCTACTCTTCAGCACAATGACCCCAAACACACACACACACACACACACACACACACACACACACACACACACACACACACACACACACACACACACACACACACACACACACACCAGAAAACCTTTTAAACTACAAAATAATAGAGCATTAAACACTAACAGATCCTATTATCCTTTTAACATTAAATAACACTTCATTTTAACATTTGCTCTCCTTTAACAGTCAGAAGCAAAGCATGCTGGGAAGTAGAAATCTGATGTAATTCATTCCGTGTGTGTGTGTGTGTGTGTGTGTGAGAACATACATTCACATTTATATGGGAACATGTATGTGCATTATTTGTACACAATAAAGGATAAAACTTTGTATATTTCATGTAATGTAAGTCTGAATATTCTCAGTTGTGTGTTCAGCTGGAATGAGCTTTGAGTCTTCTGAAAGTTGCTCAGCATTTATTCAGCAGATACAAATTTTTCACTTTTTCATTTATTTAATTACATATTTTCAGCTGGATATTGCAAACAGATCAAAGACAGACTGGAATATGGAAAATTATACATATGACTGGAATCTGGTCCAGCTACAGGTAAATGTCAGATGGTCCATCTTCATCATCATCTGTGTGTGTGCAGGTCTACCAGCTCTTGTTTGGTCTGCCAGAGATCTAATTCATCACAGAAAGAATGGACTCCGTATTTCAGCCTTCATCATCCTCCTCCTCCTCACTGACTGTGCTGAGATTTTCTTGAGTCCCTATGTACTGTTAAAACTGGTCTTAGATGAGCTCGACTGGAATGAAGATTGGACATTTCGTGTTTCTTTCTCTTTATGGATCTCATCAAGACACTGTGGTCTCCTCCTGAACCAGCTGGTGGCGCTAGAGGGAATTCTCTCAGTGAAATATCCACTGTACACTGCTTCAGTTTTCTCTTCACCCTTTTTCATCGCTTTCTACATACTGGTGTTTCTCTGTCTCATTATCGGTGAGAATTTATTGTTTTTGTTTTGTTTTTTCTATTTGATAGAATATAATTTTTTTGTTTATGTTTCAGTGTTCATTATATCAGTGATCACATGGATGATATCTAGTTTTGCTCTGTGTTGTACTGATCGTCACTCTCACACATCCAGAAAACCAGATCGTCATATTTGGGTTGTGTTCATATTCACTCTGCTGCTTTATCTGCCCAATATTTTACTCAGTCTCTTCTTATACTTTACTCCATTATTTGATCCTCCTCTTCATGTTTGGCATATTCCTGATTTCTTGTTGAGTGTGAGACTGATTTCAGACCCTCTCGTGTGTGTGCTGGTCTGCAGACAGAATCTCAGTGTTCAACATCTCAACCCGACAGGACCAGTTTAGTCTGAGCTGGTCTGCTAAGACTCGTTGTGATGACATAATATTTTTACTATATCAAATATGCAGAAACTATTGCTGTCAACCGATTAAACAAATTAATGAATTAACCACACACTGAGATTAATCGCACCCAACATTAAATTGTGCAATTTCATTGAATCTCCAAATGAATGCAGCTAAAGACATTAAGACAGATCTTTTACATGTTTGCTGTACTCCAGTACTAGAGTGAAGGCCAGTATGACCAACACTGATACTGATGCCTCTATTTGTTGGATATATTTATTATTTTTACATTTCTGGGGATGAAATTTGTAATTATAGTCATTCAGCATACAGTAAAAAAAATATATATTTATTTAATAGGCCTTAAATTGACAGATGTTTATGTTTATCTTTTATTAACAATCACAGAACATTCAAAATATTATAGTAACTTTTAATTTATGTAAACTTGCTTTTTATTTAATGTTTTTCTGATGTGTCTGTCAATACTCTTTGTCAATCGGCTTTCTCTGATTAAATTAAACTGTATCTTTAATTTTCAAGATATATGGCCTAAGTAATCAATTAGTAATTAAAATATTTGTTTTCTGTATTTGTATCAATCCTCTAAATACAAAGTCAATATCTCACATTCATAATTATTTCCTTACATCTGTGTCTTAATTACTGAGACGAGCACATTAATGACTGATGAAGATTAATGCGCGAGCGCCCTGTATGTGACCCATCAGTAGGCCCTATATATGTGGCGTCTCTCTCTCTCTCTGAGTGCATGCTGGGAGTGAGAAGGGTGTGTGTGTGAGAGTGTGTTTCTATCATGCGCTGTTCTTTATATTTTCTTTTGTGTGTTTTTTCTTTTCTATTTCTTGATTTTTTTTTAGTTTACTCTTTGTAAAGTTTAATTTAGGGTTCTAGTAAGTAGGCCTAGCGTGCGCGGGTCAGCTGGCGTCAGGTGTGTCGTCCACAGGTGAAGGACGCCATTATCCCTCCGCCGTGGGTTCAGGCGTGTGCCAGAGGCCAGTGCTACAGGTGGAGATGTTGTGATAGCGGTTGGTGAGCAGTTAGGCTGTGGGAATATCGTCTCGGCTTCGAGAATGAATAAAGCCGTAGTTGTTTTTCTTAAAACAGAAGCATTGGTCAACAAGGTTATTGAGAACGGTTTGTGGGTGAAATACATTTCGTTAATATCACTCCGCTGTTTGCTCCGGCTATGAAATTGATCATTTCAAACGTCCCTCCGTTCATTGAAAATGTGGTCATTGTGAGAGAACTTGCAAGATTCAGAAAAGTTGTAAGCGAAGTTAAACCGGTTTCCTTAGGATGTAAAAATCCTGCGCTTAAACATGTGCTGTTTTTTAGGAGACAAGTGTTCATGTTTTTGAGTTCTCCAGATAAATTACTGGATGTTTCGTTTAGAGTGAAAGATGGCGATAGTTCGTATCTGATATTTGCAAGTACGGAGAGTTTGCAATGTTTTGAATGTGGGGAGTTCAGACATAAAAGACTCTCGTGCCCTCAAAAGAAAACTTCGGCAGAAGGGAAGATTAGTGGTGAGACGGAGGAATCATCGGTGCACAAAGATGTGGAGTTGAAGCAGAAACCAGCAGAGGAAAAGGCTTGGACGGAGCTCCGGTGGCTGAGACGAGTCAGGACAGTGGATTGGAGGAGAGTGAGAGCGTTGTGAGTAACTTAAACCGTGTTGATAATGAAAAGCCGAGTTGTAGTAGTGTGAATGGCACTGCAGCAGTTGTGGAAGAACAACTTGTAGTTGATCGTGTAGGCCTACACGTCAGTGGTGTGCGAGTGTGACAGAACTAGTTAAGTGAGTGACAGTTGCGGTGACCTATCAGGGTGAAGGATGGGCTATTTAATGCTGGTTGGCTGTACCAGAGAATGTCTAATAAGGCGAGAAGTTTCACTCTCAGTAATAGGGAGTGGGCAGGCTCTCTGTAGACGGGCTCTGGCTGTACCCTGAGATACGTCACGTCTTTTCCTCCCCTCTTGCGTCACTGACTAGCGCCTCAGGTGTGTGCTAGTAGCGGCTTGTTTAAATCGTGTATTTAGAACACCTCTGATGTGTTGTCGTCTCTTTGAATTATAGCGTTTACCTCGTACTTTCCCTTGGCGCATTTCACCAGCGCAGAGTAGGCGACTGCTCACCCTTCAGGTGTGTAATCTGTAATCGAGTGGTGGGTTATAGTGTGCGGTGTAGTGGGTCGCTATGTCACTGTTAATGTGTTGCTTCCTGTACCCCAGTTAATCAGCGGTTCTGAAGATCGTCTGTAAACGGTAGCCTGTGAAAATGATATGTGGGGTGATATCCTCTCTCGGTAAGTGTTATGCAAGATAGTTGTAAGATAATTAGTAACATCTCGCTTCCTTTAAGGCTTCGTGAGGTGTGGATCCTCTCTCTCGTCCTCGGCACGTTCTCCCTCCCGTAATTTTGGTGAGAGTTAGGTTTACAGATTTTCTCGAGGTTCCTCCTATCCTTGAGTGTAGAGTGTTGGTGTTTGCCATGTCATACTGCCCTATGTGATCACCTTTCTGGTAAATTGCCATCAGTTGGACATGTAGCACTAAGCGCCCGTTTAAAGAATATACTGTTTTAACTATTTTTGTATGTCAATAAAGACTCTTTGTATTAATTGCTTGCACTCATGTCTCTGACCTTCCTGGCGCACACAAACCTGTGTGACACTGAAGGTTCTAAAATCATGGAATGTCTTAAGAACTCTTCGAGAACAGGGAATTGTAAGTGGATCATGGATTAAAGAGGAACCTCTTCTTTACAATCCTGCAATACCTGTGAAAATCTTGAACTCTCATTCGATGCAGGCTGCTGTGGTGAAAGCCCAGTTTATAAAAGTCTCTCATCTTTGGAGTAAGAGCGATTGGTTGTCTTTACGGGACATTGCAACATAGCTTGGCATTAAATCACTCCGTACAGCAGAAAAAATAAAGACTGAATTTTTATCTGTAATTCCATCAACGTTTACAGAGTTTGGGTAACTCTGTTGCAATAGCTCACACACAGCATAAGGAAGCTTGACTTCAGACTGAATTGAATTTGCAGAAAAGACAAGTAAACAGTCAGGAATAAAATAAGAACAAATAAAATAAATGACCTCAATACAGTTGAGGTATTCGAAATATGACAACACTGAATTTTTATAAGCAGTGTGTGTTAAAGGGTTAGTTCACTCAATTAATTACTCACCCTCATGTCGTTCCAAACCCATAAAACCCGTTCATCTTTAGAACACAAACGAAGATATTTTTGATGAAATCCGAGAGCTTTCTAACCCCACATAGTCTGCAGTGTAATTAGCAGTTTCAAGGCCCATAAAGGTAGTAAAGACATCGTTAAAATAGTCCATGCTACTACAGTGGTTCAACCTTAAAATTTTAGTGCGCAAAAAAACAAAAATAACTTTTTTCAACAATTTCTTCTCTTCCCTTCACTTCTCCGATGCTGTTCACGCAGTAAACACAGTGCAGCGCTTGCGGGTTCTCCGTCAGAACGCCGGCTCAGAACTCATGCGTTGGTGTGCTCACATGATGTCTGTACTATCTTTCTGGGCCCTGAAAGTGGTTATGACATTGGAGACTATGTGGGGTCAGAAAGCTCTCAGATTTCATCAAAAATATCTTTATTTGTGTTCTAAAGATGAACGGGTTTTACTGGTTTGGAACGACATGAGGGAGAGTTATTGAGACCCCGCAAAAGTTATTGAGACTTTTATTGAAAGTCGCAGAATCTAATTATGAGTTTTAGAGCGTCAAAGTTCTTCCTAAACATTGATTTCAATCGTATTTGGGTTAATTTCAGCGCAACAACACCTGCTAATTCTTATATCATTCAGTTCAGGAACTTCTTTTCTACCATAAGAAAGAGTAAACAGACCTTAATATCAATCCGCACGAGTGGCAATCAGGTCAACACTAGTTAAGCTAGCGCTATATAAACGCTGTAGTGTACTGCAGAAAATGAGTGTTGGAACAGATATTGAGTATTGTCAGATATTTCAGTATCGATATGTATCAAAATATAGATGTAAGGACCATCCATTGGCCCAACGATGGAATCCAACGGCCTGGCGAAGTTTTAAAGCGTGTATGTCTTTTCAGCGATCCAGTGAAGTTCACTTAATTTATTGGAACTTAGTTTTAGTATTACTTTAGCTCTATGCGTAATCTGACTCCAATTTCAAATGATAATCAAATTTAGATCGTATTTCTGATTAGAAAATAATCATAAATATTGATTATGAATTAATTTAGATCTTTGATTACTCTGAGTATCCCATACTTTCAGTTATTAAATCATTATGGACCCGAATGCCGCTTAGAGATCACGTCGGCCAAATCGTGTTTCTCACGGACACAAACCAGTTAATTCTGATTTCAGTCAGAGGATGTAGGGTTTGCTAATACCCCTAAAGTCGGTTGCCTACTGCTCACTCGAACTAGAGAGTGTAGTTTAATTTAGCCACTTCCATACAACTTGCTAAACCAGTGATAGACAGAAATCAAAAGGTCTTCATGATGACGTGCCTACTGCTCCGTTCATACATGCGCCTTTAGTTTGACCTACCTTAACTAAGATTTGCGGTAGCACCAGCCTCCTTAATATATTAAAATAATGATTTCAGAATACTTCAGAATAAATCAAGATGTAACATTTATTTGTCAGGTAAAAATGTATCATGCCAATTACAGAAGTAAATGATTAAAAGCCAATTCAGAAAATACATGACATCATTTACTCAAAGATGACTCTAAAAGTAAGCAATGTTCTCCTGACAAAGACACACAGTAATGTGTCAGGATTTTCCAACAGGAAAATACTGACATGCATTACTGTGTGGGGGATGATCCTGGTAAAAGATTCCCCAAGGTTGCTCTGTTCCCTCACCTTAAATATCAGATCAGAACAGAAGGGGGTTAAACAAATGTTGTTTAGAGTTGGTTGGGCCAATCCATGTCCCCCAGGGGGGTAGCACCTGGTTTCTTGAGATATCGTAAAGAGATATCAGCCAGAGAGATACAGGATTCTCCTGAGTTCTCAATCTTTCTCATTAAACTAATGACTGCAATGAAATTAAGACCATTTTACCAATCGCACTGTGCCCTTTAAAATGACACCAAACATGAAAAGGAAAAACAACATATTCACAAGATACACCATATGTGTTAAATAGACATTCCTTGAGGAGGGAAAGGGGGGATGAGTTGAAGTCAAATAAGGGGACAATGAGATAAGTTTGGGCAGGACAAGGTTCTGTGCTCTGCCTTTGCTATCTGCTGTCCAGGGTGCATTTTATGGCGTTATTGCAGGGTGAGTTTTGTTTTAACAGGAAAATCAGTTCTTACATAGATAACACTACTATGTAATTTGTTGTTTCTCCAAACTTTAAGTCCATTAATCACTCTGAGCTCCTTGCCTCCTTCACTTATGATCAGCTCTTCCTGCGGCTGCGGTGGCTTTTTTCAGTCCAAATATCAGGGTTTGTATTGGTCCGTTTACTATCGGATATTTTTATTGGCTACTGAAGTGGCAGTCAAAGATTTGAATATCAATTTAAATTGTACTCAGTAACGAAATGTGATTTTACAAGTAGCGAAGTAGATTACTTAGCTTAATATGTACTTGAGTACAAGTAAAATTACAGATTTAAAAATATACTCAAAAAAGTACAAGTACCTGAAAATACTACTCAATTACAGTAATGTGAGTAGTTGTAATTCGTTACTTCCACCCCTGCCTTTCAGTTGCTCACGTTCGACGTTACGTCGATGTAGTTGGGATCACTTCAGGCAGCCCTATCATCTTCGAGTATCTACAGAACGAGCCAATGAACATTAGCGTGCGTGAAATGCGCCGCGCGGGTATAAACACGGAAGCGGACGCACGCACCTTTGTCTTTCACTTCGGAGCCGAGCTTCCTGCTTGTCTTCAGAGATCTCAGACTCTAGTCAAGCGCTGAAGATCCTCCTCACCTTCTTGCAGTTCAGTGCTGGCGTGGTTCATCCTACCGCTCTGCGCTTTGAGAGGGATGCGAGACAGTCATTCTCTTTTCTAATATCTCTTCATGTTTTTTCCTGATGTTCACTTGTTGTAAAAGGTCTGAAGAGTGAATTTTATCTTCCGCAGCATCAAGACATTTAGGCCATGTCTGATTTTGCAGACTTTGAGCTGTGAACAAAACTTTTTTTGTCTTTTTTTATTGTTTCTACAGTAGATTGGACATCTTGTCCATCTAGATAAGTAACATTATTAAACATTTCAGATTTAATACATGGAGGTTTTTGCAATATCTTTATCCACCTTATTCCTGGGGGCGCTACTGTAGAAATGATTATGGGTAGGGCTGGGCGATAAAACGATAACGATAATTATCGCGTTATAATTTTTCTAATAAAACGATATCAAGAGTTCTATAAATGTTCAATAATGTTCATGCGCCAAAAGGGGAACGAAACTCATTTGAACCGCGCGCCACAAGGACCATTTATCCGCTTGCCGCAAAGTCCAAACGACAGTGCAGCGCGAGCTCACTAGAGCAGAGGCGTTTACTCTGATCGGTCTCGGTCATGAGATCCAGTGAGAAGCGCTTGAATTCAGCGAAAGTAGAATTAAGATTCACCTTATGTCAAAATGATTGATGGCCTCTCTAATTGATTGATGGGTTGACCTTTGCCCTTGCCCTGACCTTGCCCTAGTGTTGACCTGCCCTAGTGGTGACCTTACCCTCTCACTGACATTGTCACCTTTGACCTTGTATCCTCCGGGGTTTGAAAATGACCTATGTCTGTTGATTAATTGGTTAATGGGGAATATTTATGACCTTGTGTGTATAAGGGTTTCCATTGTTTAATATTTGAACTTTGGCCCTGTTATAAAGGCAGAGTATAAGGGTTTCCATTGATGAAAATGGGGATTATTTATGACCTTGTGAGTATAAGGGGTTTCATTGGTTAATATTTGAACTTTGATATAATGGTGGGTTATATATATCAGGATGTGTGTCACAGGCATCAGCATGGAGTTCACTCCCTCCCACCAGAGCGGTGGGGGATTGCGGGGGCCCTGTGGAAGTGAGAAACAGAGGTTTTCTAATAATTACATATATTTCACACTAACTAAAGATGAAAAACATTCAGTTCTTTTAAAGAATATAAATGAAATGGTTATAAAATAAATATATAATTAGGGCCGGGACTCGATTAAAAAAATTAATCTAATTAATTAGAGGCTTTGTAATTAATTAATCGAAATTAATCGCATTTTAATCGCATATAAATTAGGGCTGTCAATCAATTAAAAATTATTGTGTTGAACATGTTATTGAAATAATGTTCAAATGGTGAGCATTGGAATAATTGTGCCTAGCAAATAATCAATACAATACAATTGAACATTATTAAATTATTGAACATTATTAAATTATACATTTAATATTAAACATTAAATTATAAACATTATTTACACTTGCTTTACAGGTTTTTAACATTAGCCTACTTCGAAAATGCTGCAATTTAAAGTTTGAGATGTTTTTCATCTGTTTTAGAAAGTATTTTTAGACTTGTTTTTTTCAGAATAAAACTTGTTTTACAATCTTTTGCATGTGTTATATTTTATTAAATGTGTTTAATTAAGCCATTGCTGCAAGTAATTTGACAGTTAACAATATTTTAGTGTACAGTTAATCACAAATTCAGTCAGCATTGTCATGACTCATTATCCCATGATGGACGGTGAAACAACGTCACGATATCAACGTTGATTCAATTTGCAGCAAAACCGAAGCATAATTCAACATTGGTTCAACGTCGACATACAATCTTTGTTCACCCATATTGAAAGAAGAGACAGTGAAACAACGTCACGAAATCAACAATGAAACAACGTAACGACATCAACAGTGAAACAACGTCACGATTTCAACGTTGATTCGTTTTGCACAATCGAAACATAATCCAACATTGATTCGACCTTGGTCCCTTACGTTCACCGGTGAATTAACGTTGAAATGCCGGCTGTTTTTTTATAAGTAAATGTTCCAATCAATGATCCAGGCAGCGCCAGCGCGTTCTCGTCTCCCTCCTTCATTTTACAGTCGAATGGTGGCTAGAACGGCTCCAGGTTCAAAGGTCAATACGGAATGGATTAATCTGCGTTATTTTTTTTAACGCGTTATTTTTTCTCAGATTAATTAATCGAAATTAACGCGTTAATGTCCCAGCCCTATATATAATATAAAAAAACTTGCTAATTTAAGTAAAGTTAAAAAAAATTCTGTTCTTTTAAGGTATATAAATCAAATGCTTATAATATAAAATAAATATCTTGCTAAAAATCTACTGAACCAATTATTTTAGTTCTGTCAGGTCCACTACCATCAAATACGATTGACAATTAGCACACAGTTTGGATTGGCGGTATGGTTCCGTTCTGGGCGAGAACTCTAGCATGGATAAGAGCAGGGAGAGCGGCAATAACCCCCCAAAGCAAAACCATATGCCAATATCCCCCAACCCAACTGACAGCGCAATCTGGATGCTTTTGCAGTTACCTGAGTGAGCCAAGGCATCAAGCATGTTGCCAATACCTGAAAAGCTTGAGCAACAGCATGCTACCAACAATACCAGAAAGCTTTAAGTAACACGTATGTTGCCCTTATCTGGATGGCCTAAACGAGTATGTTGCCAATACCCACATAAGCCATAGCAACAAGCATGTTGTCAATACCCGAAATGTTTAGCAGTAAACATATGGAAATGAATGACATACCACCTGAAATGAAGAAGTGAAAATTGAGATATCAAAATGATTCAGCTGCTTGCTTGTTGTATATCTGCAGTCCAGTTCCAGTTTCTTTGAGTGACGCCTGTGAGCTAGAGATGAGAGATGGAGATTTCATTTTTCAATTATCTTTTTCATTGGAAATAAGGTAATGCAGTCCAGTCCAGATCCAAAAATCCAAAGCAATCCAAATAATCTTATCTAATTAATATAACAAGACTATAATATAGCTACTATAATTAATGATAACAATATACTATAACTATTCTAACCTGATAATGTAATAATATACAGCCCTAAAACATATATGACACAATAATGACAATGATAGTTATCTAACTCTCTGACACTACTACAACTGCTTCTACTACTCCTGCAACACCCACAAGGTTGCGCTAGTTTCGAACCGCCTTTTTCCAAAAGCGACCCTCAGACCGAACCGATGACGTATCCACATAAACCCAGGCCGCGTTTGTCATTAGTCACGTGATATTCACGTTAACAACACAAACCCTGAATCGCGGCTTCATCTGGCACGCCCATTTTTTCTCGACACAAGCTCCGACGCCTCGCTTCAAATGTCACATCACTAGTCATGACCTCTACTAAAGTGAAACGATTTAATTAAGTTCCTGAGGTGGCATTCAAGGGGGCTATGTAAGTGTCTTATTTTGTACGTGTGAATACTGGAAATCTCAGATATTTAGCCAATTACCTCTGTTTTGATAAATCAGACTGGCGAGATTGTGTCGTGCAACCTTAGGAGAAGGACTGCAAAGCGATATAGTTTCCTGATCTATAAACGGAAAAATATAAAGTAAGAGTAAATAGAATAATCAAACGTTAAAATGCCCATTTAAAAAGACTAAATGAGAAGAAAAGGTATTTGAAACCTAGCAGAGAAAAAAGAGAAACAGCGAATGTACATCTTATCAGCCTTGAGCCAAAAAGCCTTTTCATATTCAAATGTATTGACATGAGAACAAGTAGAGATTTGACCATGCGTTAAGTTGTTCCAGAGACTCTTCAGAGACCGAAACCAATATAATTTGACTTGTATTGTTGAAGATAATTATATTATAACTTGAATTATAATAAACATTATATTACACTCGCCGAGCAGGACAATAATTGGAGAAGTGTGACTTTTGTCATTAAAACTGAAACAGAATTTCATTTGTGTGCTACCCAGTGCCAAAAGGGGAGGGGTATGCCTTTATTTTTCACCGTTAGAAAACACGGCTAGATGTAACGGGGCGAACAAGACGTGAGGCGTGCGGATCCATGTGCAAGCTTTTATTTATAAACATGGTAAACAGGCAAGGGTCAGACAACGGTAAACAGATATGGTACAGGCAAGACACAAGAGAGATCCTAGGGCAAGCGTGGGTCTACGATCGGTGAACAATATCCAACAGGGCAAGGCAGAGAGATAATCCAGGTACACAAGCAATGATCCAAACGAGGGGCAAACAGAGTTCGAAGGGCAAGGCAAAGGGCTAATCCAGGAAACACAGGCAGATATCAAAACATGAGAAAACAGGCAAGGCACGACTTAAAACAAGTCTCCGTAGAGTAGCTGTCGCTAGGATATGCGCTATACAATACTCGGCGCTCACAGAGAGAAAGTCACTTATAAAGTGTGTGTGATTGGGTGATAGTGATTGTGAGATAGTTCTTAGCTGTGAGCGTGATTAGTGTAATCAGCTGTGTGTGTCGTCCGTGCAATGGATGATGGGAAATGCAGTCCAGTGTGCTGTGTGGTGTGAGAGTCAACATGATGGAAAAGCGACCTCTGGTGGCTATCGGGCGGAAGGCCACAGACCGGATTCGTGACAGACCCCCCCCACAAGGAGCGGCTTCCAGACGCTCCAATACAATCCAGGAGGGCGGTGGAGCGGAGGCGGACCCGGGAGCGGGCTGGAGGGCCAGGCCCGTGGAGCAGAAGAGGGCTGGAGACTGCGACAGGACTGCAGGCCAGGGCGGATCAGGCTGTGCAGGCGACCAGGACGGATCAGGCTGTGCAGGCGACCAGGGAGGAGACGACCCTTCAGGCGACCAGGGAGGAGACGATCCTTCAGGCGGCCAGGGAGGAGACGATCCTTCAGGCGGCCAGGGAGGAGACGACCCTTCAGGCGGCCAGGGAGGAGACGACCCTTCAGGCGGCCAGGGCACAGGAACAGACACCGGCTCAGTAACAGGAACAGGAACAGACACCGGCTCAGGAACAGGAACAGACACCGGCTCAGGAACAGGAACAGACACCGGCTCAGGAACAGGAACAGGAACAGACACCGGCTCAGGAACAGGAACAGACACCGGCTCAGGAACAGGAACAGGAACAGGAAAAGACACCGGCTCAGGAACAGGAAAAGACACCGGCTCAGGAACAGGAACAGACACCGGCTCAGGAACAGGAACAGACACCGGTTCAGGAACAGGAACAGGAACAGACACCGGCTCAGGAACAGGAACAGGAAAAGACACCGGCTCAGGAACAGGAACAGACACCGGCTCAGTAACAGGAACAGGAACAGACACCGGCTCAGTAACAGGAACAGGAACAGACACCGGCTCAGGAACAGGAACAGACACCGGCTCAGGAACAGGAACAGACACCGGCTCAGGAACAGGAACAGACACCGGCTCAGGAACAGGAACAGACACCGGTTCAGGAACAGGAACAGACACCGGCTCAGGAACAGACACCGGCTCAGGAACAGGAACAGGAACTGGAACAGACACCGGCTCAGGAACAGACACCGGCTCAGGAACAGGAACAGGAACTGGAACAGACACCGGCTCAGGAACAGGAACAGGAAAAGACACCGGCTCAGGAACAGGAACAGACACCGGCTCAGGAACAGGAACAGACACCGGCTCAGGAACAGACACTGGCTCAGGAACAGGAACTGGAACTGGCTCAGGGACAGGAACAGACAGCGTGGCAGTGGCCATCTTTGCTGAGGGTTCAGGCGATGTGGCGGCGGCCATCTCGCCCGGAGACACTGGCTCGGCGGCGGCCATCTTATCCTGAGACACTGGCTCGGCGGCGACCATCTTGTCCTGAGACACTGGCTCGGCGGCGGCCATCTCGTCCGGAGACACTGGCTCGGCGGCGGCCATCTTGTCCAGAGACACTGGCTCGGCGGCGACCATTTTGTCCTGAGACACTGGCTTGGCGGAGACCATCTTGTCCTGAGACACTGGCTCGGCGGCGGCCATCTCGTCCGGAGACACTGGCTCGGCGGCGGCCATCTTGTCCAGAGACACTGGCTCGGCGGCGACCATTTTGTCCTGAGACACTGGCTTGGCGGAGACCATCTTGTCCTGAGACACTGGCTCGGCGGCGGCCATCTCGCCCGGAGACACTGGCTCGGCGGCGGCCATCTTATCCTGAGACACTGGCTTGGCGGAGACCATCTTGTCCTGAGACACTGGCTCGGCGGCGGCCATCTCGTCCGGAGACACTGGCTCGGCGGCGGCCATCTTGTCCAGAGACACTGGCTCGGCGGCGACCATTTTGTCCTGAGACACTGGCTCGGCTGCGGCGGCGGCATGAACAGTCTCTGGATCGGCAGACGTGAAGCTCAGGCTCGGCAGGACTGACGTGAAGCTCAGGCTCGGCAGGACTGACGTGAAGCTCAGGCTCGGCAGGGCTGACGTGAAGCTCTGGCTCGGCAGGACTGACGTGAAGCTCAGGCTCGGCAGGGCTGACGTGAAGCTCAGGCTCGGCAGGGCTGACGTGAAGCTCAGGCTCGGCATGGCTGACGTGAAGCTCAGGCTCGGCAGGACTGACGTGAAGCTCAGGCTCGGCAGGACTGACGTGAAGCTCAGGCTCGGCAGGACTGACGTGAAGCTCAGGCTCGGCAGGACTGACGTGAAGCTCAGGCTCGGCAGGACTGACGTGAAGCTCAGGCTCGGCAGGACTGACGTGAAGCTCAGGCTCGGCAGGACTGACGTGAAGCTCAGGCTCGGCAGGACTGACGTGAAGCTCAGGCTCGGCAGGACTGACGTGAAGCTCAGGCTCGGCAGGACTGACGTGAAGCTCAGGCTCGGTAGGACTGACGTGAAGCTCAGGCTCGGCAGGACTGACGTGAAGCTCAGGCTCGGCAGGGCTGACGTGAATTGTCTCTGGCTCGGCGGGCATGACGCTCTCAGGCTCGGCTGGACTGGCGTGAAGTGCAGGCTTGACGTGATCCTCATCCGCGACACACACAGTGAATAGTGAGCCAACAGTCAAAGCAAAATCAAAAAAACACTCTGTGATGAACGTGGACCCTCATCTCTAAGCTGAGATTGCAATGGTTGATTAATGCCATCACAAAAAATCTCAATCAAGATAATGTCCGGTAAATCAGAATAATGAGCGAAGGCTAAAAACTCTCTAATATGGTTCTCTAGTAATCGTGGGCCTTGTTTGAGGGCAAACAATAGTCTTGTAGTATCCATAGCTGACAAATGTCCATCTGAAAAGTTGCTGGATCCTTGTGTGACCGAGTATTCTGTAACGGGGTGAACAAGACGTAAGGCATGTGGATCCATGTGCAAGCTTTTATTATAAACATGGTAAACAGGCAAGGGTCAGACAACGGTAAACAGGTATGGTACGGGCAAGACACGAGAGATCCTAGGGCAAGCGTGGGTCTACGATCGGTGAACAATATCCAACAGGGCAAGGCAGAGAGATAATCCAGGTACACAAGCAATGATCCAAACGAGGGGCAAACAGAGTTCGAAGGGCAAGGCAAAGGGCTAATCCAGGAAACACAGGCAGATATCAAAACACGAGAAAACAGGCAAGGCACGACTTAAAACAACTGAGTGGGCTCCGTAGAGTAGCTGTCGCTAGGATATGGGCGTTACTAGACATAAAGCTCTACTGGGGCACAGGTCCCCCATTGTATGTCTGAGATAGCAACAGTAACTAAGGAAGGCGGGGCTTACCGATAGGTCAATTGTTATTAATGATTCATTGTTATCACACACAATGAAACATAGTAGTACAGAACACAACAATATGTTTATTTTATGTGCTATACAGTGCTGAAGGCTGGGGCGATTGTTTTAAAAACACCAGGCTGTTAGTTATGAAAGTTAGGGGGGTTGGGGGGGATTTTCCCTCGAGAAAATGTAGATTTCTCGGACCTTCATATGTGCATTTAAAGGTGTTTCAAGGCCAAAAAATTGGATAACAATTAAAAGCATGTTAGTGGACAGCAGTAGCATAAATGATTTGTCAAGCAGATAACAGATTGTTAAACATGAGAATGAGGATAAATGTAGCAATGAATGATCCACACTACAAAATGTGATTGTCAACATTCAAAACTATTTTAACTCTTCCAAAAATTTTGTTTTTGCGTAGTAACTCTACACACAAACATAAAATGATTAGCCCACATACACACCAAACTATAAACAGATATGAATTATGTAAAACACTCTTGTGTC
Organism: Vimba vimba; assembly: GCA_022828995.1. Lineage (NCBI taxonomy): Eukaryota > Metazoa > Chordata > Actinopteri > Cypriniformes > Leuciscidae > Vimba > Vimba vimba. Next base: position 34,361,942 of record CM040833.1, read on the forward strand.
TTTTGCTTGTTCAGTGTGCAGTGGAGTGTATAGGAGTTTGTCACACGCACAAATACACTATATATACAGAATGTATTAACGTATTAACGTATTTTACAATCAAATCTTTTTCTAATCTTGACAAAACGCATATCATTGAGAAGGTCTGAGACTCAAGACTGTTATATGACAGAAGTGATATAGTGACAAGAACTTGTGAAACATGGTCACACGTGGTTTGGCACTGCGAGGACAATCATCTGTCCTTCGTTCTCAGGCGTCTTACGTCACGGACGCTGCAGTTTATTTCTCTGTCCACATCTGCAGTTCTGATGCAGGACTCCGGCATGTTCAGCGGGAGTTCAGGAACCCTGGGCGTCTTCTTCCAGGTGTTTTCCAGAGTCAGTAGAAAGGTCTCTTTAATGTCCTAAGTTATTGTAACTGTGAGGTTTCACCTGCACACCGTATGAAAGTTACACTAGTAATGCTCTTATTACCCCTATTCCGTCACACCCATTGGCATCAACATTAAAATAGTAGGACTACGTAACATTTCAATAAAGTCGATTATATATGAAATTTCATAATTCCAATGAACTGCAATCCTGTGTTTGATCAGTACTATTGGAGATTAGTTTGGACAAAAACACAAGGTCATACATTCAGAGCCAGAATCCAGACTCAAAAGCCCAGAGAGGAAAAGAGCTAAAGATTTTAAACTATTGATTTTTTTTATTGAGTTATCTCAAGTTACAATTTTGCATGTGCCAAACATTTCAACAGATACTCAGCCGCTGTGATCATCCACACCGCCCCGAGATTTAATCGCTGTTAAAGGTCTGAATCTCCAGATCAGACAAGATGCTCCTGCAAGAGGACCAGATTACAATCACATTCTTGAATCTTCCAATTCATCTAAAACGTCGATGTAGGCGAGACGTACTTGTGCTGCTCTGAGAGCTCGAACTCCTGCTGGATCCTCTGGATGAGTGTGTGTGTGTCGGGCAGACAGAAGCCAGCGGAGATCTTCACCAGCTCCACGGCCTGATCCACATCACCGCTCTCCTTCACACACGTCAGGAACCGGTTCAGCAGATCCTCACTGACACACACACACACACACACAACACACGTTAGTCTGAACCATAGACTGTATAAAACATGCTCATACTCATAGTGTGCGTGACGTCACCCGTCGTGTTTCTGAAGAGCGTTTTTGAAGCCCACAGTGGGCGGAGCCGGCCATCACCATCTTGGATAACCGAAAATGTGAAGCGAGGCTGATTAGCTGAGTTGACGTGACGCTAACAGGCAAACAGCTAGTAATGACATCAGAGCAATCCACCTGTCACTCAAGTGGCCACACCCTTAATTATGCAGAACTTTAAGGCTTAATATAATTTAAACGGATGAGTTATTAAAATATTCACCCCCCTCACAGTTTTCATGAAGGGCAAAATTAGCTTTATAGACCAAAACCACTTTTAGCACCAGACTGTAAACATGTGTTTTTCTGCTGTAAAGTTGGGCATTTTAACATGGAGGTTTATGGGATTGAGTCTCTTCTGCAGCCGGTCTCTAGTGGCCAGAGGATGAACTGCAGGTTAAGTCACTTCAGTGTTGGATTGAAGAGAGAGACGGAGGTTCTGCTTGGTTTGAACACATCAGGACTTGAAATAAAACCTTTCAGTTACAGTGCACGGGGCAAACATTGCTACATTAACGTCTAGTAAACATTATGATTCATATTGGCACATTATAAAAATCTTGATGCTTGTGAAGCAAAATCACAAATGACTGGAAAAATGAGTGGGATCTTACCTGGGAACTCTATTGTGTCTATTATATTAATATGATCTTTTCTCTATTGGGGGCCTAATGGTTAGAGAGTCAGACTTGTAACCCAAAGGTCGCAGGTTCGATTCTCAAGAATGGAAGGAAATGTCACTACTCACTGCTCCTAATGTGTGTGTGCACTAACTAAGGACAAATTACCAGTATGATCATAAAACTTAATAAAAAAAAATTAATGAATGATGGAAAATCATGGGGAAAGACTTAATTTTTATACACTACATTTACAAAGGTGCTATATAATTTCACTTAAAGCTTTTAAACATTTAAGTAAAGATGGTTTAGGTAGATATTATCCGTGTTTCCTACTGAAACCACAGTCAGAGCTCAGATGTGAGAGCTGAGATCAAACCAGCAGATAAACCAGAAATCAGCAGATAAACCAGAAACCAGCAGTAGAAAAGAGAAGAAAGAGCAAAAACACAGACAGAACGAGAGAAGAAATCAAGCAAGACTGCAAACGTTCTCATGTCATGAGCACAGCGCTGCAGAAATCTCCTGAATATATCCTGAAACATGATTGTTTATTTTACTTCACTTTTAGTTGTTAAAGATGAACTGACATCATGTGACACAGACTACCCTTATGAAAATATATAATTCCCTATATTTGAATGATCAATATATGAAATGGTTTAACAGTATATTTGAAAATATCCAGAGCAAATATATTGTTCATATATTACAATATATTGAATAATACATAAGGAATTCCCGCTTTTTTATATCGAAAAATGTGACAATATATTTACTAATATATCATAATGTATGTAATTTTATATTCAGTAATACACTTCATTATATATAGATGTATATGTGATCAGATATGGTACTGCATGTGTAATATTGCAGATATATTTAGACATGCAACATAAACACACATATGTAGAGAAATATATAATGTAATATATTTATTATATATTTTACTTATTTACATTATAAATGTTTCATATTTTCAAAGGCACAAGCACACCTGCATGTACTAAAGTCTTTAGCCAAGAGACTATCACTGTGTTGAAGAGAGCACAGACATTACTTTTAAAATATAATAATTATAGTCTTAATAATGTTCGCCAAACGTCAACCGAACCACAGGCTCTACTCTTCAGCACAATGACCCCAAACACACACACACACACACACACACACACACACACACACACACACACACACACACACACACACACACACACACACACACACACACACACACACACACACACACACACACACACCAGAAAACCTTTTAAACTACAAAATAATAGAGCATTAAACACTAACAGATCCTATTATCCTTTTAACATTAAATAAAACTTCATTTTAACATTTGCTCTCCTTTAACAGTCAGAAGCAAAGCATGCTGGGAAGTAGAAATCTGATGTAATTCATTCCGTGTGTGTGTGTGTGTGTGTGTGTGAGAACATACATTCACATTTATATGGGAACATGTATGTGCATTATTTGTACACAATAAAGGATAAAACTTTGTATATTTCATGTAATGTAAGTCTGAATATTCTCAGTTGTGTGTTCAGCTGGAATGAGCTTTGAGTCTTCTGAAAGTTGATCAGCATTTATTCAGCAGATACTAATTTTTCACTTTTTCATTTATTTAATTACATATTTTCAGCTGGATATTGCAAACAGATCAAAGACAGACTGGAATATGGAAAATTATACATATGACTGGAATCTGGTCCAGCTACAGGTAAATGTCAGATGGTCCATCTTCATCATCATCTGTGTGTGTGCAGGTCTACCAGCTCTTGTTTGGTCTGCCAGCGATCTAATTCATCACAGAAAGAATGGACACCGTATTTCAGCCTTCATCATCCTCCTCCTCCTCACTGACTGTGCTGAGATTTTCTTGAGTCCCGTCATACTGTTAAAACTGGTCTTAGATGAGCTCGACTGGAATGAAGATTGGACATTTCGTGTTTCTTTCTCTTTATGGTCCTCATCAAGAGTCTGTGGTCTCGTCCTGAACCAGCTGGTGGCGCTAGAGGGAATTCTCTCAGTGAAATATCCACTGTACACTGCTTCAGTTTTCTCTTCACCCTTTTTCATCGCTTTCTACATACTGGTGTTTCTCTGTCTCATTATCGGTGACATTTTATTGTTTTTGTTTAGGTTTTTCAATTTGTTGGAATATAATTATTTGCTTGATGTTTCAGTGTTCATTATATCAGTGATCACATGGATGATATCTAGTTTTGCTCTGTGTTGTACTGATCGTCACTCTCACACATCCAGAAAACCAGATCGTCATATTTGTGTTGTGTTCATATTCACTCTGCTCGTGCTTTATCTGCCCAATATTTTACTCAGTCTCTTCTTATACTTTACTCCATTATTTGATCCTCCTCTTCATGTTTGGCATATTCCTGATTTCTTGTTGAGTGTGAGACTGATTTCAGACCCTCTCGTGTGTGTGCTGGTCTGCAGACAGAATCTCAGTGTTCAACATCTCAACCCGACAGGACCAGTTTAGTCTGAGCTGGTCTGCTAAGACTCGTTGTGATGACATAATATTTTTACTATATCAAATATGCAGAAACTATTGCTGTCAACCGATTAAACAAATTAATGAATTAACCACACACTGAGATTAATCGCACCCAACATTAAATTGTGCAATTTCATTGAATCTCCAAATGAATGCAGCTAAAGACATTAAGACAGATCTTTTACATGTTTGCTGTACTCCAGTACTAGAGTGAAGGCCAGTATGACCAACACTGATACTGATGCCTCTATTTGTTGGATATATTTATTATTTTTACATTTCTGGGGATGAAATTTGTAATTATAGTCATTCAGCATACAGTAAAAAAAATATATATTTATTTAATAGGCCTTAAATTGACAGATGTTTATGTTTATGTTTTATTAACAATCACAGAACATTCAAAATATTATAGTAACTTTTAATTTATGTAAACTTGCCTTTTATTTAATGTTTTTCTGATGTGTCTGTCAATACTCTTTGTCAATCGGCTTTCTCTGATTAAATTAAACTGTATCTTTAATTTTCAAGATATATGGCCTAAGTAATCAATTAGTAATTAAAATATTTGTTTTCTGTATTTGTATCAATCCTCTAAATACAAAGTCAATATCTCACATTCATAATTATTTCCTTACATCTGTGTCTTAATTACTGAGACGAGCACATTAATTAATAAGGGTTCAAAAACCCTTATGATGCCAAAAAAAAAAGAGGACCGTGACGTCGCCCGGTATGGCGCAGCCGGGGCCCCACCCTGGAGCCAGGCCCGGGGTCGGGGCTCGTATGCGAGCGCCTGGTGGTCGGGCCTCCCCCCATGGGGTCCGGCCGGGCTCAGCCCGAAGGAGCGACATGGGGCCACCCTCCCGTGGACCCACCACCTGCAGGAGGGACCGTAAGGGGCCGGTGCTAAGTGGATCGGGCGGCAGTCGAAGGCGGGGGCCTAGACAACCCGATCCCTGGACGCGGAATCTAGCTCTAGGGACATGGAATGTCACCTCTCTGGCGGGGAAGGAGCCTGAGGTTGTGCGTGAGGTTCAGAGATTCCGACTAGAGATAGTTGGGATCACCTCTACGCACGGCTTGGGCTCTGGAACCACACTCCTCGAGAGAGGATGGACTCTTCACCACTCTGGAGTTGCCCATGGTGAGAGGCGGCGGGCTGGTGTGGGTTTGCTTATAGCCCCCCAGCTCAGCCGCCATGTGTTGGAGTTCACCCCGGTGAACGAGAGGGTCGCTTCCCTACGCCTTCGGGTCGGGGATAGGTCTCTCACTGTCGTTTGTGCTTACGGGCCGAACGGCAGTGCAGAGTACCCGGCCTTCTTGGAGTCTCTGGGAGGGGTGCTGGAAAGTGCTCCGACTGGAGACTCCGTCGTTCTACTGGGGGACTTCAACGCCCACGTGGGCAACGACAGTGACACCTGGAGGGGCGTGATTGGGAGGAACGGCCCCCCTGATCTGAACCCGAGTGGTGTTCTGTTATTGGACTTCTGTGCTAGTTACAGTTTGTCCATAACGAACACCATGTTCAAGCATAAGGGTGTCCATCAGTGCACATGGCACCAGGACACCCTAGGCCGGAGGTCGATGATCGACTTTGTGGTCGTTTCATCCGACCTCCGGCCGTATGTCTTGGACACTCGGGTGAAGAGAGGGGCGGAGCTGTCAACTGATCACCACCTGGTGGTGAGTTGGATCCGATGGCGGAGGAGGAAGCTGGACAGACTCGGCAGACCCAAACGTACTGTGAGGGTCTGTTGGGAACGTTTGGCCGAATCTCCTGTCAGAGAGATCTTCAACTCCCACCTCCGGCAGAGCTTCGACCAGATCCCGAGGGAGTCTGGAGATATTGAGTCCGAGTGGACCATGTTCTCCACCTCCATTGTCAACGCGGCCACTCGGAGCTGTGGCCGTAAGGTCTCCGGTGCCTGTCGAGGCGGCAATCCCCGAACCCGGTGGTGGACACCGGAAGTAAGGGATGCCGTCAAGCTGAAGAAGGAGTCCTATCGGGCCTGGCTGGCTTGTGGGACTCCTGAGGCAGCTGATGGGTACCGACGGGCCAAGCGGACTGCAGCCCGGGTGGTTGTGGAGGCAAAAACTCGGGCCTGGGAGGAGTTCGGTGAGGCCATGGAGAAGGACTATCGGTCGGCCTCGAAGAGATTCTGGCAAACCGTCCGGCGCCTCAGGAGGGGGAAGCAGTGCCCTACCAACGCTGTTTACAGTGGAGGTGGGCAGCTGTTGACCTCGACTGGGGATATCACCGGACGGTGGAAGGAATACTTCGAGGATCTCCTCAATCCCGCCGTCACGTCTTCCATTGAGGAAGCAGAGGCTGAGGGCTCGGAGGCGGACTCGTCCATCACCCAAGCTGAAGTCACCGAGGTAGTCAAGAAACTCCTCGGTGGCAAGGCACCGGGGGTGGATGAGATCCGCCCTGAGTACCTCAAGTCTCTGGATGTTGTGGGGCTGTCTTGGCTGACACGCCTCTGCAACATCGCGTGGCGGTCGGGGACAGTACCTTTGGACTGGCAGACCGGGGTGGTGGTCCCTCTTTTCAAGAAGGGGGATCGGAGGGTGTGCTCCAACTATAGGGGGATCACACTTCTCAGCCTCCCTGGGAAAGTCTATGCCAGGGTACTGGAGAGGAGAATCCGGCCGATAGTAGAACCTCGGATTCAGGAGGAACAGTGTGGTTTTCGTCCCGGTCGTGGAACACTGGACCAGCTCTATACCCTCTACAGGGTGCTGGAGGGCTCATGGGAGTTTGCCCAACCAATCCACATGTGCTTTGTGGATTTGGAGAAGGCATTCGACTGTGTCCCTCGCGGCGGCCTGTGGAGGGTGCTCCGGGAGTATGGGGTCCGTGGCCCTTTGCTAAGGGCTATCCGGTCCCTGTACGACCGGAGCAGGAGCTTGGTTCGTATTGCCAGCAGTAAGTCAGACTTGTTCCCGGTGCGTGTTGGACTCCGGCAGGGCTGCCCTTTGTCGCCGGTTCTGTTCATAATTTTTATGGACAGAATTTCTAGGCGCAGCCAGGGGCCGGAGGGGGTCAGGTTTGGGGACCACACGATTTCATCTCTGCTCTTTGCGGATGATGTTGTCGTGTTGGCCTCATCAAGCCAGGACCTCCAGCATGCACTGGGACGGTTTGCAGCCGAGTGTGAAGCGGCTGGGATGAAAATCAGCACCTCCAAATCCGAGGCCATGGTTCTCAGTCGGAAAAGGGTGGCTTGCCCACTTCAGGTTGGTGGAGAGTTCCTGCCTCAAGTGGAGGAGTTCAAGTATCTTGGGGTCTTGTTCACGAGTGAGGGAAGGATGGAACGGGAGATTGACAGGCGGATCGGTGCAGCTTCTGCAGTAATGCGGTCCCTGTACCGGTCTGTCGTGGTGAAGAAGGAGCTGAGCCGCAAGGCGAAGCTCTCGATTTACCAGTCAATCTACGTTCCTACTCTCATCTATGGTCATGAGCTGTGGGTCATGACCGAAAGGACAAGATCCCGGATACAAGCGGCCGAAATGAGCTTTCTCCGCAGGGTGGCTGGGCGATCCCTTAGAGATAGGGTGAGAAGCTCGGTCACTCGGGAGGAGCTCAGAGTAGAGCCGCTGCTCCTCCACATCGAGAGGGGTCAGTTGAGGTGGCTCGGCCATCTTTTCCGGATGCCTCCTGGACGCCTTCCCGGGAAGGTGTTCCGGGCATGTCCCACCGGGAGGAGACCCCGGGGAAGACCTAGGACACGCTGGAGAGACTATGTCTCCCGGCTGGCCTGGGAACGCCTCGGTGTCCCCCCGGAAGAGCTGGAGGAAGTGTCTGGGGAGAGGGAAGTCTGGGCATCCCTGCTTAGACTGCTGCCCCCGTGACCCGGTCCCGGATAAGCGGTAGAAGATGGATGGATGGATGGAGCACATTAATGACTGATGAAGATTAATGCGCGAGCGCCCTGTATGTGACCCATCAGTAGGCCCTATATATGTGGCGTCTCTCTCTCTGAGTGCATGCTGGGAGTGAGAAGGGTGTGTGTGAGAGTGTGTTTCTATCATGCGCTGTTCTTTATATTTTCTTTTGTGTGTTTTTTCTTTTCTATTTCTTGATTTTTTTTTAGTTTACTCTTTGTAAAGTTTAATTTAGGGTTCTAGTAAGTAGGCCTAGCGTGCACGGGTCAGCTGGCGTCAGGTGTGTCGTCCACAGGTGAAGGACGCCATTATCCCTCCGCCGTGGGTTCAGGCGTGTGCCAGAGGCCAGTGCTACAGGTGGAGATGTTGTGATAGCGGTTGGTGAGCAGTTAGGCTGTGGGAATATCGTCTCGGCTTCGAGAATGAATAAAGCCGTAGTTGTTTTTCTTAAAACAGAAGCATTGGTCAACAAGGTTATTGAGAACGGTTTGTGGGTGAAATACGTTTCGTTAATATCACTCCGCTGTTTGCTCCGGCTACGAAATTGATCATTTCAAACGTCCCTCCGTTCATTGAAAATGTGGTCATTGTGAGAGAACTTGCAAGATTCAGAAAAGTTGTAAGCGAAGTTAAACCGGTTTCCTTAGGATGTAAAAATCCTGCGCTTAAACATGTGCTGTTTTTTAGGAGACAAGTGTTCATGTTTTTGAGTTCTCCAGATAAATTACTGGATGTTTCGTTTAGAGTGAAAGATGGCGATAGTTCGTATCTGATATTTGCAAGTACGGAGAGTTTGCAATGTTTTGAATGTGGGGAGTTCAGACATAAAAGACTCTCGTGCCCTCAAAAGAAAACTTCGGCAGAAGGGAAGATTAGTGGTGAGACGGAGGAATCATCGGTGCACAAAGATGTGGAGTTGAAGCAGAAACCAGCAGAGGAAAAGGCTTGGACGGAGCTCCGGTCGCTGAGACGAGTCAGGACAGTGGATTGGAGGAGAGTGAGAGCGTTGTGAGTAACGTAAACCGTGTTGATAATGAAAAGCCGAGTTGTAGTAGTGTGAATGGCACTGCAGCAGTTGTGGAAGAACAACTTGTAGTTGATCGTGTAGGCCTACACGTCAGTGGTGTGCGAGTGTGACAGAACTAGTTAAGTGAGTGACAGTTGCGGTGACCTATCAGGGTGAAGGATGGGCTATTTAATGCTGGTTGGCTGTACCAGAGAATGTCTAATAAGGCGAGAAGTTTCACTCTCAGTAATAGGGAGTGGGCAGGCTCTCTGTAGACGGGCTCTGGCTGTACCCTGAGATACGTCACGTCTTTTCCTCCCCTCTTGCGTCACTGACTAGCGCCTCAGGTGTGTGCTAGTAGCGGCTTGTTTAAATCGTGTATTTAGAACACCTCTGATGTGTTGTCGTCTCTTTGAATTATAGCGTTTACCTCGTACTTTCCCTTGGCACATTTCACCAGCGCAGAGTAGGCGACTGCTCACCCTTCAGGTGTGTAATCTGTAATCGAGTGGTGGGTTATAGTGTGCGGTGTAGTGGGTCGCTATGTCACTGTTAATGTGTTGCTTCCTGTACCCCAGTTAATCAGCGGTTCTGAAGATCGTCTGTAAACGGTAGCCTGTGAAAATGATATGTGGGGTGATATCCTCTCTCGGTAAGTGTTATGCAAGATAGTTGTAAGATAGAAGCATTAGTAACATCTCGCTTCCTTTAAGGCTTCGTGAGGCATGGATCCTCTCTCTCGTCCTCGGCACGTTCTCCCTCCCGTAATTTTGGTGAGAGTTAGGTTTACAGATTTTCTCGAGGTTCCTCCTATCCTTGAGTGTAGAGTGTTGGTGTTTGCCATGTCATACTGCCCTATGTGATCACCTTTCTGGTAAATTGCCATCAGTTGGACATGTAGCACTAAGCGCCCGTTTAAAGAATATACTGTTTTAACTATTTTTGTATGTCAATAAAGACTCTTTGTATTAATTGCTTGCACTCATGTCTCTGACCTTCCTGGCGCACACAAACCTGTGTGACACTGAAGGTTCTAAAATCATGGAATGTCTTAAGAACTCTTCGAGAACAGGGAATTGTAAGTGGATCATGGATTAAAGAGGAACCTCTTCTTTACAATCCTGCAATACCTGTGAAAATCTTGAACTCTCATTCGATGCAGGCTGCTGTGGTGAAAGCCCAGTTTATAAAAGTCTCTCATCTTTGGAGTAAGAGCGATTGGTTGTCTTTACGGGACATTGCAACATAGCTTGGCATTAAATCACTCCGTACAGCAGAAAAAATAAAGACTGAATTTTTATCTGTAATTCCATCAACGTTTACAGAGTTTGGGTAACTCTGTTGCAATAGCTCACACACAGCATAAGGAAGCTTGACTTCAGACTGAATTGAATTTGCAGAAAAGACAAGTAAACAGTCAGGAATAAAATAAGAACAAATAAAATAAATGACCTCAATACAGTTGAGGTATTCGAAATATGACAACACTGAATTTTTATAAGCAGTGTGTGTTAAAGGGTTAGTTCACTCAATTAATTACTCACCCTCATGTCGTTCCAAACCCATAAAACCCGTTCATCTTTAGAACACAAACGAAGATATTTTTGATGAAATCCGAGAGCTTTCTAACCCCACATAGTCTGCAGTGTAATTAGCAGTTTCAAGGCCCAGAAAGGTAGTAAAGACATCGTTAAAATAGTCCATGCTACTACAGTGGTTCAACCTTAAAATTTTAGTGCGCAAAAAAACAAAAATAACTTTTTTCAACAATTTCTTCTCTTCCCTTCACTTCTCCGATGCTGTTCACGCAGTAAACACAGTGCAGCGCTTGCGGGTTCTCCGTCAGAACGCCGGCTCAGAACTCATGCGTTGGTGTGCTCACATGATGTCTGTACTATCTTTCTGGGCCCTGAAAGTGGTTATGACATTGGAGACTATGTGGGGTCAGAAAGCTCTCAGATTTCATCAAAAATATCTTTATTTGTGTTCTAAAGATGAACGGGTTTTACTGGTTTGGAACGACATGAGGGAGAGTTATTGAGACCCCGCAAAAGTTATTGAGACTTTTATTGAAAGTCGCAGAATCTAATTATGAGTTTTAGAGCGTCAAAGTTCTTCCTAAACATTGATTTCAATCGTATTTGGGTTAATTTCAGCGCAACAACACCTGCTAATTCTTATATCATTCAGTTCAGGAACTTCCTTTCTACCATAAGAAAGAGTAAACAGACCTTAATATCAATCCGCACGAGTGGCAATCAGGTCAACACTAGTTAAGCTAGCGCTATATAAACGCTGTAGTGTACTGCAGAAAATGAGTGTTGGAACAGATATTGAGTTTTGTCAGATATTTCAGTATCGATATGTATCAAAATATAGATGTAAGGACCATCCATTGGCCCAACGACGGAATCCAACGGCCTGGCGAAGTTTTAAAGCGTGTATGTCTTTTCAGCGATCCAGTGAAGTTCACTTAATTTATTGGAACTTAGTTTTAGTATTACTTTAGCTCTATGCGTAATCTGACTCCAATTTCAAATGATAATCAAATTTAGATCGTATTTCTGATTAGAAAATAATCATAAATATTGATTATGAATTAATTTAGATCTTTGATTACTCTGAGTATCCCATACTTTCAGTTATTAAATCATTATGGACCCGAATGCCGCTTAGAGATCACGTCGGCCAAATCGTGTTTCTCACGGACACAAACCAGTTAATTCTGATTTCAGTCAGAGGATGTAGGGTTTGCTAATACCCCTAAAGTCGGTTGCCTACTGCTCACTCGAACTAGAGAGTGTAGTTTAATTTAGCCACTTCCATACAACTTGCTAAACCAGTGATAGACAGAAATCAAAAGGTCTTCATGATGACGTGCCTACTGCTCCGTTCATACATGCGCCTTTAGTTTGACCTACCTTAACTAAGATTTGCGGTAGCACCAGCCTCCTTAATATATTAAAATAATGATTTCAGAATACTTCAGAATAAATCAAGATGTAACATTTATTTGTCAGGTAAAAATGTATCATGCCAATTACAGAAGTAAATGATTAAAAGCCAATTCAGAAAATACATGACATCATTTACTCAAAGATGACTCTAAAAGTAAGCAATGTTCTCCTGACAAAGACACACAGTAATGTGTCAGGATTTTCCAACAGGAAAATACTGACATGCATTACTGTGTGGGGGATGATCCTGGTAAAAGATTCCCCAAGGTTGCTCTGTTCCCTCACCTTAAATATCAGATCAGAACAGAAGGGGGTTAAACAAATGTTGTTTAGAGTTGGTTGGGCCAATCCATGTCCCCCAGGGGGGTAGCACCTGGTTTCTTGAGATATCGTAAAGAGATATCAGCCAGAGAGATACAGGATTCTCCTGAGTTCTCAATCTTTCTCATTAAACTAATGACTGCAATGAAATTAAGACCATTTTACCAATCGCACTGTGCCCTTTAAAATGACACCAAACATGAAAAGGAAAAACAACATATTCACAAGATACACCATATGTGTTAAATAGACATTCCTTGAGGAGGGAAAGGGGGGATGAGTTGAAGTCAAACAAGGGGACAATGAGATAAGTTTGGGCAGGACAAGGTTCTGTGCTCTGCCTTTGCTATCTGCTGTCCAGGGTGCATTTTATGGCGTTATTGCAGGGTGAGTTTTGTTTTAACAGGAAAATCAGTTCTTACATAGATAACACTACTATGTAATTTGTTGTTTCTCCAAACTTTAAGTCCATTAATCACTCTGAGCTCCTTGCCTCCTTCACTTATGATCAGCTCTTCCTGCGGCTGCGGTGGCTTTTTTCAGTCCAAATATCAGGGTTTGTATTGGTCCGTTTACTATCGGATATTTTTATTGGCTACTGAAGTGCCAGTCAAAGATTTGAATATCAATTTAAATTGTACTCAGTAACGAAATGTGATTTTACAAGTAGCGAAGTAGATTACTTAGCTTAATATGTACTTGAGTACAAGTAAAATTACAGATTTAAAAATATACTCAAAAAAGTACAAGTACCTGAAAATACTACTCAATTACAGTAATGTGAGTAGTTGTAATTCGTTACTTCCACCCCTGCCTTTCAGTCGCTCACGTTCGACGTTACGTCGATGTAGTTTGGATCACTTCAGGCAGCCCTATCATCTTCGAGTATCTACAGAACGAGCCAATGAACATTAGTGTGCATGAAACGCGTCACGCGGGTATAAACACGGAAGCGGACGCACGCACCTTTGTCTTTCTCTTCGGAGCCGAGCTTCCTGCTTGTCTTCAGAGATCTCAGACTCTAGTCAAGCGCTGAAGATCCTCCTCACCTTCTTGCAGTTCAGTGCTGGCGTGGTTCATCCTACCGCTCTGCGCTTTGAGAGGGATGCGAGACAGTCATTCTCTTTTCTAATATCTCTTCATGTTTTTTCCTGATGTTCACTTGTTGTAAAAGGTCTGAAGAGTGAATTTTATCTTCCGCAGCATCAAGACATTTAGGCCATGTCTGATTTTGCAGACTTTGAGCTGTGAACAAAACTTTTTTTGTCTTTTTTTATTGTTTCTACAGTAGATTGGACATCTTGTCCATCTAGATAAGTAACATTATTAAACATTTCAGATTTAATAAATGGAGGTTTTTGCAATATCTTTATCCACCTTATTCCTGGGGGCGCTACTGTAGAAATGATTATGGGTAGGGCTGGGCGATAAAACGATAACGATAATTATCGCGTTATAATTTTTCTAATAAAACGATATCAAGAGTTCTATAAATGTTCAATAATGTTCATGCGCCAAAAGGGGAACGAAACTCATTTGAACCGCGCGCCACAAGGACCATTTATCCGCTTGCCGCAAAGTCCAAACGGCAGTGCAGCGCGAGCTCACTAGAGCAGAGGCGTTTACTCTGATCGGTCTCGGTCATGAGATCCAGTGAGAAGCGCTTGAATTCAGCGAAAGTAGAATTAAGATTCACCTTATGTCAAAATGATTGATGGCCTCTCTAATTGATTGATGGGTTGACCTTTGCCCTTGCCCTGACCTTGCCCTAGTGTTGACCTGCCCTAGTGGTGACCTTACCCTCTCACTGACATTGTCACCTTTGACCTTGTATCCTCCGGGGTTTGAAAATGACCTATGTCTGTTGATTAATTGGTTAATGGGGAATATTTATGACCTTGTGTGTATAAGGGTTTCCATTGTTTAATATTTGAACTTTGGCCCTGTTATAAAGGCAGAGTATAAGGGTTTCCATTGATGAAAATGGGGATTATTTATGACCTTGTGAGTATAAGGGGTTTCATTGATTAATATTTGAACTTTGATATAATGGTGGGTTATATATATCAGGATGTGTGTCACAGGCATCAGCATGGAGTTCACTCCCTCCCACCAGAGCGGTGGGGGATTGCGGGGGCCCTGTGGAAGTGAGAAACAGAGGTTTTCTAATAATTACATATATTTCACACTAACTAAAGATGAAAAACATTCAGTTCTTTTAAAGAATATAAATGAAATGGTTATAAAATAAATATATAATTAGGGCCGGGACTCGATTAAAAAAATTAATCTAATTAATTAGAGGCTTTGTAATTAATTAATCGAAATTAATCGCATTTTAATCGCATATAAATTAGGGCTGTCAATCAATTAAAAATGATTGTGTTGAACATGTTATTGAAATAATGTTCAAATGGTGAGCATTGGAATAATTGTGCCTAGCAAATAATCAATACAATACAATTGAACATTATTAAATTATTGAACATTATTAAATTATACATTTAATATTAAACATTAAATTATAAACATTATTTACACTTGCTTTACAGGTTTTTAACATTAGCCTACTTCGAAAATGCTGCAATTTAAAGTTTGAGATGTTTTTCATCTGTTTTAGAAAGTATTTTTAGACTTGTTTTTTTCAGAATAAAACTTGTTTTACAATCTTTTGCATGTGTTATATTTTTATTAAATGTGTTTAATTAAGCCATTGCTGCAAGTAATTTGACAGTTAACAATATAGTGTACAGTTAATCACAAATTCAGTCAGCATTGTCATGACTCATTATCCCATGATGGACGGTGAAACAACGTCACGATATCAACGTTGATTCAATTTGCAGCAAAACCGAAGCATAATTCAACATTGGTTCAACGTCGACATACAATCTTTGTTCACCCATATTGAAAGAAGAGACAGTGAAACAACGTCACGAAATCAACAATGAAACAACGTAACGACATCAACAGTGAAACAACGTCACGATTTCAACGTTGATTCGTTTTGCACAATCGAAACATAATCCAACATTGATTCGACCTTGGTCCCTTACGTTCACCGGTGAATTAACGTTGAAATGCCGGCTGTTTTTTTATAAGTAAATGTTCCAATCAATGATCCAGGCAGCGCCAGCGCGTTCTCGTCTCCCTCCTTCATTTTACAGTCGAATGGTGGCTAGAACGGCTCCAGGTTCAAAGGTCAATACGGAATGGATTAATCTGCGTTATTTTTTTTAACGCGTTATTTTTTCTCAGATTAATTAATCGAAATTAACGCGTTAATGTCCCAGCCCTATATATAATATAAAAAAACTTGCTAATTTAAGTAAAGTTAAAAAAAATTCTGTTCTTTTAAGGTATATAAATCAAATGCTTATAATATAAAATAAATATCTTGCTAAAAATCTACTGAACCAATTATTTTAGTTCTGTCAGGTCCACTACCATCAAATACGATTGACAATTAGCACACAGTTTGGATTGGCGGTATGGTTCCGTTCTGGGCGAGAACTCTAGCATGGATAAGAGCAGGGAGAGCGGCAATAACCCCCCAAAGCAAAACCATATGCCAATATCCCCCAACCCAACTGACAGCGCAATCTGGATGCTTTTGCAGTTACCTGAGTGAGCCAAGGCATCAAGCATGTTGCCAATACCTGAAAAGCTTGAGCAACAGCATGCTACCAACAATACCAGAAAGCTTTAAGTAACACGTATGTTGCCCTTATCTGGATGGCCTAAACGAGTATGTTGCCAATACCCACATAAGCCATAGCAACAAGCATGTTGTCAATACCCGAAATGTTTAGCAGTAAACATATGGCAATGAATGACATACCACCTGAAATGAAGAAGTGAAAATTGAGATATCAAAATGAATCAGCTGCTTGCTTGTTGTATATCCGCAGTCCAGTTCCAGTTTCTTTGAGTGACGCCTGTGAGCTAGAGATGAGAGATGGAGATTTCATTTTTTTATTTTTTTTTATTGGAAATAAGGTAATGCAGTCCAGTCCAGATCCAAAAATCCAAAGAAATCCAAATAATCTTATCTAATTAATATAACAAGACTATAATATAACTACTATAATTAATGATAACTATACTATAACTATTCTAACCTGATAATGTAATAATATACAGCCCTAAAAAATATATGACACAATAACGACAATGACAATGATAGTTATCTAACTCTCTGACACTACTACAACTGCTTCTACTACTCCTGCAACACCCACAAGGTGACGCGAGTTTCGAATCGCCTTTATCCAAAAGCGACCCTCAGACCGAACCGATGACGTATCCACACAAACCCAGGCCTCGTTTGTCATTAGTCACGTGATATTCACGTTAACAACACAAATCCCGAATCGCGGCTTCATCTAGCACACCCATTTTTTCTCGACACAAGCTCCGACGCCTCGCTTCAAATGTCACATCACTAGTCATGACCTCTACTAAAGTGAAACGATTTAATTAAGTTCCTGAGGTGGCATTCAAGGGGGCTATGTAAGTGTCTTATTTTGTACGTGTGAATACTGGAAATCTCAGATATTTAGCCAATTACCTCTGTTTTGATAAATCAGACTGGCGAGATTGTGTCGTGCAACCTTAGGAGAAGGACTGCAAAGCGATATAGTTTCCTGATCTATAAACGGAAAAATATAAAGTAAGAGTAAATAGAATAATCAAACGTTAAAATGCCCATTTAAAAAGACTAAATGAGAAGAAAAGGTATTTGAAACCTAGCAAAGAAAAAAGAGAAACAACGAATGTACATCTTATCAGCCCTGAGCCAAAAAGCCTTTTCATATTCAAATGTATTGACATGAGAACAAGTAGAGATTTGACCATGCGTTAAGTTGTTCCAGAGACTCTTCAGAGACCGAAACCAAGCAAGACACAAGAGAGATCCTAGGGCAAGCGTGGGTCTACGATCGGTGAACAATATCCAACAGGGCAAGGCAGAGAGATAATCCAGGTACACAAGCAATGATCCAAACGAGGGGCAAACAGAGTTCGAAGGGCAAGGCAAAGGGCTAATCCAGGAAACACAGGCAGATATCAAAACACGAGAAAACAGGCAAGGCACGACTTAAAACAAGTCTCCGTAGAGTAGCTGTCGCTAGAATATGCACTATACAATACTTGGCGCTCACAGAGAGAAAGTCACTTATAAAGTGTGTGTGATTGGGTGATAGTGATTGTGAGATAGTTCTCAGCTGTGAGCGTGATTAGTGTAATCAGCTGTGTGTGTCGTCCGTGCAATGGATGATGGGAAATGCAGTCCAGTGTGCTGTGTGGTGTGAGAGTCAACATGATGGAGAAGCGACCTCTGGTGGCTATCGGGCGGAAGGCCACAGACCGGATTCATGACAGACCCCCCCCCACAAGGAGCGGCTTCCAGATGCTCCAATACAATCCAGGAGGGCGGTGGAGCGGAGGCGGACCCGGGAGCGGGCTGGAGGGCCAGGCCCATGGAGCGGAAGAGGGCTGGAGATTGCGACAGGACTGCAGGCCAGGGCGGATCAGGCTGTGCAGGCGACCAGGGCGGATCAGGCTGTGCAGGTGACCAGGGCACAGGAACAGACACGGCTCAGTAACAGGAACAGACACCAGCTCAGGAACAGGAACAGACACCGGCTCAGGGACAGGAACAGACACCGGCTCAGGAACAGGAACAGACACCGGCTCAGGAACAGGAACAGGAACAGACACCGGCTCAGGAACAGGAACAGACACCGGCTCAGGAACAGGAACAGGAACAGACGCCGGCTCAGGAACAGGAACAGACACCGGCTCAGGAACGGGAACAGACACCGGCTCAGGAACAGGAACAGACACCAGCTCAGGAACAGCAACAGACACCGACTCAGGAACAGGAACAGACACCGGCTCAGGGACAGGAACAGACACCGGCTCAGGAACAGGAACAGACACCGGCTCAGGAACAGGAACAGACACCGGCTCAGGGACAGGAAAAGACACCGGCTCAGGGACAGGAACAGACACCGGCTCAGGAACAGGAACAGACACCGGCTCAGGAACAGGAACAGACACCGGCTCAGGGACAGGAACAGACACCGGCTCAGGAACAGGAACAGACACCGGCTCAGGAACAGGAACAGGAACAGACACCGGCGCAGGAACAGGAAAAGACACCGGCTCAGGAACAGACACCGGCTCAGGAACAGACGCCGGCTCAGGAACAGGAACAGACACCGTCTCAGGAACAGGAACAGACACCGGCTCAGGAACAGACGCCGGCTCAGGAACAGGAACAGACACCGGCTCAGGAACAGACACCGGCTCAGGAACAGACGCCGGCTCAGGAACAGGAACAGACACCGGCTCAGGGACAGGAACAGACACCGGCTCAGGAACAGGAACAGACACCGGCTCAGGAACAGACACCGGCTCAGGAACAGACGCCGGCTCAGGGACAGGAACAGACACCGGCTCAGGGACAGGAACAGACACCGGCTTAGGAACAGGAACAGACACCGGCTCAGGAACAGGAACAGACACCGGCTCAGGAACAGGAACAGGAACAGACACCGGCTCAGCAACAGGAACAGACACCGGCTCAGGAACAGACACCGGCTCAGGAACAGACGCCGGCTCAGGAACAGGAACAGACACCGGCTCAGGAACAGGAACAGACACCGGCTCAGGAACAGACGCCGGCTCAGGAACAGACGCCGGCTCAGGGACAGGAACAGACGCCGGCTCAGGAACAGGAACAGACACCGGCTCAGGAACAGACACCGGCTCAGGAACAGACGCCGGCTCAGGGACAGGAACAGACACCGGCTCAGGGACAGGAACAGACACCGGCTCAGGGACAGGAACAGACACCGGCTCAGGAACAGGAACAGACACCGGCTCAGGAACAGGAACAGACACCGGCTCAGGGACAGGAACAGACACCGGCTCAGGAACAGGAACAGACACCGGCTCAGGAACAGACACCGGCTCAGGAACAGGAACAGACACCGGCTCAGGAACAGGAACTGGAACAGACGCCGGCTCAGGAACAGGAACAGACACCGGCTCAGGAACAGGAACTGGAACAGACACCGGCTCAGGAACAGGAACTGGAACAGACACCGGCTCAGGAACAGGAACAGGAAAAGACACCGGCTCAGGAACAGGAACAGACACCGGCTCAGGAACAGGAACTGGAACTGGCTCAGGGACAGGAACAGACAGCGTGGCAGTGGCCATCTTTGCTGAGGGTTCAGGCGATGTGGCAGCGGCCATCTCGTCCGGAGACACTGGCTCAGCGGCGGCCATCTCGTCCAGAGACACTGGCTCGGCGGCGGCCATCTTATCTTGAGATACTGGCTCGGCGGCGGCCATCTCGTCCGGAGACACTGGCTCGGCCATCTTATCCTGAGACACTGGCTCGGCGGCGGCCATCTTATCTTGAGATACTGGCTCGGCGGCGGCCATCTCGTCCGGAGACACTGGCTCGGCCATCTTATCCTGAGACACTGGCTCAGCGGCGACCATCTTGTCCTGAGACACTGGCTCGGCGGAGACCATCTTGTCCAGAGACACTGGCTCGGCGGCGACCATCTTGTCCTGAGACACTGGCTCGGCGGAGACCATCTTGTCCAGAGACACTGGCTCGGCGGCGACCATCTTGTCCTGAGACACTGGCTCGGCGGAGACCATCTTGTCCTGAGACACTGGCTCGGCGGCGACCATCTTGTCCTGAGACACTGGCTCGGCGGAGACCATCTTGTCCTGAGACGACCATCTTGTCCAGAGACACTGGCTCGGCGGCGGCCATCTTGTCCAGAGACACTGGCTCGGCTGCGGCGGCGGCATGAACAGTCTCTGGATCGGCAGACGTGACGTGAACAGTTTCAGGCTCGGCAGGACTGACGTGAAGCTCAGGCTCGGCAGGACTGACGTGAAGCTCAGGCTCGGCAGGACTGACGTGAAGCTCAGGCTCGGCCGGCATGACGCTCTCAGTCTCAGGCTCGGCGGGCATTATGCTCTCAGGCTCGGCGGGCATTATGCTCTCAGGCTCGGCGGGCATGACGCTCTCAGG
Source organism: Vimba vimba (assembly GCA_022828995.1). Taxonomy (NCBI): domain Eukaryota; kingdom Metazoa; phylum Chordata; class Actinopteri; order Cypriniformes; family Leuciscidae; genus Vimba; species Vimba vimba. The sequence goes on from CM040833.1 coordinate 34,382,521, forward strand.
CTCGGCTGGACTGGCGTGAAGTGCAGGCTTGACGTGATCCTCATCCGCGACACACACAGTGAATAGTGAGCCAACAGTCAAAGCAAAATAAAAAAAACACTCTGTGATGAACGTGGACCCTCATCTCTAAGCTGTGATTGCAATGGTTGATTAATGCCATCACAAAAAATCTCAATCAAGATAATGTCCGGTAAATCAGAATAATGAGCGAAGGCTAAAAACTCTCTAATATGGTTCTCTAGTGATCGTGGGCCTTGTTTGAGGGCAAACAATAGTCTTGTAGTATCCATACCTGACAAATCTGAAAAGTTGCTGGATCCTTGTGTGACCGAGTATTCTGTAACGGGGCGAACAAGACGTAAGGCGTGTGGATCCATGTGCAAGCTTTTATTTATAAACATGGTAAACAGGCAAGGGTCAGACAACGGTAAACAGGTATGGTACGGGCAAGACACGAGAGATCCTAGGCCAAGCGTGGGTCTACGATCGGTGAACAATATCCAACAGGGCAAGGCAGAGAGATAATCCAGGTACACAAGCAATGATCCAAACGAGGGGCAAACAGAGTTCGAAGGGCAAGGCAAAGGGCTAATCCAGGAAACACAGATATCAGATATCAAAACACGAGAAAACAGGCAAGGCACGACTTAAAACAACTGAGTGGGCTCCGTAGAGTAGCTGTCGCTAGGATATGCGCTATACCAGGGGCGTTGCTAGACATAAAGCTCTACTGGGGCACAGGTCCCCCATTGTATGTCTGAGATAGCAACAGTAACTAAGGAAGGCGGGGCTTACCGATAGGTCAATTGTTATTAATGATTCATTATCACACACAATGAAACATAGTAGTACAGAACACAACAATATGTTTATTTTATGTGCTATACAGTGCTGAAGGCTGGGGCGATTGTTTTAAAAACACCAGGCTGTTAGTTCTGAAAGTTAGGGGGGTTGGGGGGGATTCTCCCCTGAGAAAATGTAGATTTCTTGGACCTTCATATGTGCATTTAAAGGTGTTTCAAGGCCAAAAAATTGGATAACAATTAAAAGCATGTTAGTGGACAGCAGTAGCATAAATGATTTGTCAAGCAGATAACAGATTGTTAAACATGAGAATGAGGATAAATGTAGCAATGAATGATCCACACTACAAAATGTGATTGTCAACATTCAAAACTATTTTAACTCTTCCAAAAATTTTGTTTTTGCGTAGTAACTCTACACACAAACATAAAATGATTAGCCCACATACACACCAAACTATACACAGATATGAATTATGTAAAACACTCTTGTGTCTTTTGCTTGTTCAGTGTGCAGTGGAGTGTATAGGAGTTTGTCACACGCACAAATACACTATATATACAGAATGTTTGATGAATGTTAGTTATTGAACTGAACTGAATCAACATTGAAGTGACTGTTAACTGAATATTGACACTATTGGCTTGTTGGCCAAGCTGCTTCTCATGCGATTTTTTTATTTTTTTAAATTTGTTACTATTGTGAAGCTGCTGTGAAACAATATATTGTAGCTCATATATATATATATATATATATACAGGTGCTTCTCAATAAATTAGAATGTCGTGGAAAAGTTCATTTATTTCAGGAATTCAACTTAACAGGTGAAACAAATATATTATATAGACTCATTACATGCAAAGTGAGATATTTCAAGCCTTTATTTGTTATAATTTTGATGATTATGGCTTACAGCTTATGAAACCCACGAATTTAAAAATCCAAGAAAATTAGAATATTGAATGTTGTTTTAACCTAGTACTGGTTGTTTTGTTAGAATGCCATTTATGTAAATGTTTCTACAAACAGGGTAAGAGCTTGTAAGATCTTCCTTTGTCCTTCCTTGACCCTCTATAGGAGTACTATTGGCGTGGTAATTAAAAATCAGGTAATTAATGAGACCAAATGTACCACTCACATTTGCTGACATGAACATGGTATTTTACATTGAACATGACATGATTTTGCTTTATTGCATTATGCGTTCCTATGCATTTCCTTACGACTGTAAGTTCATATGTGCTCAATCGTGAAGCGGACATTTAAGATGCTTTACATGTGTCTCACACAAAGCAGTGTGGATCAAAGGAGAAGCCCTTCATCCACTGAGATAAGGCATTTGAGGGTGGTCTCCCCCATCCCCCATGTCACCTGGTCAAAGTGGATAAAGGAAGGTGTGCTCCCTCTCTCTGGGGCTCTTCTTTGCTGGACACGAATTAAATAGGTGGTCTCTCCCTTTCTTCTCTCTCTCTCTCTCTCTCTCTCTCTCTCTCTCTCTCTCTCTCTCTCTCTCTCTCTCTCTCTCAGGTACAAGCTGGGTAAGTTTATTTGGTGTAACCAATGTATAACCATGTTCTAGATATTTGAATTGATTGTGGAATTGATCTCTGATATCTGAAATATTAAATTGTTACATGTGATTATTCTAACTGATTTTGACATTGTTCATTTAATGGTTAAAAGGAATAGTCAAACATTCGCTCACTTTTAGTGAGGCACAGATATTATTATTAAAACCTTTCATTTATGGAGTCAGATGAAATAACGAGAGAATACATGATTAATGTATTGCAAATTTAACCAACCAATACTTTGCATTAGTGAGGACAGAACACGTGATAACCTTCCCCGTGTATTGGCGAACCGGCATTGGACCAATATATCGGGCCTTACAATACTAATCAAAAGTTAAAAATGTATTTGAGGTGATTGATCTTAAAAAACAGTCTGCTGTCCCTCTGCTGTCTTGAGGATGATCAGGAGATCAAGCCTGCAACTTTCCAGTTACAAACTCTGAGCTTTAACTACTACACCACTTGAAACATGCACCAAAAGAAATATAGAAAAGTTTAAGAAAAGTTTTTTTTTGTGCTTTTTTTTTTGGTACTCATGCACTTTGACTCTGTCTACTTAAACACACTCATCAAGTGTTAACCACATGGTTTAAGTGTGAAGAGCTCATCTTGTTTAGTGTGATGTGCACAGATGCCTTTAAACCATCCACATTATTATTAGACACGATACCACTCATATTAAGAAATGTGTTGGCGCTGCATTTCCAAGAAACAAGATGCATTTTCACACCTCTCTCTTTTTAGCCTAATAAACATCAGTCCAGTGAGCTTCTCAGACACAGCTGATGCTTTCTGTACTCAAACTCAGACTGAGACTCTCTGTTATTTACATAAGCTCAAGAACAGAACAGGTAAATCTGCATGCTCTTCAAATGACTGAAACACTGAAGTCTAATATATGGATTTATTATTAATATGCATCTAGTTATTTTGCTTATGCACAGTTTTTCATTAGAGTTTGTTTCTTTGTAATTATGGCTTGATCTCTAAAACACGAGTAAAGTGGATTACTTTTTAATTGATTTATGTAATAATGTTCCCTTGTGGAAGAAGAAAAGTCAGTATTTTGTTTGTTTGTGGTTAATTAGTGGTGTTGGTTAATGTGAGTCTCTACATCTGTGCTGACTTCATGCATTCACTAAAAACCACCAAAACACCAGCTGATTCAATTGATCAGATCATCATTTATCTGATGAATCACATTCAGATAGTGACTTTCATTTTCCACCATGTGTGTTTAATTAACCCTAGTAAAGTTAAAAGTTAAAATTTAACATTCAACAGTAAATATTGATTGTACAATATTCAAATGAATGCACTATTTGCTTGACATGCTAATCAATCATGTATTGTCAACAACATTACACTGGTTGCCTGCTGTTAAGAAAGTGTGTCATCTGGTTGAAACAACCTAGTTACAATACAGAAAATGATACTTACTTTTCATGTACAATAGTATCATGGCTCTCATACTACACTGTAAAATTCAACAGTTGTTCTAACCAACACTTTTTAGTTAACTTTATTTAGTGCCAGATTTACTAACTAGCACTTACTCCAGCCCAAACCCTATTTTGGCGTTAAAAACTACTGTCAGGATTTACTAAAGATACACAGAGAAAAATATCGCTGAAAAGGCATGGGCAGTTCTTTTTGCTGCTGACCTTATTGCATATGCATTTGTGTGTTTGCGTCTGTGTTCTTTAATTTTCGTCAGTAGATCATGTGCAGAACTTTCCACTCCCATCTGCGCTTTTTTGGAATTGCGCTCTCATACTAATTTGACCTGTTTAGTAAATCTGGCCTTACTTGTAAAAATCTAGTAATCTATAATATTCACATACTATGCCTTTTTATTCAGAAAACTCTTAAGAAAACTCTCAAGTTAAGAGTAATTGATGGGTTTGACTGCTGTTTTGTCAAGAAAAATACAAAAATACAAAATGAAGGCAGTTTCTGAGGCGGAGCAATTCTTAATAGACTTTTCGGTACTTTATAACAACTGCACGCTATGAATAATTAGTTAGGCATTACTAAAAAGTCAATTCCTCATTTATAAAGCTTTAATAGACATTAGTAAGCATTTTGAAAAATAGAGCTATAAATGATTTGTTCTTGATTTATAAGCATATCTAATGTGTTTAATAATTGTATTTTCATACTTTATTAATGATCAATTTCTAATTTCTAAATGAAGTATTACATTATTTACAAACCAGTTATTAAGGAGTTCATAAGATCATTTAAAAAGTGTAAGTAAATTATTCATAAACTATTTAAATGTACATTTATACATCTTATTTAGACATATATTAATAGTTACTCAGTGTGTTAATTAATGCTTATTTAACGTATTCTATTCCTACTGTAATTCATGGTTAATTCGGGTAGTTATAAAGCATCTAGTAGTCAGTTAACTATTTTTGTGAACTCATCTAAAGTCAGGACTAGTTATGCCTTATAAAGCTTTTGCAAAAGAGATTGAAAAGCTCAGTTATCTTCTAAACAAACACAACACAGAGTGATACAGAGAATAGAAATATTTATTTCAAGATGCAAAAAAGGAAACTGTACAACGGTAAACTTGATATAACATGAAAAATAAAAACCAACATTTTCATAAGTAAAATGCTTATGAAACGCTTCCGGGTGTTCATGGTTGACTGTGTAAGGACAGGAGGGCAGCGTGTCATTGAAGGATGTACTACAGGCCTATATTATGTAACTGTTGGCTGTCAGTTCTTCTTTCAAACACAAATTCTACCTGTGCACTATGAAGGCCAAGACAGTGGAATAGATGTAAATTGGTGCTTTTAAACCATGATTTTATTTTTCACAGTGAGACTGAAGAACTGGTGCTTGAAATGTTGCTTTCTAACAGTTCTTTATAAGCATCCCTATAAAAGCTTTCTTTGCAAAGTGCAGTTTGGTATTATAAAACAAACTGATCAAATGTACAACTTGAATGCAACGCAAGTCACTTTGAATAAAAGCATCTGCCAAAAGCATATATGTCTCATCTCTGTTCTTTTGTGGAGTAATTTTGATCATCTTGGATATGATAAACAATAACACTTTAGATGCTTAAGTCACAGTTCATATGTCTGTGTCACACTTGCAGCAGGATGAAATAAAACAGTGCTGGATTTAATTGCAGAGTCTTTTCTCAACCCATTCTCACTCCTGAGGCGTCAAAAACTGAAGTGGTCAAGCGCCCTCTGCGTCTCTCTGTGGGCGAATTGGGAACTCCATTGCTTTCAATGGGAAACCTGTGGTGTCAACAACAGATGCGGATTTTATCAGTAGGAAATCGCGCTGAAGAAGTCTCTTATTGAACACATCGCGATATTTGACCCTGTCTGTGATGATGTCTCTCCACACCTCATATTAACCTTCCTCTGTTTGCACGAGTGGAAGAGCTAATCTGACTTGTCTCATGACATCAGATACTCGATTATTTTGTCATAATCAGATCAGTTACACTTCTGATAACAGTCTAGTTTGGATGTAAATCATGTTATTTTTTAAAAAAAAACTAAGTAATATGAATATAGCTTGCTATTAAATATTTGTTTGGGCATGCGTAGGGTGTGTCCAGCGAGGTGCACCCTTTGCTCTGTCTCAGTTTCTGAAAGTCTTCATGTGAAGTCCCACTACTCCTCGTGATCTCTTAGATATGTGCAGAACCAATACTGAAAATAGTCATTTATCTTTTTCCATATTGTGTTTTCTCTTTTCAGCTTCATAAACTGTACTTGATGTCTGCCTAATGCCTTTATTAAAAAGCATCAGTGCTCATCAGGAGTTTTGCTAAAGGACATATTCATTGCCATCCATTAGTTCTAGTCATGCAGGGACTTCATGATGCAATAGTCAAATGTATATTTCTGCAAGTGTGTATAGCAGGTGTTTGTCCGAACAATTGAAGATAGTGAGAGTGTTCAGGAAAACCTTCTGAAAATAATCAGTATTTAAGGAATTCTGTTTGGTGCTGATAGAGTATTACAGAAATGACACATTTGACAATATTCTGTTAGTTTGTTACATTTACATTTAGATGACTCTTTAAGAAATCTTTTAAATAACTAAATCAATCATTTATGGCCATGTTCTCCCCTTGGAGTGAGTAGGGCAGGGATGTTCACTTGTATTGTATTGTATTGTACAGTTTTTCTGAGTTGCTAAAACACTAAACCCCATTCTCAATAGCCTAAACCAATTTGTTGAGTAAATCACTCTTTCTGTAAACAAGTTCAGGTTTGCAAATCTCATGCACTCTTTTTGCAAAACTCTGAACACATTCTCACTCACTAAAACATTTTGAGATGATGCTGAGGCAGAATTAATCTCTCACTGACATTGATTTTTAACTCTTTTGATTTAGAGTTAAAAAAAAAAACCTTTCTGCATTACTGTATGCAAGGGCTGAATATACAGACATTCAGTGATATTCAGGACAATACTTGCTGTACTTTCATACAATTTATTCACCTTACTACTGTAAGTTGTCATTACTATACTTTTTTACGCAATAGCAAATTTTGTTTACTTTCTTACAATATATAATTTTTCTGAAACTGCATGCTTTGGATTCTGTGTTCTCCATTTTTTTGATGTAGTGTCTAATAAATGATCTGTAGTGTTTATATATATTGACTCGTGTGTGTATGATCTGAAAGCATTGTCTGATTTTGAGCACAGATAAAATGGTTTTGAGGCACTCCAGAAGAGTCAGAGGTTCTCTGAATGTGGTTTGAAGATTTGGTTTTGTGTTTAAGGTTTTGAGAAAGTGGGTGATGGTTTCTAAGTAAAACCTTAGTAAAAAGTAAACCTTAAAAAGTAAAAACTCCTCCCCCTAGTGGGCGGTGTCATGTTTCACATTACACAATTTACTGCAGTATTTTATCATCAAATCTTTTTCTAATCTTGACAAAACGCATATCATTGAGAAGGTCTGAGACTCAAGACTGTTATATGACAGAAGTGATATAGTGACAAGAACTTGTGAAACATGGTCACACGTGGTTTGGCACTGCGAGGACAATCAGCTGTCCTTCGTTCTCGGGCGTCTTACGTTACGGACGCTGCAGTTTATTTCTCTGTCCACATCTGCAGTTCTGATGCAGGACTCCGGCATGTTCAGCAGGAGATCAGGAACCCTGGGCGTCTTCTTCCAGTTGTTTTCCAGAGTCAGTAGAAAGGTCTCTTTAATGTCCTAAGTTATTGTAACTGTGAGGTTTCACCTGCACACCGTATGAAAGTTACACTACTAGAGTAATGCTCTTATTACCCCTATTCCGTCACACCCATTGGCACCAACATTAAAATAGTAGGACTACGTAACATTTCAATAAAGTCGATTATATATAAAATTTCATAATTCCAATGAACTGCAATCCTGTGTTTGATCAGTACTATTGGAGATTAGTTTGGACAAAAACACAAGGTCATACATTCAGAGCCAGAATCCAGACTCAAGAGAGGAAAAGAGCTAAAGATTTTAAACTATTGATTTTTTTTATTGAGTTATCTCAAGTTACAATTTTGCATGTGCCAAACATTTCAACAGATACTCAGCCGCTGTGATCATCCACACCGCCCCGAGATTTAATCGCTGTTAAAGGTCTGAATCTCCAGATCAGACAAGATGCTCCTGCAAGACGACCAGATTACAATCACATTCTTGAATCTTCCAATTCATCTAAAACGTCGATGTAGGCGAGACGTACTTGTGCTGCTCTGAGAGCTCGAACTCCTGCTGGATCCTCTGGATGAGTGTGTGTGTGTCGGGCAGACAGAAGCCAGCGGAGATCTTCACCAGCTCCACGGCCTGATCCACATCACCGCTCTCCTTCACACACGTCAGGAACCGGTTCAGCAGATCCGCATTGACACACACACACACACACACACACACACACACACACACACACACACACACACACACACACACGTTAGTCTGAACACATCAAGACAAGAAATTAAACATTAATCATTTATAGTGCATGTGGCAAACATTGTAACGTAAACTTCTAGTCAATATACATTTTTCTAGTCCAGTGCTAGCCTCGGGTCTGGAGCACCAAGCCCAAAACACACTGTGTTTCCACTGTCGGGCCAGTGCGAGCAGGGCTTTAAACGGGTCGTGTCGGGCTAATAGCCTCGGGCCTGGAGCACCGAGCCCAAAACACACTGTGTTTCCACTGTCGGGCCAGTGCGAGCAGGGCTTTAAACGGGCCGTGTCGGGCTAATAGCCTCTGGCCTGGAGCACCGAGCCCAAAACACACTGTGTTTCCACTGTCGGGCCAGTGCGAGCAGGGCTTTAAACGGGCCGTGTCGGGCTAATAGCCTCGGGTCTGGAGCACCAAGCCCAAAACACACTGTGTTTCCACTGTCGGGCCAGTGCGAGCAGGGCTTTAAACGGGTCGTGTCGGGCTAATAGCCTCGGGTCTGGAGCACCGAGCCCAAAACACACTGTGTTTCCACTGTCGGGCCAGTGCGAGCAGGGCTTTAAACGGGTCGTGTCGGGCTAATAGCCTCGGGTCTGGAGCACTGAGCCCAAAACACACTCTGTGTTTCCACTGTCGGGCCAGTGCGAGCAGGGCTTTAAACGGGTCGTGTCGGGCTAATAGCCTCGGGTCTGGAGCACCGAGCCCAAAACACACTGTGTTTCCACTGTCGGGCCAGTGCGAGCAGGGCTTTAAACGGGCCGTGTCGGGCTAATAGCCTCGGGTCTGGAGCACCAAGCCCAAAACACACTGTGTTTCCACTGTCGGGCCAGTGCGAGCAGGGCTTTAAACGGGTCGTGTCGGGCTAATAGCCTCGGGTCTGGAGCACCGAGCCCAAAACACACTGTGTTTCCACTGTCGGGCCAGTGCGAGCAGGGCTTTAAACGGGTCGTGTCGGGCTAATAGCCTCGGGTCTGGAGCACTGAGCCCAAAACACACTGTGTTTCCACTGTCGGGCCAGAAGCTCCAGAGCTTCACTAAAACACACCCGTAACACGCCTCTCTGGAACAACGTCACACACACCCATCATTTCACCAACAAATGGAAGTTTTATCAGAAAACTAATCAGAAAGAATTCACTGGAAACAGCGAGATCGCAAAACATACATGATAAAAGCGACCGTTTGCTGGCATTTGTGTTGTTTACTTGAAGATTTAAAACCCAAGCATTGATGTTTTACCACAGGTTTACAATAAAAAGTGATACACTGATCATAATGAATTCATTTGTGTCAAGATTGCAACTGTCTTTTCCACTGGAACCACTGACTTAAGCTAACGTGTAAATGTGTGTAACTAACGTAAATCAAGCAAGCTAGAATGCATAGGCCGCGACGTGTTGGCGAAATAACATATTAGCGGACCGGAGGGAATAATATGGAATTTTTTCCAGAAAACTTCTTGCACAAAATAAATGTAAGCACTTTCAAGGACCTGTATCTGTGTGTGTTTATTTTCAAAAACTATCCAGGGCCTTCAATTTTTTTTTTTTTTTTTTTCTGATTCACAAACTTTCAAGAATTTCAAAGACCTGTGGGAACCCTGTTATCAGACAGTCCGGCATAAAGAGACGAGATGTAGCCTACTCTTTCTTTGTAAAAAATAAATTATAGGCCTACATTTTACTATATGTATTCATTTATTTGAATATAGCCTACATTGGAACAAATACTATAGTAACATCTTAGCTGATGACTTTATTTTTGACAAAAATAAATAAATACTGTGCATATATATATATATATATATATATATATATATATATATATATATATATATATATATATATATATATATATATATATATCTTATGAGCAGAAATTTGCTAAACAAAAGCTTATTTGATGTGGCAATAGTCTATTTTAAAAAAACTTTATAATTTATCCAAAACTAGTCAACAAAATATTGTCTTTCATATTTCGGCCGACTGTATTGTTTTTATGAAATATTAGGGCATATAAATGTTAATAGCAGTGTAATATGTTTCTTATACAAAGATATTTTATTTCAACACATTTCAGTCGATTTTCTCCATTTCAAAAAGGTTGAACCACTGGTTCAATTTACCCCACATCATCTGGCTCACTTTGCCCCATAGTCACCATTTTGGTAAAAACGGCCTAGCTTAGCAATTCAGGATAACCTTTAGCTTAATGATTTTGGTTTTAAATGTTGACAAATCACCAACATGTACCATACACAACTTTAGACCTAGATCAATTTGCTTTGACAAAAAGGCCTGAATATACCTGAAATGCAGAAAATTTACTTTAACAAGCAAAAAAGGTGTTTTTGTGGAAAAGACATCTTCCCTCTTGTCCCATGTGCTTCTCCTCTTCACAGTAATATGGAGTCCTTCAAAATGTATGGTCCCATGACACCAAATGTGCATAGTTTCCTAGAAACAGGGGGTGGGTCAACTTACCCACTGGCTCATTTTACCCCACTCTCCCCTACTGACAGATAAAATAAATACAAGATTGGATAGCCTTTATGATTTGTCTGATTTCTTCAAGCGGTCATATTTACCATGTTTACTATGGTAATTTAGCGTGCATATAGTCTTTTGCATCACATGTAAATATTTCTGCTTTATACAGTGATCAGAATCCACATCGGATCACAATCAGAAGTTATTTCAAACACTTGCTGCTGTCTGAAAGTGATTTGAGCAGCTCGCTTTAGGCCCGACAGTGGAAACACGGCTATTGGCACATTATAAAAATCTTGATGCTTGTGAAGCAAAATCACAAATGACTGGAAAAATGAGTGGGCTCTTACCTGGGAACTCTATTGTGGGTTTTGAAGAGTTACAGTGTCTCCCTGCATGAAGAGAAGTGAAATTAACAGATCTGAGGGGCGTTTAAAACACATCACAGAATCCCATAGGAGACGTTACCAGGCGGCCGATGTCCTGTGAGCCGCGAGCAGAACAGAGATGACGTTACTGAGAGAGCCGGCCGTCCAGCTCATCAGGACCTTCCCTCGGTCACCAGTGCTGTACATGCTCTTAATGTCCAGCGCACAGTCGGCCAATGAGTCCTGCACCTGAAACACACACACACACACACACACACACACACACACACACACACACACACACACACACACACACACACACATTTAGACTGACACTGACTGGCTTCCAATGACAATGCATGGAATTTCAACAACAAAAGCAGAAGTAAGACTTATATCAACCAATACAGATCATCTGACACCAATGCTACAATTTTCTGTCATAATCATTTGTTACCAAACATGTATTCATTATTACAATGCCTTAAATTATTACATTGTTTAAATGCATTTTCTTGCATACATTATTGAATTGTTTAAAAAATTTTAACTAACTGTGATTTGTATATGTACATTTCTGAAATGCATAACTAAGACTGATAACAGATCACTCTAATTTGTAATGTGGACTCGTGTATTTTCTGTAAAGCTGCTTTGAAATGATGCATATTGTGGAAAGTGCTATAAAAATAAATGTGAATTGAACTGAACTGGTGATGCGGTTGTACCTGCTGACTGTGTGTTTCTCTGGCCATCAGTGCCAGCAGATCCTCCACCAGCTTCTGTCTGTTCCCGTGGCCCAACGTTTTGATATCTGTGCAACAACACATTATTAGCGTTTTTCAGGTGTTCTCCTCCGACCACTGTCTGTCAACTGTTGATTTATGATGATTTTTGGCCAAACTATTCAGAAGTTAATTTTTCATTTCTCCTGAACACTAGGTGGCACTGTGCCAAAATTGAGCAGGTATTCTCAAGTCATGGTTATCATAACACACACCATGTTTGGTCAGAACAAGTTAAAGCGTTGTGGAGATAAAGCCTCATGTTCACTTTGGCGTGCTCTTTATCATTCGTTGATGCGATATTCAAGAACAGTTTGACGAATAAACTTGAATTCCATAACTTTTTGTCACAATGGTCTGAAGATGATCTGGTTCAATTTTCATAAAAATCGAATTCGTGAAAAAGTAGGTTTTTCCGAAATTCCAAAATGGCAGGAAAATTGAAATGACGGAAAATTATGGTTCAAAGGTTATTAGCATAAATTTGGACAGGTGGTGGCGCTAGAGGGATTGAGCTAGAGACTCCAAATTGGCTGTGGTTAATGTTCAGACGGTCCTCTATCTGTGTGCCAAATCTCACAGCTTTCCCACAAGCGGATCTATGGGATGCCATATGCTCAAGAGGAGAAGCAGCAGCATTACAGGAGCTGACATCACTTCAGTGCTCGGCCCATGATACATCAATCTGTCAATCAGTCACCTCTCCATATCTGCGGGATGAGCTCTAATCTGCTGTCGGTGTCCAGCGCTCGGAGTAGATCCGTCATGACGTTAGAGCTGGGGTAGTACACCTGCAACCAGATCACAATGATGTCACATCCTGTGTGTGCTCACATGAAGCAGTGCATGAGTGTGTGTTACTCACTGAGGGAATCAGATCTCTGTACCACTTAATCACCACGTCCACCTGCTCCATCAGACACAGTAGACTAAAGAAGCGCACGCTGGAACACACACACACACAAGCAGGTCAGACGCCAACCACCTTATTCCTGACCAGCTGACTGCGCTTGAATTATGGGCCGGTTTGGGGAACTTCCATTCACCCAGATTAATTTTCCATTTATTGTCTATTTATTATCTGTCAAAACACTTTGAAATAGTATCACATAATGCTGAACTTAATGAACATTTTTACATTTTTATATGGTCCATAACACAGATATAGCCTATATTACAGTAGTGATGTTTACCCGGCCCGTTATTGCAGTGGAAAGACTGGTGCTCTGGTGCCGAAGCACCTTGTTGATGCTTTACACTTAAAATCCTTTTAATGCTCAATGGTTGAAGGGCGAGTGGAATAATGTCATCATTGTACCCAGTTTAAACATTTCTCTATTATTGCGTCCACAGAGCGAGTCTCTCACTGATTGTTAGTAGCGGAAGTTATAACTCGCGCAGGAATAAGCTGGATTGAGTCTGGGGTGGCACAGTGGGAGCCCTCAGTTGTTGTAAATCAGTGGTTCTCAATTCCAGTCCTCGTGACCCACTGCTCTGCACATTTTGTATGTCTCTCTTATCTGACACACTCAGTTCAGTTCATGGAGTCTCTCCTAATGAGCTGATGATCTGGTTCAGGTGTGTTAAATAAGGGAGACATGCAAAATGTGCAGAGCAGTGGGTCACGAGGATTGGAATTGAGAACCACTGTTGTAAATGATTGGTGAGCTCGGACACCTGCGTTACCAGCGCCTGTACAGCCCAACCAGTAGCAGCCATCTGTTCCTCTTGACGATCCATCCGAATGACGTTGTTTGAAAGAAATTCCTGAAGCTCAGCTGCTTTCGCTGGATCCATGTCACGGTCAGATCGTTCTGTCAATCTCTGTATAGAAAGAACGAGAGTAGAATCCAACTGCGAGAAAACAGCAATATTTATTATAAACAGGAAAAGCAGTGAAGCTGGTCAGCGTTGATGAACAGAGTAGATAAGGCACTGGCAAGATAAATCCAGGCAGAATCCAGACAGGAAGCGAGAGATCCGGGAAGGCGAACCACTCGAGGGAAACCAGCGGAAACAGGAGTGACGGGTGCTCAATGCTCCAGTGAAGCCTCACAAAGATCTGACAAAGACAGACGAATCACAGACGAATAAATAGGGTGCTCGATGAGGATCAGCTGGTGCTGATCAGCCGGGATAACGAGACACGCACGCAACACTAATACACACAACACTGGCAGACAGCGAGGGCGAGACAGTGAACCCATGAACCGTGACAGAGACAGAGTATCAAGTCTTTGTGAAAGTTGATATAACACATCAGAGACTTTAGCTGAGTTTGCTAGCGGATGTATATAAACCACAGTAAAAAACAGCTGTGGGAACTCCCGAGGAAGATAGAATGGTCTAAGTGATACACTCAGTAGTTCGATATCAGGAGTACAGAGAGATTCTCTTACCACCACTTGTCTACACCAGTTGTCCCCAATGAAAAAACAAACTCCACCACCGCGTGACTTTGCCGTGATATCCGAGTCTCGATCCGTTCGATACACCGTGAAGCCAGTTAGTTCAACCTCACTTGACGGGGTGCTCTCATTCAGCCATGTTTCTGTGATTGCCAGCACACATGCGTTTCTGTATTCATGCAAGTAGCGTAGATTTGCTGTTAATTCATTATTTTTACCCCTCAGGGACTGGGCATTCATTAATAAGATCGTGGGCAAGGGTAATTTATTTCCCATTCTTTTTAGTCACTGGCGAATCCCACCTCTCTTTCCTCGTCTCCGTTTCCTTCTGGTTTGAGTAATCTTGTCTTGTGAAGATTGCAGATAACTTGGTATGCGATGATAAGATGTGGTCTCCGCATATTTACTGCACTGGAGTAAGAATTCTCGGCTGTACCGAACAACTCCGCCTGTGGCGTTTTCGGCATTTAGTGCATTGAATAAATTTATACTTAAAATCCAGATGACAAGTCCAACAATCCATGAAACTCCATTGTTGCGAATTATACACCACGTCAGCAGTCAAGTTTAAAAAGAAAGAAATATAAAAACAATGAAACGTACTCAACAAACAAACAAACAAATCAAACGGCGCAAGTGAAACACACAGCAGGTCGCCACAGAGCAGCGCCCATAATGCAGTTTATTTAAAGGGTTATCCACAATCGTAATCCAAATCTATCTATCTATCTATCTATCTATCTATCTATCTATCTATCTATCTATCTATCTATCTATCTATCTATCTATCTATCTATCTATCTATTATTTATCTATCTTTCTAACTAATCTTTTTCTTTCTTTCTAACTAATCTATCTATCAAACTTTAAACTACTTTAAACTTCTTCAAACTCTCTGGTCCGGATTTCTCAAGCCAACTTAGTTAGTCTAAACCAGTGGTTCTCAACCTCTCCTGCAGGGACCCCCTGACAGGCCATGTTTCTGTTTTAACCCTGAAATGGCACACCTGATTCAAATAATTAAAGGCTTAATGAGTAGTTGACTAATTGATTAAGTGACTAATTCCTACTCTTCCTATACTCATTAATTGAATCAGGTGTGCCATTTCAGGGTTAAAACAGAAACATGGTCTGTCAGGGGGTCCCTGCAGGAGAGGTTGAGAACCACTGGTCTAAACTAACTTTTTTTTCTAGTTATAATAAATATACATTTGACGAAAGTGGCCCTGACTGAATTGTAAATTTGTTATGAATTGCCTATTGAACTACAGTAGTGATGTGCAAAGCACTTTTTTGTTTTTGACGTCTTTAGAGTGAGAATGTGTTGCTCTTCCACTGGTTTCTGGTGGTTTTGACTGTGGTTTCAGTGATAGGCCTTTTTTCCGTCAATTTAAACATCAAAGGTATGTCAATTTATGTTATTTCCACTACACGTCTGTGTCTATTATATTAATATGATCTTTTCTCTATTGGGGGCCTAATGGTTAGAGAGTCAGACTTGTAACCCAAAGGTCGCAGGTTCGATTCTCAAGAAGGTAGGAAATGTCACTATCACTGCTCCTAATGTGTGTGTGCACTAACTAAGGACAAATTCCAAGTATGATAATTTAACTTAATTAAAAAACGTAATGAATGACGGAAAATCATGGGGAAAGTTTCTACACTACATTTACAGAGGTGCTATATAATTTCACTTAAAGCTTTTAAACATTTAAGTAAAGATGGTTTAAGTAGATATTATCTGTGTTTCTTACTGAAACCACAGTCAGAGCTCAGATGTGAGAGCTGAGATCAAACCAGCAGATAAACCAGAAACCAGCAGTAGAAAAGAGAAGAAAGAGCAAAAACACAGTCAGAACGAGAGAAGAAATCAAGCAAGACTGCAAACGTTCTCATGCCATGAGCACAGCGCTGCAGAAATCTCCTGAATATATCTAGGTAAGACACGTTTGTTCATTTTACTTCACTTTTAGTTGTTAAAGATGAACTGACATGATGTGACACAGACTACCCTTATGAAAATATTAGGGCTGTCAAAAGATTAATCGCGATTAATCCATCCAAAATAAAAGTTTGTGTTTACATAATATATGTGTGTGTACTGTGTATAATAATTTTGTATATATAAATACACACACATGCATGTATATATTTAAGAAATATTTGCATACATATACTGTATATATTTATATCTAATTTATATTATATATAAATATATTTTTTTTATATATAAATTACACATTTTTCTTAAATATAAATACAAGCATGTGTGTGTATTGATATATACAAAATTATTATACACAGTACACACACATATATTATGTAAACACAAACTTTTATTTTGGATGGATTAATCGTGATTAATCTTTTGACAGCCCTAGAAAATATATAATTCCCTATATATGAATGATCAATATATGAAATGGTTTAACAGTATATTTGAAAATATATTGTGTTCATATATTACAATATATTGAATAATACATAAGGAATTGCTGCTTTTTATATATCGAAAAATGTGACAATATATTTACTAATATAATGTGTGTGTGTGTGTGTGTGTGAGAACATACATTCACATTTATATGGGAACATGTATGTGCATTATTTGTACACAATAAAGGATAAAACTTTGTATATTTCATGTAATGTAAGTCTGAATATTGTCAGTTGTGTGTTCAGCTGGAATGAGCTTTGTGTCTTCTGAAAGTTGCTCAGCATTTATTCAGCAGATACAAATTTTTCACTTTTTCATTTATTTAATTACATATTTTCAGCTGGATATTGCAAACAGATCAAAGACAGACTGGAATATGGAAAATTATCTATATGGCCGGAATCTGGTCCAGCTACAGGTAAATGTCAGATGGTCCATCTTCATCATCATCAGTGTGTGTGCAGGTCTACCAGCTCTTGTTTGGTCTGCCAGAGGTCTAATTCATCACAGAAAGAATGGACACCGTATTTCAGCCTTCATCATCCTCCTCCTCCTCACTGACTGTGCTGAGATTTTCTTGAGTCCCGTCATACTGTTAAAACTGTTCTTAAATGAACTCGACCGGAATGGAAATCGGACATTTCGTGTTTCTGTATCTTTATGGATCTCATCAAGACTCTGTGGTCTCGTCCTGAACCAGCTGGTGGCGCTAGAGGGAATTCTCTCAGTGAAATATCCACTGTACACTGCTGCGGTTTTCTCTTCACCCTTTTTCATGGCTTTCTACATACTGGTGTTTCTCTGTCTCATTATCGGTGGGATGTTATTGTTTTTGTTTAGGTTTTTCTATTTGTTGGAATATTATTTTTTGGTTGTTCTTTCAGTGTTCATTATATCAGTGATCACATGGATGATATCTAGTTTTGCTCTGTGTTGTACTGATCGTCACTCTCACACATCCAGAAAACCAGATCGTCATATTTGTGTTGTGTTCATATTCACTCTGCTGGTGCTTTTACTGCCCAATATTTTACTCAGTCTCTTCTTATACTTTAATCCATATTTTCCTCTGCCTCTTCATGTTTGGCATATTCCTTATTTCTTGTTGAGTGTGAGACTGATTTCAGACCCTCTCGTGTGTGTGCTGGTCTGCAGGCAGAATCTCAGTGTTCAACATCTCAACCCGACAGGACCAGTTTAGTCTGAGCTGGTCTGCTAAGATGGACTCGTTGTGATGACATAATAGGTGTGTTCGACATCGGCTGCGGCTGGATGTAACCGATCGGCGAGAATAGCTGCGTGCAGGCGGGGAGGAGCTGCAAACGGAGACGTGAAGTCGGACACTTTCTGGTTCCCATGGTGACCGCTCACGTGGTGTTTGCATACTTTTTTTTAATTATTTTTTTTATATATTTTATTTTTAAACAGTATGGCATTACAAACCATATTACAACCTTTTACGAATCTGTACAAGACTGAGCAGGTGTACAAATTAAAATACAAAAGTGTACAATGGTCGTACAACATGGGAAAAACAAACAAACAAAAAAAAAACACATTCACAAGAGGTCTGTTGTCATACCTGAGATTGTATGAAATTAATGAAAATAGTAGCTGTTTTAGTTTTTACATGACATAAGGCTTTCCTAAATTGCAAGAATTCATTTAAATAAATTTTAAAGATTGGTTTGACCTTCAAAAATTTACATTTGTGAATATAATGCTTAACTAAGAGTATACAAGTATTGTAAAAAAGTTCTTTCTTGCTATCTTGCAAAAATACTCCGAATTTGACATCTTTGTACAGTATATTGGGTGCATCACTAACATATTCTGATATCCAATGTTGAAAAGAATTCCATAAAGTTCTGGTATAATGACAATCAAAAAATACATGCTCCACAGATTCAATATCACATTCACAAAATGAACAACAGTTTAAATCAATATTGAAACGTTGTCTCAGAAATTCATTACTGGGATAAATATCGTTTAAAATTTTGAAATGAGTTTCTTTGGCTTTAGGAAAAATTGGGAGGGAGAGATATTTGGTTCTGATTTTTATTTGTATATCTTTTGGAAAATCATTGAGGGTGTAACGTCTTTTTAATAAAAGTGGGTGAAGTTTATTTGTTATTGCACTTCTTATTATTTTGTTTGAACATTTTCTGTTTTTAAATTCTATGTCATCTATTATAAGCAAAGGAAATCTTGGTATTACGACATCATACATCAATAAACCTTTCATCAAATTTAACAATTCTAAAGGAATAGCCTTAATTATAGTATTATATTGTTTTTTGGTACATTTAAGATTGTATTTCTCTGTGAGAACAGAGTAATTAAGGACATTTCCATCAGAATCCATAAGATGTGAAATAGCCCAAGTACCTTTTTTCACCCAGTCATCATAATAGATAGATTTTCTTTTGAACAATATGCATCGATTGTTCCAGATAGGCATGTTGTGTGGAGTAAAATTATGAGTATAAGACATTTTCCAATTTAAGAGAACCTGTTGATGAAATTTAGATAACTTGAGGGGTAATTTGGAAAGAGAAAAGTCACGGGCTAATAGGAATTCAATGCTGCCACATTTTAAAAATATTTTGGATGGAATATGAAACCAAAAACTATTATCATTGTTTATAAAATTTTGCAACCATTTTAATTTTAGCGTTCCATTCATAGCTTCAAAATCAGTTATGTTTAGACCACCTTCAGCAATGGGTTTAACTGCATCATTTTTTCTAATATAGTGATGTTTATTTTTCCATGTAAAATTACAAATGTTTTTGTTTATTTTATTAATTAGATGATCAGGGACCGCTATAGGGAAAATGCAGGGTAAATAAATCTTGATAAAGCTTCGCTTTTGGTAATTAAAATTCTACCAACGATTGATAAATCTCTTTGTAACCAAGAATTTAAAATAGGTTGTGTTTTGGTTATATTGTTTTCAATGTTTAGAAGTTCCCTTCTTTTCCAATCTTTTGACAATATAATTCCCAAGTATTTTACTTCAGTTTTCACAGGGATTCCATGTAAGTCTGAATTGGGGTACTCACGAAGGGCCATCAGCTCGCATTTTTTAAGATTTAATTGTAACCCAGAAGCTTTGGAAAACATCTCCACTTTCTTAATTACTAGAGGAATTTGATCTGCATTTTTTATAAAAATTGTCGTGTCATCGGCTAATTGTGTGATAATGAGAGGCCTGCCCAGATCATTTAATGGTTTCAAATCTGTACTGTTTTTTATATAAATCGATAATATTTCTACAACTAATATAAAAATCAGAGGTGAACACGGGCATCCTTGCTTTACCCCTCTCTTTATCTGGAATCTTTTGGTTGTACCCTTAGCTAAAGACACTGAACTGTTTATATCTGTATATAACAAGTTAATCATATCAATGAACTTCTTACCAAAGCCGAAAAATGTAAGAGTCTTCAAAATAAAAGAATGCTCAACCAGATCAAACGCTTTATAGAAATCAAGGAAAAAAATGAAACCTTGATCTTCAATTAAATAGTTGTAATCCAATAAATCCAAAACTAATCTAATGTTATTGTGTATTGATCTATCTTTAATAAAGCCCGACTGAGTTTCACTAACAATATCTCCTATCCCAGACCTTAATCTATTGGCTAAAATTTGAGTGAAAAGTTTATAATCTACATTTAATAAGGATATGGGTCTAAGATTTTCAATATACCTTTTATCTTTTCCTGGCTTTGGTAAGAGATTAATGACCCCTTGCTTCATCGTTGTTGTGAGATTATTATTCTCAATGCATTCATTGAAAACTGAAAATAACATTTGTTTTATATCTTTCCAGAAAAATTTATAAAAATTGGATGTTAAACCGTCTTGACCAGGGGCTTTTCCCAAAGCCATACGCTCAATAGCAGCATCAAGTTCTTTTAGTTGTATTTCAGCATCACACTGTTATAAAAAATCTGTAGAAATTACAGTATTATTGGCAGCTACTTGCCAGTAACTTACTGTAGATTTAAATTGATGTTATTTATTGGCAACAGTTTGTTCAAAGTTAAATGAACATTAAACATTAACAAGTCTTTATCTTTACAGAATAAAACTAAAATAACAGCCTCATGCAAAGCATTCTGGGAACCAAAATCTGAAGGAAAAAAACAGAAAAAGGTTGATGAAGATTTCTGGTTCCCAGAATGCTTTGCATTAGGTTGTTATTTTATAGTTTTATTCTGTAAAGACAAAGACTTGTTAATGTTTAATGTTCATTTAACTTTGAGCAAACTGTTGCCAGTAAATAACAATTTATTTAAATAAATTTAAATCTACAGTAAGTTACTGGCAAACAGCTGCAAAACTACAGCAAATTGTTTACAGTGCACATATCAATTTAAAACCCTGTTCAACTTGAGGAATATTGTGTCTTATATTCTCGAGAAAATTTACAGAACATTCAGGAGTGTAATTGGATGAGTATAAATTTGAATAAAATGTGTAAGTCTCTTCAGCTATTATATTTGCTTGGTGACATTCTTTGTCATTAATCATTAATACATCCAATTTATTCTTTTCTTGTCTTCTTTTTTCTAAATGGTAGAAGTAAGATGAATTTTTTTCCCCTTGTTCTATCCACTTAGTCCTGGACCTTACATAAGCACCCTGTGCCCTTTGAGTGAATAATTCATCAAGATTGGATTGTAAATTTGACAAAGTAACCTTTTCATCTTCTGTAAGATCATGTCTCTACACAACATGTTAATTTCATGTACTAGGGTATATTCTTTTTCCCTTAGGCATTGGCTTCTGATTTTACCCTGTTTAATAGAAATATTTCTCACTTTAAATTTAAAATATTCCCATTTTTTACAATAAGTGTTTAGTTCTGTATCATTTTCAATTTCCATTAATGTATTTCTTACCTCATTGACAAACTCTTCCACCAATAATAAATCTGAATTAAATTTCCAATAGCTCTTATAGTAGTTGATATTAACATTTGGTTTGAGATTTAATCCAATTAAACAACGGTCAGTTAAAGGTGCTGCAGCTATTTCAACCTTAGAGACAAATTCCAGTATTTCAGGGGATAATAACCAATAATCTATCCTTGATTTTGCACCACCATTAGGTTTTATCCATGTATATTGACATTCATTGGGATTTTTTTGACGCCAGATATCTGTGAGAGAGTGAGTATCTGTAAAAATCCTAAGAACTGTGTTATACTGGTGGTCATTATAAAATGACGGGGATCTGTCTAACCATTTATCCGGTGCAATGTTAAAATCCCCTCCAAATATTGTAAAACTAATATTATAAGAAAGTTTGAAATCTGCGATTATGTCTGATATATCATCCAACAGCCTTTTGTTCTGATTTAAATGGTTATACCCGTATATATTCGCAACAAGACATAATGAACCCTCCAAGTTAGCAAGGATTACAACCCAATGTCCATCTTTGTCAGCTTTATAAGTTATTACTTCTCCAGGAAATCGTTGCAAACATATAGCCACACCCCCAGACCGATTAGTCCCATGTGAAAAATAAATCTTCTCTCCCCACTGGTTCTTCCAAAAAGTCTCATCCTCTTCACAGGAGTGTGTCTCTTGTAAGAAAACAGCATGAGCTTTAAAACCTTTGCAGAAAAGAAAAGTAGCCTTGCGTTTTACGTTGTCTTTCAGACCTCTTGCATTTAAAGAAATAAAAGAAAGTTCAGATCTTAGATTAAACATAAAAAGGTATAAATAAAATAAATTAACCCCAACCGAGGTAAGAGAACAGTTCCGTTTATAGAAATATTACAGGTAATCCGAGTACCCTTAAACTGTGAACATCCAAGCAGTTCCTCTATCCTAAAATTAACTTTCCTTTATATGTTGAGCATAATTAAATTTTGGTGATTAGATCAGTTTACCGTCTATGTATCCATAAGGGCCCCGAAAGTATGCCCTTTTTCCTGCTTTTCTTGCCTCATCGATCCTCGGCCACAGCACCTCCCTTGCTTGTTTAACTGCCTCCGACAAATCTTCAGTGAAGAAAACCCTGGCTTCCTTGCAGACAGCTGAATTCTTCGTAAGATCCCAGATGTCATCCCTATCCTTTCTTTTCACAAACCGGATGATGACCGATCGCGTCCACTTCTCTTCCTTCTTCCCGACACGGTGCACCACATCCACTATGTCATCCATTCTCCCCGCCATGCGCGGTGCCACTTTTTTCAGTAGGTCGATAACACCTTCACGAATGTTTTCGTTCATCTTTTCTTTTTTATTCCAGCGACGGCTGTAGGCCTCTTGCAGAGTGACTTTTTTCTTCAAATCACAGTTTTCTTTTATCAGCGACGTAACTTTTTCTTCTAAGACTGCCGCTTTTGTCTTGCATTCTTTTATCTCGGCAGCATTAAACTCGAGTGTTTTAGCTAGGCTGCAGATCATGGTACTATTCTCTCTGATTTTGGACTTTACCTCTTCCAAACCACTTTCTTGTTTATCAAAGCGGGAGTTCAAGCGAGTTATAGCCATCATTATAGACTCAAATGAAGCCTCTTTATTGGGTTTTACCCTCTTTTCCATCGGAGCTTCTTTGTCCGGAGTGTTCAATGGAGGGTCCTCAAGCTGCCGCTTATCCGCACCTGCACAAGTGATATCCATGGCAGCGTAGTCGTGGAGCAGAGGCCCGCCTTTTGCTTTCTTCATCCTCCCGTCCTTGGTAGCATCATCGCTTGAGGTCATTTTCGTTCTATTTTCCTTTAAATCAGTTACTTTATGTTCTGTAAATGTTAAGCGGTCTAACCAACTTGTTTTTTTGGAATTTTTTTGTCTTTGTTCGTTGTTCTGAGGAACTTTACGGATAGCAATTGAAAAGTTTCCCCGCTCAGTCGGCCATCTTGCCGGAAGTTGTTTGCATACTTTACCACAGCTGCAGTGAAATAAATGCAATATTTGCCAAATAATGCACAGATGTTTCAGAGGCATTTTCATTCAATACTTTATGTACAGCTTCATCCAGCGTCTGTTTGAACAAGAATAAAGTTCAACATAAGCTACTATCAATGAAGTGGAGTCTACGTTTTTTAAGCAGTTTCAATTTGATAAACATGACACAATATAACATGACAACGACATGAAAAGAGTGTTCTCTGTTATAATAAACTGATTTGAGAGCTTTAGAGGAACTAAAGGTTTTTGAATAAACACGAAACACACGTGATCGTTGTCATGCGGTGAATCCGGCCAATCGTGGAACAGCTGTGTCGTCATCAGCCCTCGTGCAGCCGCTCTTGAGAAGCTGCGCTGGCTGAGTTCTCCTCTCAAATCGCTCTTGCGGTACTTTGATGGCACACGTCACAGTCACGTGGCGTCGGCAATGCATCAAGTCGGACAAAATTTCTAACCGGCATGCACTGCTTCAAGTCAGCCGCTGATCGGTCTGCGCAGAGCTGCATGAAGTCGAACAAGCCTAATATTTTTACTATATCAAATATGCAGAAACTACCCAGATAGCAATTACGTTTGGGCCAAATGTGGGTATTATCTGGCACATATGGCCTAGATGTGGCATGGCTGAACAGATATGGGCCAAATTGTAGGCTATAGCAGTTCGCTGGTTTGCCGTTTTAAATTACAGTAAGATGTTTTTGTTTATAAATCAACAGCACACTGTCGTACACATATAAAATAGTATAGTTTGTCATGTGTAGTAGCCTATTTGTGAATTAAGGCGACGCGGTCCAATGTCGGTGTTACTGTTTATCAAAAAACCTAAATCCTAATTTGTGTTCACAATCATTCAACTAATCATAATAATATAAAAATGCCAAGAATAAACACATTCAAACGTGTGCATTATTGTATGTATCTTTATTTAACTCTAAAATGATATTCAACCAAGACTTTTTCTCATGACTTTTCCCTCTTTAAAATTAAAGTTGTAACGTTAACGTTAGGCTATTAGTGTCAAGTCACAATACCAAAATTATGACTTTCGATACAATACCTGATTAAAATACCTTGTTAACATGAACTAATAATGACCTGCACTTCTACAGCATATATTAATGTGTGTTAATGTTAATTTCAACATTTACTAACACATTCAAATAAAAAAAATGTACTTCTTAACTTTAGTATGCACTGTGAACTAACATGAACAAACAATGAATTGCTGTATTTCTGTTAACTATCAATTAATTGAACGGCCATTCACTGCCATTATAAAGCTTGGAAAAGGCAGGAAATTTTTATAATTACTCTGATTTCTAACGATAGAGATTATATACCATGCTATGGTATACTGTCATACCGCCCAGCCCTAATGTGCGGTGTGGGTGGGGCAATGACAATAATTTCCATATTAAAAACCTAGAAAATATGGCTTCAGATGGAGTAAGTAATAGTTTATAGTTCATTTTTGAATATAAAAGCACTTTCATTTTAGGGTGGTCTGTTTAAATGCATATTTCAACCACTTACACAATGTTTTTTTTTTCCCCTATCAGATTACCTATCTGGGTTTGGTTGGTGGCTTTGACCCAGATAACAACGTGTGGAGAGTGCTGAAAGCCACTTTTACCACTGCTGCGGCACGTTATGAATGGGAGTGAAGTCAATGGGAAGATTGGTGTCCAACGCCTGGTCGTAAAGGAAGTTGTCATTGGTGAGACCTTTTTTAGAAGTCACTTTTATTTGTATAGCACTTTGCACAATACACAACTTTTGAAAACCGCTTTAGAGAACATTGTATTTTTATTTCTGTTATCTCAGTAATAGTAATAGTCACAAATTCATGCCGTATGACTTAGTGCAGGCGCTAACGGCTCCAGGTTTATCTCGTAAATTACCCCACTAATAATGCCCAGAATGGTACCAAACTTCTACAGTAGTACAAATAGGTTCTGTACTCATAGAACAAGGCATTGGAAAGTTTGTAAGTACATCAGGAGTTTATTTAAATAACACTTGCCTGACGGCTAATGCTACTGCTAACATGGACGTTGACGTCACTTCAGTGATTTGGGAAAAGCATGTAAAAGTCCTCACAGAAAGCGATGCGTAAGGATGAAGTGTATTATTGTTTATCAGAAGCAATCGAAATATTATTGTAATGTTGTTATTACAGTTTTTCTCGATTGCTTAAACACTATAACCAGGCTTTTGAACTAAAATTTCAAAACCATAATGCCATTTATCAAAAAGCACACCCATTTCCCTAAACTATAAACACTATTCCCTGTTTTGACACATGAGTCAGATTTGTTGAACTGCAAAACTCTACACACAAATCCCTTCATTTCTCATTGCTTAGACAATGTTGTCATTTAGAAAGCACTAGCATTCAATATTGTTCACTCAAGTCAGCACAGCTTCAGCTCAGTTAGCACACAATTACCCAGGTGGAAACACTAAGAGTCAAAATTTAACACACATCAATCAGAACCTTCAATATAAAAGGGCCCAAATCAGTTTATTGCATTTTGGAACAATGGATCCAGAAAGACATGAAGGAAGAGGGATAAGAATGAGGAGGAGAAGGGCAAGTGCAAGAAGACAAGCAGTCTCAGATGAAATTCAAGCCACTCTACTTGCCCATGTCTTTATCAATGGTGTGACTATGAGGGAGGCTGGACTACGAGTAAGGCCAAATTTGAGTCTCTTTACCGTCGCCTCGAGAACCTTCAGGGAGGAGTGGTGGCAAACACAATTATATCACTGAATAAGAGACAAACATTTCCAATAGTCTTTGATGAGGTTTATTTTCTTGCAGAAAAGGCCAGCAGTCGTACAGTCACACAGAGTACAGGGCATCTTTTCTCCTTTATAGTCTTGACTCCCAGAATGTTATCGTTCTAGGCAAATGATGGCAAATGAACATAGACGTATCCATCATATTGTATCCTTGAGTGGAGACCCTCCTGTCACGTCCCAACACTCTTTTCCACTCCATTCCATTCCAATACAATTCCATATTAGAATATGGTTTGTGTGTGCTCTTTTACTGTCATATGTTGGTCACACACATCTTACTGTAAGTAAATATATAAAAAAAATAGAGAGAGTAAAAAAAAAAAAGAAAAAAAGAAAAAAAAGAGTAAAACAGGAAAAAAATATATTTTGTGTGTGTGTGTTTTCTGTGTATGAATAAATATATCATATGCCAATGTATCCACTGGTTGTGTCTTTTGTGTTCATCATGTGAAAAGGTTTGTGAGGGGGGAACCACAAGCAACATAACTTACCAGTTTTGGAAATGTTGTTTTGAATTGATTGCACCAGTGTGTTAGACTATGTTGTAGTGTGTGTGATTTTGAGGGCTTGTGTGTCCTGTCTGAGGGCAAAGTTTGGTTTTTCAGCAAGAGTGAATGGTTTTGAGTGTAGAGCTTCATTTTGACCTGAAAATAGGATGTTTGGGGAATTGGGTGAGACGTTGTGGATTTGTGTTTACAGTTTTGAGAATACGAGGCATAGTTTCAAGAAATGTGTTTAGGCAATCGAGAAAAACCGTATTATGAATGCATTATAAATAAATAACAATTATTTATAGTACAATAATTACAGTATATAATTGCAAAAGTAATTAAAATATTTATAATAATTACAGGGATGGGGTTAGCTATTCTGGTTTTCCCACTTTTTTTGTCATTACCTGATCACATCCGTGGCTCACTTAAGTGACTGCATTTTTTTATTTATAAGTTTTATGTTTTGTTTTTAAAGAAAGTAATTTTTTTATATATTGCGAATCATATCGTTTCAATCATACATTTTAAAGCTGTAATCACAATATAAGATTATCATTCTGTCAAAGTCTCATACCAGCGCATGCCTACAACTATCTGTATTTAGTTCATTATCACTGTGTATTTAAAGGGTTAGTTCACCCAAAAATGAAAATTCTGTCATTAATTACTCACCCATGTTGTTTCACCCCCGTAAGACCTTCGTTCATCTTCAGAACACAAATTAAGATATTTATGATGAAATCTGAGAGCTGGATCACTCCTCCATAGGCTTCTCTGTTATTGAAACTTGCCAGCCCAAAAAGTTAGTAAAGACATTGGTAAAATAGTCCAAGAATACAGTGGCTCAACCTTAAGTTTATCAAGTGTTGAGAATACTTTTTATGCGCAAAACAAGCAAAAATAACAACTTTATTCAACTCTTCATTTTATTCAACTCTTCATTTTATTCAACTTATTCATTTTCCTCTAAGTGAGTTCACGTAGTGTAACAGCGCAGCGCTTCTGTGTTGTACATCAGAGCGTAGGCTCACAATTGGCCAGCATCCCACACATGACCAGCGTCGGCCAATAGTGAGTCTACGCTCTGATGTACAACACAAAAGTTGGAAAAACTTGAGGGTAATTACAGACAGAATTTTCATTTTTGGGTGAACTAACCCTTTATGATCCTCCTTGCATTCAGTACTTGGCCCATTATTGTTTGTGTGTTTCTGCTTCCAAATTGTCTCGCATCATTGCGGATTATCTTGAGTTTATTTTGTGTTAGTAAAAACACTTCTTTTTGTAGACTCTGTCTTTGGACTAAAACATGACATTAATGCTATCTGTGCTGGTGTGTTTTTACATGAGTGTGCATGTTAAAAAAAAACGCAGAATACATGCAGTGCTGTCAATTTTAACCGGTTGGTGCAAAAGTATTCTAAAAATCTAAATAATTTGTCATAAGGAATTATGGTATAATTCTGGCCCACATATTGAAAAATACAATTTGCAAATCCTTTTTTCCTTTTGGAGAAAAAAAACTTTCATACAGTGATAATTCAGAGGTGTTTAATTTGTTACTAATTGCAATTAGAATATTAAAGGAAATTTACATTAATGATTTTTTTTTTTCATTCTCCTGCAGCTCTAGCTTCCAGGTTGTATTGCTGCTAACATTATTTAAATTCTTCTTTATTGCAGGTGCAGTCAGGCAGAATCCCCTTACTGGAAAAGGTCAACACATTGCCGACCCTCATTGGAGACTTCTCTGCACATCAACACACTTCTCAACTCTTTACCTTTCAAGTTTGCTTTAACTTTCTCAATTTCTCTTTAAAGTTCTATTTACCAAGTTACTGTGATTTATTTGTATTACTCTCATTAGACTAATTGAACATAACATTAATACACGCTTTGATCAAGTGTTTTGAACTTTGGTGTAAAAAATCAACTTTGAATGCTATTTATATTATTAATTTGTATTCTTAAATGTTTTCAACTGAATACTACTGTAAATTCATCTCTGTTGCTGTAATTATATTTATTTTTATGAAATGTTTTCAACTGAATACTACTGTAATTATTATTCAACTTTTGCTGTAATTATATTTATTTTTATGAAATGTTTTCAACTGAATACTACTGTAATTAAGTACAACACTTTAGCTGTAATTATTTAAATGCTTGTCAAAATAAATAGTTTTGAGTGCATTTGTTGTTGAGTGTTTAATTTACCTGTGAGTTAATAAGACTTTAAATACTGTCAGCTGCATGTGGGCCACATAAGGGCCGTTAGATTTTAACAGAACTCAACCATACTGAAGTTGTATACCAGGCCCACATATGGGCCATATGAATTTGTAGTATTTGGCTCATGCTTGGTGGAGTTATGGCAGTCCTTTGGTTCAGTTCTGGCAAAGTAGATGTGGGCCATATCTGGGCCGGCAAACACAAACTAATCTGGGCCACAGCTCAGCTGTTTATCTGGCCCACATCTTTGCCAAAGGAAATTTGCTGACTGGGTATTGCTGTCAACCGATTAAACAAATTAATGAATTAACCACACACTGAGATTAATCGCACCCAACATTAAATAGTGCAATTTCATTGAATCTCCAAATGAATGCAGCTAAAGACATTAAGACAGATCTTTTACATGTTTGCTGTACTCCAGTACTATAGTGAAGGCCAGTATGACCAACACTGAGACTGATGCCTCTATTTGTTGGATATATTTATTATTTTTAAATTTCTGGGGATGAAATTTGTATTTATAGTCATTCAGCATACAGTAAAAAAATATATATATTTATTTAATAGGCCTGAAATTGACAGATGTTTATGTTTATCTTTTATTAACAATCACCGAACATTCAAAATATTATAGTAACTTTTAATTTATGTAAACTTGCCTTTTATTTAATGTGTTTCTGATGTGTCTCTGATTAAATTAAAATGTATCTTTCATTTTCAAGATATATGGCCTAACTTAAGTAATCAATTAGTAATTAAAGAATATGTTTTCTGTATTTGTATCAATCCTCTAAATACAAAGTCAGTATCTCACATTCATAATTATTTCCACACTTACATCTGTGTCTTCATTACTGAGAGGAGCACATTAATGACTGATGAAGATTAATGCGCGAGCGCCCTGTATGTGACCCATCAGTAGGCCCTATATATGTGGCGTCTCTCTCTCTCTCTCTCTCTCTCTCTCTCTGAGTGCATGCTGGGAGTGAGAAGGGTGTGTGTGAGAGCGTGTTTCTATCGTGCGCTGTTCTTTATATTTTCTTTTGTGTGTTTTTTTCTTTTCCATTTCTTGATTTTTTTTTAGTTTACTCTTTGTAAAGTTTAATTTAGGATTCTAGTAAGTAGGCCTAGCGTGCGCGGGTCAGCTGGCGTCAGGTGTGTCGTCCACAGGTGAAGGACGCCATTATCCCTCCGCCGTGGGTTCAGGCGTGTGCCAGAGGCCAGTGCTACAGGTGGAGATGTTGTGATAGCGGTTGGTGAGCAGTTAGGCTGTGGGAATATCGTCTCGGCTTCGAGAATGAATAAAGCCGTAGTTGTTTTTCTTAAAACAGAAGCATTGGTCAACAAGGTTATTGAGAACGGTTTGTGGGTGAAATACAGTTTCGTTACAGTTTTTCTCAATTGCTTAAACACTATAACCAGGCTTTTGAACTAAAATTTAAAAACCATAATGCCATTTATCAAAAAGCACACCCATTTCCCTAAACTTTAAACACTATTCCCTGCTTTGACACATGAGTCAGATTTGTTGAACTGTCACTGCAAAACTCTACAAACAGATCCCTTCATTTCTCATTGCCTACACCATGGTGTCATTTAGAAAGCACTAGCATTCAATATTGTTCACTCAAGTCAGCACAGCTTCAGCTCAGTTAGCACACAATTACCCAGGTGGAAACACTAAGAGTCAAAATTTAACACACATCAATCAGAACCTTCAATAGATAGAGAAAAGGGCCCAAATCAGTTTATTGCGTTTTGGAACAATGGATCCAGAAAGACATGAAGGAAGAGATTAAGGAGGGATAAGAAGGAAGAGGAGGATAGAAGGGCAAGAAGACAAGCAGTCTCAGATGAAATTAAAAGCCACTCTAGTTGCCCATGTCTTTGTCAATGGTGTGACTATGAGGGAGGCTGGGCAACGAGTAAGGCCAAATTTGAGTCGCTTTATCGTCGCCTCGAGAACCTTCAGGGAGGTGTGGTGGCAAACAAAATTCTATCACTGAATAAGAGACAAACATTTCCAATAGTCTTTGATGAGGTTTATTTTCTTGCAAGAAAAGGCCAGCAGTCGTACAGTCACACAGAGCGGCTGCAGAGTGTGACAGTGAAGAGAGGGCATCCTTTCTCCTTTATAGTCTTGACTCCCAGAATGTTATCTTTCTAGGCCAATGATGGTATTTCAACCATATGGATGCCCTCCTGTCAACTACCAACATTATTTACCATTCCAATACACTTTCATATTAGCATAAGGTTTGTGTGTGCTCTTTTACTGTCATATGATGGTCACACACATCTTAAGTAAATATGAAAAAAAAAAAAAAATTAGAGGAGAGAAAAAAAAAGAAAAAAAAAAGAGTAAAACAGCCCATTTTTTATTTTTTTATTTGTGTGTGTGTGTGTGTGTGTGTGTTATACTGTGTAATACATGAATGAATAAAAATGTGCCAATGTATCCATTGGGAACCACAAGCAACATAACTTACCAGTTTTGGAAATGTTGTTTTGAATTTATTGCACCAGTGTGTTAGACTATGTTGTAGTGTGTGTGATTTTGAGGGCTTGTGTGTCCTGTCTGAGGGCAAAGTTTAGTTTTTCAGCAAGAGTGAATGGTTTTGAGTGTAGAGCTTCATTTTGACCTGAAAATAGGATGTTTGGGGAATTGGGTGAGACGTTATGGATTTGTGTTTACAGTTTTGAGAATATGAGGCATAGTTTCAAGAAATGTGTTTAAGCAATCGAGAAAAACTGTAATACCCCTCCGCTGTTTGCTCCGGCTACGAAAGTGATCATTTCAAACGTCCCTCCGTTCATTGAAAATGTGGTCATTGTGACAGAACTTGCAAGATTCAGAAAAGTTGTAAACGAGGTTAAACCGGTTTCCTTAGGATGTAAAAATCCTGCGCTTAAACATGTGCTGTTTTTTAGGAGACAAGTGTTCATGTTTTTGAGTTCTCCGGATAAATTACTGGATGTTTCGTTTAGAGTGAAAGATGGCGATAGTTCGTATCTGATATTTGCAAGTACGGAGAGTTTGCGATGTTTTGAATGTGGGGAGTTCGGACATAAAAGACTCTCGTGCCCTCAAAAGAAAACTTCGGCAGAAGGGAAGATTAGTGGTGAGACGGAGGAATCATCGGTGCACAAAGATGTGGAGTTGAAGCAGAAACCAGCAGAGGAAAAGGCTTGGACGGAGCTCCGGTGGCTGAGACGAGTCAGGACAGTGCGAGTGTGACAGAACTAGTTAAGTGAGTGACAGTTGCGGCGACCTATCAGGGTGGAGGATGGGCTATTTAATGCTGGTTGGCTGTACCAGAGAATGTCTAATAAGGCGAGAAGTTTCACTCTCAGTAAACTTCCGGCTTCTGAACTGGTTGCAGTTCCACTCTGGCTCCACATGAGGGCGCTCACAGGACGAGTGCAGAATGAATGGAGGTCTATGGCGCTATACCCCTCAAAATCCACTTTTCTCAGGATATATTTTTTTGTCTAGTAATTTGAATGTTGTATTCGAAAGGAGATGCAAAGAAATTACACATTGCTGGGTGTTAGATTTTTTAGAGTCACTTATTTGCTTTAAAAAATCTTTTAATATGTCAATGACGTCACACACACCATACGACCAGAGATACTGCTTTACGGCAATCCTCCAGTCACTTTGGTACTTTCGCGCTCTGCACTTTCTTTTCTCTCGAGGCATCGACAACACAGCTGACACAGGTAAACACACAACACAGCTGACACAGGTAAACACACAACACAGCTGACACAGGCAAACACACAACACAGCTGACACAGGCAAACACACAACACAGCTGACACAGGCAAACACACAACACAGCTGACACAGGTAAACACACAACACAGCTGACACAGGCAAACACACAACACAGCTGACACAGGCAAACACACAACACAGCTGACACAGGCAAACACACAACACAGCTGACACAGGCAAACACACAACACAGCTGACACAGGCAAACACACAACACAGCTGATACAGGCAAACACACAACACAGCTGACACAGGCAAACACACAACACAGCCGACACAGGCAAACACACAACACAGCTGACACAGGCAAACACACAACACAGCTGACACAGGTAAACACACAACACAGCTGACACAGGCAAACACACAACACAGCTGACACAGGGAGACACACAACACAGCTGACACAGGCAAACACACAACACAGCTGACACAGGCAAACACACAACACAGCTGACACAGGCAAACACACAACACAGCCGACACAGGCAAACACACAACACAGCCGACACAGGCAAACACACAACACAGCTGACACAGGTAAACACACAACACAGCTGACACAGGCAAACACACAACACAGCTGACACAGGTAAACACACAACACAGCTGACACAGGCAAACACACAACACAGCTGACACAGGGAGACACACAACACAGCTGACACAGGCAAACACACAACACAGCTGACACAGGCAAACACACAACACAGCTGACACAGGCAAACACACAACACAGCTGACACAGGCAAACACACAACACAGCTGACACAGGGAAACACACAACACAGCTGACACAGGCAAACACACAACACAGCTGACACAGGCAAACACACAACACAGCTGACACAGGCAAACACACAACACAGCTGACACAGGCAAACACACAACACAGCTGACACAGGTAAACACACAACACAGCTGACACAGGCAAACACACAACACAGCTGACACAGGTAAACACACAACACAGCTGACACAGGCAAACGCACAACACAGTTGACACAGGCAAACACACAACACAGCTGACACAGGCAAACACACAACACAGCTGACACAGGCAAACACACAACACAGCTGACACAGGCAAAAACACAACACAGCTGACACAGGGAAACACACAACACAGCTGACACAGGGAAACACACAACACAGCTGACACAGGTAAACACACAACACAGCTGACACAGGCAAACACACAACACAGCTGACACACGCAAACACACAACACAGCTGACACAGGCAAACACACAACACAGCTGACACAGGCAAACACAACACAGCTGACACAGGCAAACACACAACACAGCTGACACAGGCAAACACACAACACAGCTGACACAGGCAAACACACAACACAGCTGACACAGGCAAACACACAACACAGCTGACACAGGTAAACACACAACACAGCTGACACAGGCAAACACACAACACAGCTGACACAGGCAAACACAACACAGCTGACACAGGTAAACACACGTGCTAGAAGAGTTTTTGTTTTGTTTGTTTCTGGTCCCGCTTCGGATGCCACGATGCCATCAAGCGGTATCTCTGGTCGTAATCAGTCCTTCACTGACCAATCAGCGTTCATTAGCAGAATGCTAGCGTGTTATGGGCAACAACAACTCAACCTGTATGAAATCAAAAGGATATAAGTACTCGTTCATTCAACTTTCGACCTATAACCCATGTTGAACTTGCAAAATCTACAATCAAATCTGAGATTTCTCAACGGCAATCGGGTGAAAGAGACAAATTTAGCCGTCTAGCCCCATAGACTCCCATTCAGTCTGCACTCATGGGCGATCGCCCCCAGTGGAACTCTGGTGGAACTACAACCAAAATTCGGTACAATAGGACTTAATAGGGAGTGGGCAGGCTCTCTGTAGACGGGCTCTGGCTGTACCCTGAGATACGTCACGTCTTTTCCTCCCCTCTTGCGTCACTGACTAGCGCCTCAGGTGTGTGCTAGTAGCGGCTTGTTTAAATCGTGTATTTAGAACACCTCTGATGTGTTGTCATTTCCTTGAATTATAGCGTTTACCTCGTACTTTCCCTTGGCGCATTTCACCAGCGCAGAGTAGGCGACTGCTCACCCTTCAGGTGTGTAATCTGTAATCGAGTGGTGGGTTATAGTGTGCGGTGTAGTGGGTCGCTATGTCACTGTTAATGTGTTGCTTCCTGTACCCCAGTTAATCAGCGGTTCTGAAGATCGTCTGTAAACGGTAGCCTGTGAAAATGATATGTGGGGTGATATCCTCTCTCGGTAAGTGTTATGCAAGATAGTTGTAAGATAGAAGCATTAGTAACATCTCGCTTCCTTTAAGGCGTTCGTGAGGCATGGATCCTCTCTCTCGTCCTCGGCACGTTCTCCCTCTCATTTCTTCAGTTGTTGGGCTTCGTATGACCCTGAGTTAACATTGATAACCACGGTGTTTGTGCCATCCTTCGCATCGCTGCGACAGTGCTGTGGCGGGCCATCAACAAAGTAACAGGATACGTATCGTCTGGTTCCTTTTAGGGTGATAGACAGTGCTGTAAACTGGGACTGACTGCTAGTTATACGAGAACCAGTTGTATGTGTGTGTGTGTGTGTGTGTGTGTGTGTGTGTGTGTGTGTGTGTGTGTGTGTGTGTGTGGAAAAGCCATTAAGTGGTCCTTCCGCCGGTAGACTCAGTCTGGTTGTTGTTTGGTTTAATTGTTTTTGTCTAATTTTGGTGAGAGTTAGGTTTACAGATTTTCTCGAGGTTCCTCCTATCCTTGAGTGTAGAGTGTTGGTGTTTGCCATGTCATACTGCCCTATGTGATCACCTTTCTGGTAAATTGCCATCAATTGGACATGCACTAAGCGCCCATTTAAAGAATATACTGTTTTAACTATTTTTGTATGTCAATAAAGACTCTTTGTATTACAGTTTTTCTCGATTGCTTAAACACATTTCTTGAAACTATGCCTCGTATTCTCAAAACTGTAAACACAAATCCATAACGTCTCACCCAATTCCCCAAACATCCTATTTTCAGGTCAAAATGAAGCTCTACACTCAAAACCATTCACTCTTGCTGAAAAACTAAACTTTGCCCTCAGACAGGACACACAAGCCCTCAAAATCACACACACTACAACATAGTCTAACACACTGGTGCAATAAATTCAAAACAACATTTCCAAAACTGGTAAGTTATGTTGCTTGTGTTTCCCCCCTCACAAACCTTTTCACATGATGAACACAAAAGACACAACCAGTGGATACATTGGCACATTTTTATTCATACACAGAAAACACACACACACAAAAACTTTTTTTTTTTTTCTGTTTTACTCTTCTTTTTTTTTTACTCTTTTTTTTTTTTACTCTCTCCTCTAAATTTTTTTTATATTTACTTACAGTAAGATGTGTGTGACCAACATATGACAGTAAAAGAGCACACACAAACCTTATTCTAATATGGAATTCGAATTGTATTGGAATGGTAAAGAGTGTTGGGACGTGACAGGAGGGTCTCCACCCAAGGAGACAATATGATGGACACGTCTACGAATGTTCCACATATGGTTGAAATACCATCATTGGCCTAGAAAGATAACATTCTGGGAGTCAAGACTATAAAGGAGGAAGAATGCCCTCCCTTCACTGTCACACTCTGCAGCCACTCTGTGTGACTGTACGACTGCTGGCCTTTTCTTGCAAGAAAATAAACCTCATCAAAGACTATTGGAAATGTTTGTCTCTTATTCAGTGATATAATTGTGTTTGCCACCACTCCTCCCTGAAGGTTCTCAAGGCGACGGTAAAGCGACTCAAATTTGGCCTTACTCGTAGTCCAGCCTCCCTCATAGTCACACCATTGACAAAGACATGGGCAACTAGAGTGGCTTGAATTTCATCTGAGACTGCTTGTCTTGCCCTTCTATCCTCCTCTTCCTTCTTATCCCTCCTCGATCTCTTCCTTCATGTTTTTCTGGATCCATTGTTCCAAAACTCAATAAACTGATTTGGGCCCTTTTCTCTATCTATTGAAGGATCTGATTGATGTGTGTTCAATTTTGACTCTTAGTGTTTCCACCTGGGAAATTGTGTGCTAACTGAGCTGAAGCTGTGCTGACTTGAGTGAACAATATTGAATGCTAGTGCTTTATACATGACAACATGGTCTAAGCAATGAGAAATGAAGGGATTTGTGTGTAGAGTTTTGCAGTGACAGTTCAACAAATCTGACTCATGTGTCAAAACAGGGAATAGTGTTTATAGTTTAGTGAAATGGGTGTGCTTTTTGATAAATGGCATTATGGTTTTGAAATTTTAGTTCAAAAGCCTGGTTATAGTGTTTAAGCAATCGAGAAAAACTGTAATTGCTTGCACTCATGTATCTGACCTTCCTGGCGCACACAAACCTGTGTGACACTGAAGGTTCTAAAATCATGGAATGTCTTAAGAACTGTTCGAGAACAGGGAATTGTAAGTGGATCATGGATTAAAGAGGAACCTCTTCTTTACAATCCTGCAATACCTGTGAAAATCTTGAACTCTCATTTGATGCAGGCTGCTGTGGTGAAAGCCCAGTTTATAAAAGTCTCTCATCTTTGGAGTAAGAGCGATTGGTTGTCTTCACAGGACATTGCAAAACAGCTTGGCATTAAATCACTCCGTACAGCAGAAAAAATAAAGACTGAATTTTTATCTGTAATTCCATCAACGTTTACAGAGTTTGGGTAACTCTGTTGCAATAGCTCACACACAGCATAAGGATGCCTGACTTCAAACTGAATTGAATTTGCAACAAAGACAAGTAAACAGTCAGGAATAAAATAAGAACAAATAAAATAAATGACCTCAATACAGTTGAGGTATTCGAAATATGACAACACTGAATTTTTATATGCAGTGTGTGTTAAAGGGTTAGTTCACTCAATTAATTACTCACCCTCATGTCGTTCCAAACCCGTAAAACCCGTTCATCTTTAGAACACAAACGAAGATATTTTTGATGAAATCCGAGAGCTTTCTAACCCCACATAGTCTGCAGTGTAATTAGCAGTTTCAAGGCCCATAAAGGTAGTAAAGACATCGTTAAAATAGTCCATGCTACTACAGTGGTTCAACCTTAAAATTTTAGTGCGCAAAAAAACAAAAATAACTTTTTTCAACATTTTCTTCTCTTCCCTTCACTTCTCCGATGCTATTCACGCAGTAAACACAGTGCAGCGCTTGCGGGTTCTCCGTCAGAACGCCGGCTCGAACTCATGCGTTGGTGAGCTCACATGATGTCTGTACTATCTTTCTGGGCCCTGAAAGTGGTTATGACATTGGAGACTATGTGGGGTCAGAATGCTCTCAGATTTTATCAAAAATATCTTTATTTGTGTTCTAAAGATGAACGGGTTTTACTGGTTTGGAACGACATGAGAGAGAGTTATTGAGACCCCGCAAAAGTTATTGAGACTTTTATTGAAAGTCGCAGAATCTAATTATGAGTTTTAGAGCGTCAAAGTTCTTCCTAAACATTGATTTCAATCGTATTTGGGTTCATTTCAGCGCAACAACACCTGCTAATTCTTATATCATTCAGTTCAGGAACTTCTTTTCTACCATAAGAAAGAGTAAACAGACCTTAATATCAATCCGCACGAGTGGCAATCAGGTCAACACTAGTTAAGCTAGCGCTATATAAATGCTGTAGTGTACTGCAGAAAATGAGTGTTGGAACAGATATTGAGTATTGTCAGATATTTCAGTATCGATATGTATCAAAATATAGATAACACTACTATGTAATTTGTTGTTTCTCCAAACTTTAAGTCCATTAATCACTCTGAGCTCCTTGCCTCCTTCACTTATGATCAGCTCTTCCTGCGGCTGCGGTGACTTTTTTCAGTCCAAATATCAGCGTTTAAATATTGGTCCGTTTACTATCGGATATTTTTATTGGCTACTGAAGTGCCAGTCAAAGATTTGAATATCAATTTAAATTGTACTCAGTAACGAAATGTGATTTTACAAGTAGCGAAGTAGATTACTTAGCTTAATATGTACTTGAGTACAATTAAAATTACAGATTTAAAAATATACTCAAAGTACAAGTACCTGAAAATACTACTCAATTACAGTAATGTGAGTAGTTGTAATTCGTTACTTCCACCCCTGCCTTTCAGTCGCTCACGTTCAACGTTACGTCGACATAGTTGGGATCACTTCAGGCAGCCCTATCATCTTTGAGTATCTACAGAACGAGCCAATGAACATTAGCGTGCGTGAAATGCGCCGCGCGGGTATAAACACGGAAGCGGACGCACGCACCTTTGTCTTTCACTTCGGAGCCGAGCTTCCTGCTTGTCTTCAGAGATCTCAGACTCTAGTCAAGCGCTGAAGATCCTCTTCACCTTCTTGCAGTTCAGTGCTGGCGTGGTTCATTCTACCGCTCTGCGCTTTGAGAGGGATGCGAGACAGTCATTCTCTTTTCTAATATCTCTTCATGTTTTTTCCTGATGTTCACTTGTTGTAAAAGGTCTGAAGAGTGAATTTTATCTTCCGCAACGTCAAGACATTTAGGCCATGTCTGATTTTGCAGACTTTGAGCTGTGAACAAAACTTTTTTGTCTTTTTTTATTGTTTCTACAGTAGATTGGACATCTTGTCCATCTAGATAAGTAACATTATTAAACATTTCAGATTTAATACATGGAGGTTTTTGCAATATCTTTATCCACCTTATTCCTGGGGGCGCTACTGTAGAAATGATTATGGGTAGGGCTGGGCGATAAAACGATAACGATAATTATCGCGTTATAA
Organism: Vimba vimba; assembly: GCA_022828995.1. NCBI lineage: Eukaryota > Metazoa > Chordata > Actinopteri > Cypriniformes > Leuciscidae > Vimba > Vimba vimba. Next base: position 34,422,384 of record CM040833.1, read on the forward strand.
TTTTTCTAATAAAACGATATGAAGAGTTCGATAAATGTTCAATAATGTTTATGCGCCAAAAGCGGAACGAAACTCATTTGAACCGCGCGCCACACGGACCATTTATCCGCTTGCCTCAAAGTCCAAACGACGTTTGACTTTGAAAAGGCGTTTACTCTGATCGGTCTCGGTCACGAGATCCAGTGAGAAGCGCTTGAATTCAGCGAAAGTAGAATTAAGATTCACCTTATGTCAAAATGATTGATGGCCTCTCTAATTGATTGATGGCTTGACCCTTGCCCTGACCTTGCCCTAGTGCTGACCTGCCCTAGTGGTGACCTTACCCTCTCACTGACATTGTCACCTTTGACCTTGTATCCTCCGGGGTTTGGAAATGACCTATGTCTGTTGATTAATTGGTTAATGGGGAATATTTATGACCTTGTGTGTATAAGGGTTTCCATTGTTTAATATTTGAACTTTGGCCCTGTTATAAAGGCAGAGAATAAGGGTTTCCATTGATGAAAATGGGGATTATTTATGACCTTGTGAGTATAAGGGGTTTCATTGATTAATATTTGAACTTTGATATAATGGTGGGTTATATATATCAGGATGTGTGTCACAGGCATCAGCATGGAGTTCACTCCCTCCCACCAGAGCGGTGGGGGATTGCGGGGGCCCTGTGGAAGTGAGAAACAGAGGTTTTCTAATAATTACATATATTTCACACTAACTAAAGATGAAAAACATTCAGTTCTTTAAAAGAATATAAATGAAATGGTTATAAAATAAATATATAATATAAAAAAAATCTTGCTAATTTAAGTAAAGTTAAAAAACATTCTGTTATTTTAAGGTATATAAATGAAATGCTTATAATATAAAATAAATATCTTATGAACCAATTATTTTAGTTCTGTCAGGACCACTACCATCAAATACGATTGACAATTAGCACACAGTTTGGATTGGCGGTATGGTTCCGTTCTGGGCGAGAACTCTAGCATGGATAAGAGCAGGGAGAGCGGCAATAACCCCCCAAAACAAAACCATATGCCAATATCCCCCAACCCAACTGACAGCGCAATCTGGATGCTTTTGTAGTTACCTGAGTGAGCCAAGGCATCAAGCATGTTGCCAATACCTGAAAAGCTTGAGCAACAGCATGCTACCAACAATACCAGAAAGCTTTAAGTAACACGTATGTTGCCCTTATCTGGATGGCCTAAACGAGTATGTTGCCAATACCCACATAAGCCATAGCAACAAGCATGTTGTCAATACCCAAAATGTTTAGCAGTAAACATATGGCAATGAATGACATACCACCTGAAATGAAGAAGTGAAAATTGAGATATCAAAATGAATCAGCTGCTTGCTTGTTGTATATCCGCAGTCCAGTTCCAGTTTCTTTGAGTGACGCCTGTGAGCTAGAGATGAGAGATGGAGATTTCATTTTTCAATTATCTTTTTCATTGGAAATAAGGTAATGCAGTCCAGTCCAGATCCAAAAATCCAAAGCAATCCAAATAATCATATCTAATTAATATAACAAGACTATAATATAGCTACTATAATTAATGATAACAATACTATAACTATTCTAACCTGATAATGTAATAATATACAGCCCTAAAACATATATGACACAATAACGACAATGACAATGATAGTTATCTAACTCTCTGACACTACTACAACTGCTTCTACTACTCCTGCAACACCCACAAGGTGGCGCGATTTTCGAACCGCCTTTTTCCAAAAGCGACCCTCAGACCGAACCGATGACGTATCCACACAAACCCAGGCCTCGTTTGTCATTAGTCACGTGATTTTCACGTTAACAACACAAGCCTCGAATCGCGGCTTCATCTGGCACGCCCATTTTTTCTCGAACACAAGCTCCAACGCCTCGCTTCAAATGTCACATCATTAGTCATGACTTCTACTAAAGTGAAACGATTTAATTAAGTTCCTGAGGTGGCATTCAAGGGGGCTATGTAAGTGTCTTATTATTTTGTACATGTGAATACTGGAAATCTCAGATATTTAGCCAATTACCTCTGTTTTGATAATCAGACTGGCGAGATTGTGTCGTGCAACCTTAGGAGAAGGACTGCAAAGCGATATAGTTTTCTGATCTATAAACGGAAAAATATAAAGTAAGAGTAAATAGAATAATCAAACGTTAAAATGGCCATTTAAAAAGACTAAATGAGAAGAAAAGGTATTTGAAACCTAGCAAAGAAAAAAGAGAAACAGCGAATGTACATCTTATCAGCCCTGAGCCAAAAAGCCTTTTCATATTCAAATGTATTGACATGAGAACAAGTAGAGATTTGACCATGCGTTAAGTTGATCCAGAGACTCTTCAGAGACCGAAACCAATATAATTTGACTTGTATTGTTAAAGATAGTTATATTATAACTTGAATTATAATAAACATTATATTACACTTGCCGAGCAGGACAATAATTGGAGAAGTGTGACTTTTGTCATTAAAATTGAATTTCTGAAACAGAATTTCATTTGTGTGCTACCCAGTGCCAAAAGGGGAGGGGTATGCCTTTATTTTTCACCGTTAGAAAACACGGCTAGATGTAACGGGGCGAACAAGACGTGAGGCGTGCGGATCCATGTGCAAGCTTTTATTTATAAACATGGTAAACAGGCAAGGGTCAGACAACGGTAAACAGGTATGGTACAGGCAAGACACAAGAGAGATCCTAGGGTAAGCGTGGGTCTACGATCGGTGAACAATATCCAACAGGGCAAGGCAGAGAGATAATCCAGGTACACAAGCAATGATCCAAACGAGGGGCAAACAGAGTTCGAAGGGCAAGGCAAAGGGCTAATCCAGGAAACACAGGCAGATATCAAAACATGAGAAAACAGGCAAGGCACGACTTAAAACAAGTCTCCGTAGAGTAGCTGTCGCTAGGATATGCGCTATACAATACTCGGCGCTCACAGAGAGAAAGTCACTTATAAAGTGTGTGTGATTGGGTGATAGTGATTGTGAGATAGTTCTTAGCTGTGAGCGTGATTAGTGTAATCAGCTGTGTGTGTCGTCCGTGCAATGGATGATGGGAAATGCAGTCCAGTGTGCTGTGTGGTGTGAGAGTCAACATGATGGAGAAGCGACCTCTGGTGGCTATCGGGTGGAAGGCCACAGACCGGATTCGTGACAGACCCCCCCCACAAGGAGCGGCTTCCAGACGCTCCAATACAATCCAGGAGGGCGGTGGAGCGGAGGCGGACCCGGGAGCGGGCTGGAGGGCCAGGCCCGTGGAGCAGAAGAGGGCTGGAGACTGCGACAGGACTGCAGGCCAGGGCGGATCAGGCTGTGCAGGCGACCAGGGAGGAGACGACCCTTCAGGCGGCCAGGGAGGAGACGACCCTTCAGGCGGCCAGGGCACAGGAACAGACACCGGCTCAGTAACAGGAACAGACACCGGCTCAGGAACAGGAACAGGAACAGACACCGGCTCAGGAACAGGAACAGACACCGGCTCAGGAACAGGAACAGGAACAGGAAAAGACACCGGCTCAGGAACAGGAAAAGACACCGGCTCAGGAACAGGCTCAGGAACAGGAACAGACACCGGCTCAGGAACAGGAACAGACACCGGTTCAGGAACAGGAACAGGAACAGGAAAAGACACCGGCTCAGGAACAGGAACAGACACCGGCTCAGGAACAGGAACAGACACCGGCTCAGGAACAGGAACAGACACTGGCTCAGGAACAGGAACAGACACCGGCTCAGGAACAGGAACAGACACCGGCTCAGGAACAGACACCGGCTCAGGAACAGACACCGGCTCAGGAACAGGAACAGGAACTGGAACAGACACCGGCTCAGGAACAGACACCGGCTCAGGAACAGGAACAGGAACTGGAACAGACACCGGCTCAGGAACAGGAACAGGAAAAGACACCGGCTCAGGAACAGGAACAGACACCGGCTCAGGAACAGGAACAGACACCGGCTCAGGAACAGACACCGGCTCAGGAACAGGAACTGGAACTGGCTCAGGGACAGGAACAGACAGCGTGGCAGTGGCCATCTTTGCTGAGGGTTCAGGCGATGTGGCGGCGGCCATCTCGCCCGGAGACACTGGCTCGGCGGCGGCCATCTTATCCTGAGATACTGGCTTGGCGGAGACCATCTTGTCCTGAGACACTGGCTCGGCGGCGGCCATCTCGTCCGGAGACACTGGCTCGGCTGCGGCGGCGGCATGAACAGTCTCTGGATCGGCAGACGTGAAGCTCAGGCTCGGCAGGACTGACGTGAAGCTCAGGCTCGGCAGGGCTGACGTGAAGCTCAGGCTCGGCAGGACTGACGTGAAGCTCAGGCTCGGCAGGACTGACGTGAAGCTCAGGCTCGGCAGGGCTGACGTGAAGCTCAGGCTCGGCAGGACTGACGTGAAGCTCAGGCTCGGCAGGACTGACGTGAAGCTCAGGCTCGGCAGGACTGACGTGAAGCTCAGGCTCGGCAGGACTGACGTGAAGCTCAGGCTCGGCAGGACTGACGTGAAGCTCAGGCTCGGCAGGACTGACGTGAAGCTCAGGCTCGGCAGGACTGACGTGAAGCTCAGGCTCGGCAGGACTGACGTGAAGCTCAGGCTCGGCAGGACTGACGTGAAGCTCAGGCTCGGCAGGACTGACGTGAAGCTCTGGCTCGGCAGGACTGACGTGAAGCTCAGGCTCGGTAGGACTGACGTGAAGCTCAGGCTCGGTAGGACTGACGTGAAGCTCAGGCTCGGCAGGGCTGACGTGAAGCTCAGGCTCGGCAGGACTGACGTGAAGCTCAGGCTCGGCAGGACTGACGTGAAGCTCAGGCTCGGCAGGACTGACGTGAAGCTCAGGCTCGGCAGGACTGACGTGAAGCTCAGGCTCGGCAGGACTGACGTGAAGCTCAGGCTCGGTAGGACTGACGTGAAGCTCAGGCTCGGCAGGGCTGACGTGAATTGTCTCTGGCTCGGCGGGCATGACGCTCTCAGGCTCGGCTGGACTGGCGTGAAGTGCAGGCTTGACGTGATCCTCATCCGCGACACACACAGTGAATAGTGAGCCAACAGTCAAAGCAAAATCAAAAAAACACTCTGTGATGAACGTGGACCCTCATCTCTAAGCTGAGATTGCAATGGTTGATTAATGCCATCACAAAAAATCTCAATCAAGATAATGTCCGGTAAATCAGAATAATGAGCGAAGGCTAAAAACTCTCTAATATGGTTCTCTAGTAATCGTGGGCCTTGTTTGAGGGCAAACAATAGTCTTGTAGTATCCATACCTGACAAATGTCCATCTGAAAAGTTGCTGGATCCTTGTGTGACCGAGTATTCTGTAACGGGGTGAACAAGACGTAAGGCATGTGGATCCATGTGCAAGCTTTTATTATAAACATGGTAAACAGGCAAGGGTCAGACAAACGGTAAACAGGTATGGTACGGGCAAGACACGAGAGATCCTAGGGCAAGCGTGGGTCTACGATCGGTGAACAATATCCAACAGGGCAAGGCAGAGAGATAATCCAGGTACACAAGCAATGATCCAAACGAGGGGCAAACAGAGTTCGAAGGGCAAGGCAAAGGGCTAATCCAGGAAACACAGGCAGATATCAAAACACGAGAAAACAGGCAAGGCACGACTTAAAACAACTGAGTGGGCTCCGTAGAGTAGCTGTCGCTAGGATATGCGCTATACCAGGGGCGTTACTAGACATAAAGCTCTACTGGGGCACAGGTCCCCCATTGTATGTCTGAGATAGCAACAGTAACTAAGGAAGGCGGGGCTTACCGATAGGTCAATTGTTATTAATGATTCATTGTTATCACACACAATGAAACATAGTAGTACAGAACACAACAATATGTTTATTTTATGTGCTATACAGTGCTGAAGGCTGGGGCGATTGTTTTAAAAACACCAGGCTGTTAGTTCTGAAAGTTAGGGGGGTTGGGGGGGATTCTCCCCCGAGAAAATGTAGATTTCTCGGACCTTCATATGTGCATTTAAAGGTGTTTCAAGGCCAAAAAATTGGATAACAATTAAAAGCATGTTAGTGGACAGCAGTAGCATAAATGATTTGTCAAGCAGATAACAGATTGTTAAACATGAGAATGAGGATAAATGTAGCAATGAATGATCCACACTACAAAATGTGATTGTCAACATTCAAAACTATTTTAACTCTTCCAAAAATTTTGTTTTTGCGTAGTAACTCTACACACAAACATAAAATGATTAGCCCACATACACACCAAACTATACACAGATATGAATTATGTAAAACACTCTTGTGTCTTTTGCTTGTTCAGTGTGCAGTGGAGTGTATAGGAGTTTGTCACACGCACAAATACACTATATATACAGAATGTTTGATGAATGTTAGTTATTGAACTGAACTGAATCAACATTGAAGTGACTGTTAACTGAATATTGACACTATTGGCTTGTTGGCCAAGCTGCTTCTCATGCGATTTTTTTTTTTTTTTTTTTTAAATTTGTTACTATTGTGAAGCTGCTGTGAAACAATATATTGTAGCTCATATATATATATATATATTTATATATATACAGGTGCTTCTCAATAAATTAGAATGTCGTGGAAAAGTTCATTTATTTCAGGAATTCAACTTAACAGGTGAAACAAATATATTATATAGACTCATTACATGCAAAGTGAGATATTTCAAGCCTTTATTTGTTATAATTTTGATGATTATGGCTTACAGCTTATGAAACCCACGAAATCAAAATCCCAGAAAATTAGAATATTGAATGTTGTTTTAACCTAGTACTGGTTGTTTTGTTAGAATGCCATTTATGTAAATGTTTCTAGAAACAGGGTAAGAGCTTGTAAGATCTTCCTTTGTCCTTCCTTGACCCTCTATAGGAGTACTATTGGCGTGGTAATTAAAAATCAGGTAATTAATGAGACCAAATGTACCACTCACATTTGCTGATATGAACATGGTATTTTACATTGAACATGACATGATTTTGCTTTATTGCATTATGCGTTCCTATGCATTTCCTTACGACTTTAAGTTCATATGTGCTCAATCGTGAAGCGGACATTTAAGATGCTTTTCATGTGTCTCACACAAAGCAGTGTGGATCAAAGGAGAAGCCCTTCATCCACTGAGATAAGGCATTTGAGGGTGGTCTCCCCCATCCCCCATGTCACCTGGTCAAAGTGGATAAAGGAAGGTCTGCTCCCTCTCTCTGGGGCTCTACTTTGCTGGACACGAATTAAATAGGTGGTCTCTCCCTTTCTTCTCTCTCTCACACTCTCTCTCTCTCTCTCTCTCTCTCTCTCTCTCTCTCTCTCTCTCTCTCTCTCTCTCTCTCTCTCTCTTTCCCTTTCTCTCTCTCTCTCTCTCTCTCTCTCTCTCTCTCTCTCTCTCTCTCTCTCTCTCTCTCTCTCTCTATCTCAGGTACAAGCTGGGTAAGTTTATTTGGTGTAACCAATGTATAACCATGTTCTAGATATTTGAATTGATTGTGGAATTGATCTCTGATATGTGACCCTGGACCACAAAACCAGTCTCATGTGTAATTTTTTTTAAATTGAGATTTATACATCATCTGAAAGCTGAATACATAATCTTTCCATTGATGTATGGTTTGTTAGAATAGGACAATATTTGGCTGAGATACAACTATTTGAAAATCTGGAATCTGAGGGTACAGAAAAATCGAAATATTGAGAAAATCGCCTTTAAAGTTGTCCATTTCTATTGGCGATAGTGCTGCATCCATTCACAAAAATAAATGTTTTATATATTTAAGGTGGGAAATTTACAAAATATCTTCATGGAACATGATCTTTACTTAATATCCTAATGATTTTTGGCATAAAAGAAAAATCTATAATTTTGACCCATACAATGTTTTGTTGGCTATTGCCACAAATATACCCATGCAACATAAGACTGGTTTTGTGATCCAGGGTCACATATCTGAAATATTAAATTGTTACATGTGATTATTCTAACTGATTTTGACATTGTTCATTTAATGGTTAAAAGGAATAGTCAAACATTCGCTCACTTTTAGTGAGGCACAGATATTATTAAAACCTTTCATTTATGGAGTCAGATGAAATAACGAGAGAATACATGATTAATGTATTGCAAATTTAACCAACCAATACTTTGCATGAGTGAGGACAGAACACGTGATAACCTTCCCCGTGTATTGGCGAACCGGCATTGGACCAATATATCGGGCCCTACAATACTAATCAAAAGTTAAAAATGTATTTGAGGTGATTGATCTTAAAAAACAGTCTGCTGTCCCTCTGCTGTCTTGAGGATGATCAGGAGATCAAGCCTGCAACTTTCCAGGTACTAACTCTGAGCTTTAACTACTACACCACTTGAAACATGCACCAAAAGAAATGTCTAAGAAAAGTTTAATAAAAGTAAGACTATTTTACTTTTTTTTTTTTTGTGCTTTTTTTTTTGGTACTCATGCACTTTGATTCTGTCTAGTTAAACACACTCATCAAGTGTTAACCACATGGTTTAAGTGTGAAGAGCTCATCTTGTTTAGTGTGATGTGCACAGATGCCTTTAAACCATCCACATTATCATTAGACACGATACCACTCATATTAAGAAATGTGTTGGCGCTGCATTTCCAAGAAATAAGATGCATTTTCACACCTCTCTCTTTTTAGCCTAATAAACATCAGTCCAGTGAGCTTCTCAGACACAGCTGATGCTTTCTGTACTCAAACTCAGACTGAGACTCTCTGTTATTTACATAAGCTCAAGAACAGAACAGGTAAATCTGCATGCTCTTCAAATGACTGAAACACTGAAGTCTAATATATGGATTTATTATTAATATGCATCTAGTTATTTTGCTTATGCACAGTTTTATGTATTGTATGTACTTACTTTTCATGTACAATAGTCTCATGGCTCTCATACTACGCTGTAAAATTCAACAGTTGTTCTAACCAACACTTTTTAGTTAACTTTATTTAGGGCCAGATTTACTAACTAGCACTTACTCCAGCCCAAACCCATTTTGGCGTTAAAAACTACTGTCAGGATTTACTAAAGACACACAGTGAAGAAATAGCGCTGAAAAGGCGTGGGCAGTTCTTTTTGCTGCTGACCTTATTGCATATGCATTTGTGTGTTTGCGTCTGTGTTCTTTAATTTTCTTCAGTAGATCATGTGCAGAATTTTCCACTCCCATCTGCGCTTATTTGGAATTGCGCTCTCATGCTAATTTGACCTGTTTAGTAAATCTGGCCTTACTTGTAAAAATCTAGTAATCTATAATATTCACATACTATGCCTTTTTACTCAGAAAACTCTTAAGAAAACCCTCAAGTTAAGAGTAATTGATGGGTTTGACTGCTGTTTTGTCAAGAAAAATACAAAAATACAAAATGAAGGCAGTTTCTGAGGCGGGGCAATTCTTAATAGACTTTTCGGTATACTTTATAACAACTGCACGCTATGAATCATTAGTTAGGCATTACTAAAAAGTCAATTCCTCATTTATAAAGCTTTAATAGACATTAGTAAGCATTTTGAAAAATAGAGCTATAAATGATTTGTTCTTGATTTATAAGCATATCTAATGTGTTTAATAATTGTATTTTCATACTTTATTAATGATCAATTTCTAATTTCTAAATGAAGTATTACATTATTTACAAACCAGTTATTTAGGAGTTCATAAGATCATTTAGAAAGTTTAAGTAAATTATTCATAAACTATTTAAATGTACATTTATGCATCTTATTTAGACATATATTAATAGTTACTCAGTGTGTTAATTAATGCTTATTTAACGTATTCTATTCCTACTGTAATTCATGGTTAATTCGGGTAGTTATAAAGCATCTAGTAGTGGTCAGTTAACTATGTCTGTGAGCTCATCTAAAGTGAGGACTAGTTATGCCTTATAAAGCTTTTGCAAAAGAGATTTAAAGGCTCAGTTATCTTCTAAACAAACACAACACAGAGTGATACAGAGAATAGAAATATTTATTTCAAGATGCAAAAAAGGAAACTGTACAACAGTAAATTGATATAACATGAAAAATAAAAACCAACATTTTCATAAGTAAAATGCTTATGAAACGCTTCCGGGTGTTCATGGTTGACTGTGTAAGGACAGGAGGGCAGCGTGTCATTGAAGGATGTACTACAGGCCTATATTATGTAACTGTTGGCTGTCAGTTCTTCTTTCAAACACAAATTCTACCTGTGCACTATGAAGGCCAAGACAGTGGAATAGATGTAAATTGGTGCTTTTAAACCATGATTTTATTTTTCACAGTGAGACTGAAGAACTGGTGCTTGAAATGTCACTTTCTAACAGTTCTTTATAAGCATCCCTATAAAAGCTTTCTTTGCAAAGTGCAGTTTGGTATTATAAAACAAACTGATCAAATGTACAACTTGAATGCAACGCAAGTCACTTTGAATAAAAGCATCTGCCAAAAGCATATATGTCTCATCTCTGTTCTTTTGTGGAGTAATTTTGATTATCTTGGATATGATAAACAATAACACTTTAGATGCTTAAGTCACAGTTTATATGTCTGTGTCACACTTGCAGCAGGATGAAATAAAACAGTGCTGGATTTAATTGCAGAGTCTTTTCTCAACCCATTCTCACTCCTGAGGCATCAAAAACTGAAGTGGTCAAGCGCCCTCTGCGTCTCTCTGTGGGCGAATTGGGAACTCCATTGCTTTCAATGGGAAACCTGTGGTGTCAACAACAGATGCGGATTTTATCAGTAGGAAATCGCACTGAAGAAGTCTCTTATTGAACACATCGCGATATTTGACCCTGTCTGTGATGATGTCATTCTCAATATATATGCTGCCACTTGGAAATATTATAAGGAAACATGGAATTAGTTTCCATTGTTATGCTGATGACACTCAAATATATATTTCATCACGGCCGGATGAAAACGCTAAATTATCCAAATTGACAGAGTGTGTTAAAGATATAAAAGATTGGATGACGCGTAATTTTCTTTGATGTCTCTCCACACCTCATAACCTTCCTCTGTTTGCACGAGTGGAAGAGCTAATCTGACTTGTCTCATGACATCAGATACTCGATTATTTTGTCATAATCAGATCAGTTACACTTCTGATAACAGTCTAGTTTGGATGTAAATCATGTTATTTTTTAAAAAACTAAGTCATATGAATATAGCTTGCTATTAAATATTTGTTTGGGCATGCGTAGGGTGTGTCCAGCGAGGTGCACCCTTTACTCTGTCACAGTTTCTGAAAGTCTTCATGTGAAGTCCTACTCCTCCTCAGGATCTCTTTGATATATGCAGAACCAATATTGAAAATAGTCATTTATCTTTTTCCATATTGTGTTTTCTCTTTTCAGCTTCATAAACTGTACTTGATGTCTTCCTAATGCCTTTATCAAAAAAGCATCAGTGCTCATCAGGAGTTTTGCTAAAGGACATATTCATTGCCATCCATTAGTTCTAGTCATGCAGGGACTTCATGATGCAATAGTCAAATGTATATTTCTGCAAGTGTGTATAGCAGGTGTTTGTCCGAACAATTGAAGATAGTGAGAGTGTTCAGGAAAACCTTCTGAAAACAATCAGTATTTAAGGAATTCTGTTTGGTGCTGATAGAGTATTACAGAAATGACACAATGGACAATATTCTGTTAGTTTGTTACATTTACATTTAGATGACTCTTTAAGAAATCTTTTAAATAACTAAATCAATCATTTATGGCCATGTTCTCCCCTTGGAGTGAGTAGGGCAGGGATGTTCACTTGTATTGTATTGTATTGTACAGTTTTTCTGAGTTGCTAAAACACTAAACCCCATTCTCAATAGCCTAAACCAATTTGTTGAGTAAATCACTCTTTCTGTAAACAAGTTCAGGTTTGCAAATCTCATGCACTCTTTTTGCAAAACTCTAAACACATTCTCACTCACTAAAACATTTTGAGATGATGCTGAGGCAGAATTAATCTCTCACTGACATTGATTTTGAACTCTTTTGATTTAGAGTTGGGTTTTTTTTTTTTACCTTTTTGCCTTTGGCTTTGGCATTACTGTATGCAAGGGCTGAATATACAGACATTCAGTGATATTCAGGACAATACTTGCAGTACTTTCATACAATTTATTCACCTTACTACTGTAAGTTGTCATTACTATACTTTTTTACGCAATAGCAAATTTAGTTTACTTTCTTACAATATATACTTTTTTCTGTAACTGCATGCTTTGGATTCTGTGTTCGCCATTTTTTGATGTAGTGTCTAATGAATGATCTGTAGTGTTTATATATTGACTCGTGTGTGTGTGTATGATCTGAAAGCATGGTCTGATTTTGCCAGAAGAGTCAGAGGTTCTCTGAATGTGGTTTGAAGATTTGGTTTTGTGTTTAAGGTTTTGAGAAAGTGGGTGATGGTTTCAAGAAATGTATTTTAGCATTAAAAAAAAAAAAAAAGTAAAACCTTAGTAAAAAGTAAACCTTAAAAAGTAAAAACTCCTCCCCCTAGTGGGCGGTGTCATGTTTCACATTACACAATTTACTGCAGTATTTTATAATCAAATCTTTTTCTAATCTTGACAAAACGCATATCATTGAGAAGGTCTGAGACTCAAGACTGTTATATGACAGAAGTGATATAGTGACAAGAACTTGTGAAACATGGTCACACGTGGTTTGGCACTGCGAGGACAATCATCTGTCCTTCGTTCTCAGGCGTCTTACGTTACGGACGCTGCAGTTTATTTCTCTGTCCACATCTGCAGTTCTGATGCAGGACTACAGCATGTTCAGCAGGAGATCAGGAACCCTGGGCGTCTTCTTCCAGGTGTTTTCCAGAGTCAGTAGAAAGGTTTTTTTAATGTCCTAAGTTATTGTAACTGTGAGGTTTCACCTGCACACCGTATGAAAGTTACACTACTAGAGTAATGCTCTTATTACCCCTATTCCATCACACCCATTGGCACCAACATTAAAATAGCAGGACAACGTAACATTTCAATAAAGTCGATTATACATGAAATTTCATAATTCCAATGAACTGCAATCCTGTGTTTGATCAGTACTATTGGAGATTAGTTTGGACAAAAACACAAGGTCATACATTCAGAGCCAGAATCCAGACTCAAGAGAGGAAAAGAGCTAAAGATTTTAAACTATTGATTTTTTTTATTGTGTTATCTCAAGTTACAATTTTGCATGTGCCAAACATTTCAACAGATACTCAGCCGCTGTGATCATCCACACCGCCCCGAGATTTAATCGCTGTTAAAGGTCTGAATCTCCAGATCAGACAAGATGCTCCTGCAAGAGGACCAGATTACAATCACATTCTTGAATCTTCCAATTCATCTAAAATGTCGATGTAGGCGAGACGTACTTGTGCTGCTCTGAGAGCTCGAACTCCTGCTGGATCCTCTGGATGAGTGTGTGTGTGTCGGGCAGACAGAAGCCAGCGGAGATCTTCACCAGCTCCACGGCCTGATCCACATCACCGCTCTCCTTCACACACGTCAGGAACCGGTTCAGCAGATCCGCACTGACACACACACACACACACACACACACACACACACACACACACACACACACACACACACACACACACACACACACACACACACACACACACACACACACACACACACACACACACACACACACACACACACACACACACACACACACACGTTAGTCTGAACCATAGACTGTATAAAACATGCTCATACTCATAGTGTGCGTGACGTCACCCGTCTGTTTCTGAAGAGCATTTTTGAAGCCCACAGTGGGCGGAGCCGGCCATCACCATCTTGGATAACCGAAAATGTGAAGCGAGGCTGATTAGCTGAGTTGCCGTGACGCTAACAGGCAAACGGCTAGTAATGACATCAGAGCAATCCACCTGTCACTCAATTGGCCACACCCTTAATTATGCAGAACTTTAAGGCTTAATATAATTTAAACGGATGAGTTATTAAAATATTCACCCCCTCACAGTTTTCATGAAGGGCAAAATTAGCTTTATAGACCAAAAACACTTTTAGCACCAGACTGTAAACGTGTTTTTCTGTTGTAAAGTTGTGCATTTTAACATGGGGGTTTATGGGATTGACTCTATTCTGCAGCCGGCCTCTAGTGGCCAGAGGATGAACTGCAGGTTAAGTCACTTCAGTGTTGGATTGAAGAGAGAGACGGAGGTTCTGCTTGGTTTGAACACATCAGGACTTGAAATAAAACCTTTCAGTTACAGTGCACGGGGCAAACATTGCTACATTAACGTCTAGTAAACATTATGATTCATATTGGCACATTATAAAAATCTTGATGCTTGTGAAGCAAAATCACAAATGACTGGAAAAATGAGTAGGCTCTTACCTGGGAACTCTATTGTGGGTTTTGAAGAGTTTCAGTGTCTCCCTGCATGAAGAGAAGTGAAATTAACAGATCTGAGGGGCGTTTAAAAACATCACAGAATCCCATAGGAGACGTTACCAGGCGGCCGATGTCCTGTGAGCCGCGAGCAGAACAGAGATGACGTTACTGAGAGAGCCGGCCGTCCAGCTCATCAGGACCTTCCCTCGGTCACCGGTGCTGTACATGCTATTAATGAGTCCTGCACCTGAAATACACACACACACACACACACACACACACACACACACACACACACACACACACACACACGTTCAGACTGACACTGACTGGCTTCCAATGACAATGCATGGAATTTTAACAACAAAAGCAGAAGTAAGACTTATATCAACCAATGCAGATCATCTGACACCAATGCTAAATTCTGTCATAATCATTTGTTAACAAACATGTATTCATTATTACATTGCCTTAAATATTACATCGTTTAAATGCATTTTCTTACATACATTATTGAATTCTTTAAAACATTTTTAACTAACTGTGATTTGTACATGTACATTTCTGAAATGCATAACTAAGACTGATAACAGATCACTCTAAATTGTAATGTAGACTCGTGTATTTTCTGTAAAGCTGCTTTGAAATGATGCATATTGTGGAAAGCGCTATACTGTACAAATTAATAAATGTGAATTGAACTGAACTGGTGATGCGGTTGTACCTGCTGACTGTGTGTTTCTCTGGCCATCAGTGCCAGCAGATCCTCCACCAGCTTCTGTCTGTTCCCGTGGCCCAACGTTTTGATATCTGTGCAACAACACATTATTAGCGTTTTTCAGGTGTTTTCCTCGGACCACTGTCTGTCAACTGTTGATTTATGATGATTTTTGGCCAAACTATTCAGAAGTTAATTTTTCATTTCTCCTGACCACTAGGTGAAGAAGAAGAAGAAGTTTTATTTATATAGCGCCTTTCAGTAGCTCAAGGTCGCTTTACATTGTAAATTACAATACATTTAAACACTCACACATACATTACAGTCACATAGGATACAGATAGTCACATTATCCAAAATGCATGTTATATAGATATGTTTTTAACTGGGTCTTGAAAGTAGCCACAGATAAGGTATTACGTAGTGTGAGAGGTAGCGAATTCCACAATTGAGGAGCATTAACACTAAATGACCTTCCACCTACAGTAGACAGCCGGAAACGAGGGATGGACAATAAACCAAGTTCAGCTGATCTAAGGGACCGGGCAGGGCGGTAAGGGTAGAGTAGGTCAGACAAATATTGGGGAGCAAGACCATTTAATGCTTTGAATGTTAAGAGCAATACCTTAAAGTGGATACGTGATGCCACAGGTAGCCAGTGAAGTTCATGAAGCAGAGGAGTAATGTGAGCAGAACGCCTAGTGGAGGTGAGAACTCTTGCTGCAGAGTTTTGAACATACTGTAATCTTGAAATAAGTTTTTTGGGAAGACCAAGAAATAAGGCATTACAATAGTCCAGGCGTGATGTGATTAATGCATGAATTAATGTTTCAGCATCGGCTGAAGTGAGAGAAGATCGTAGACGAGCAATATTAAGAAGATGGAAAAAAGAGTTTTTAACAATAGAAGAAATATGAGAGCCAAAAGATAGAGTTGGATCGAATAAGACACCAAGGTTACGAAATGATGACGAAGACTTAACGTGAATTCCATCAATATCAAAGGACTGGTCCATGCTTTTGACTGAGGCAGTTGAACCAATCACTAATATCTCGGTTTTCTTATCGTTTAATTTGAGGAAATTCAGGGACATCCAATGCTTGATGTCCCTGATACATGCAGTGAGTGAGTCAGGCAAAAATGGCCTATCGGAGCTGGTGGTAAGATAGATTTGAATGTCATCAGCGTAGCAATGAAATTTAAGTCCATGCCTGCGTATGATGTCACCAAGTGGATATATGTAGATGATGAACAATAGCGGGCCAAGAACCGAACCTTGAGGAACACCCTGTGTAAGTGAAGCAGTGGCAGATCTAAACCCTTGTATAGTGATGTAATACTTTCTGTCGCTGATGTAGGAAATGAGCCAGGAAAGAGCAGAGCCAGTGATGCCAATATCAGAAAGCCTAGAGATCATTATTTCATGGCAGAATGTGTCAAAAGCAGAGCTTAAATCAAGGAGCAACAAGATGCTTATCAGCCCTGAATCCATGGACAAAAGAATATCGTTAACCACCCGAAGAAGGGCAGTTTCAGTGCTATGTAATGGGCGAAAACCAGACTAAAAAGGTTAAAAAAGACCATTACCATCCAAATGCGAACGCAATTGTTAAGCAACAACCCTTTCAAGGACTTTGCTTAAAAATGTTAAGTTGGATATTGGTCTGTAATTGTCCATATTTAGGTGGTCTAGGCCTGTTTTTTTTAAGAATGGGGGTCACCGCAGCCATTTTTAATTCTGCTGGGACAATGCCAGACGCCAAACTACAGTTTATCATGTGTGTTAAGAAGGGTGCAACCTCGGACACACACAACTTAAGCAAAACAGTAGGTGTAGGATCAAGCCGGCAAGATGTGGAATTTGATGTCACAATTGGGTCACTTATGGCAGCAGGAGTAGTTAGAGTGAAAGCAGAGAGATAGTTTGTTGAGTGAGCGGAAGCAGCTAACTTTAAATGAACATTTGAGTCACTTATATGAGGAGTGTTTTTGATAATGGATGCAGTGATTGACTTCAATTTATCGGAGAAGAATTGAGAAAAGCTATTTACAAGCCTTACAGAGCCCGAAATAACATGTTGTGGTGGATTTGTGAGTTTGTTAACCATTGCAAAGAGTGATTTGGGCCTGCACTTGGAATTCCTAATGGTATTGGTGAAATAAGAGGATCTAACATCGTTAAGGGCTGTACGGTACTTAAGCAAGTGTTCTTTAAAAGCCAAAGAGTGCACGACAAGTCCAGTTTTCCTGTATAGTCTTTCTAGACGGCGACCCTCAGTTTTTATTGTTCGTAGTTCAGGAGTGAACCAGGGTGAAGCACGAGTAGATGGAACCAGTCTCGTTTTAACAGGAGCATGGCTCTCAAGTATTTGAGACAAAGCGTTATTGTATATACTGCAGATTTCTGATGGACAGTTAGATAGCAGACATTCTGACAAGGTTGAAGCCCTTATTGAAGCAGAGAAGGAAGATGGATTCACAGAGTTAATTTTACGATAAGTCAGCATTTTCTTCAGTGGTGATATAGGTATTGGAAAGCTACAACTGAAGCTTATGAGCTTATGATCTGAGAAAGCAAAGTCAGAACCTTTTACAAGGATATTATTTAAGCCAGATGTACATAAGAGATCCAGTATATGACCCCTGGAGTGAGTAGCAAAAGTTACATGTTGAGTTAGGTTGAAACAGTCCAGTACAGACATCAATTCATTGCATTGTGCAGTGTTTTCATGTATATTAAAATCACCAAGCAGAATTACAGATGAATAATTACCACAAACAAGAGTAAGTAATGCACTAATCTCAGAGAAAAAGTCAGACGGACATTTTGGAGGTCGGTAAATTAAGATTACAGCCAGATTCGTTTGGCCAGTCATTTTCAGCGCAAGGTATTCAAATGCTGAAACATCATGAAACTCAATCTTAGAAATTTGAATGGTCTCACGGCAAACTACAGCCAGCCCTCTACCTCTACGATGAAGATGCGGTTGAGAGAAATAGGTGTACCCAGGTGGAGTTAAGAGGTTTAGGTTGAAAAGGTCATTAGGAACCTGCCAGGTTTCCGTCAGAAGTAGCATGTCCAGGTTTGTGTCAGTGATTACGTCATTCAGCACTGATGCTTTATCAGTTAGAGAGCGTGTGTTCAACAGCGCACATTGCAGGTCTGAAGATGCGCGTCTGCAGATTCCAAGGTCAGGATCAAAACGCAATGATCTTAGATTTCCAAGGTTAATGGAACGATTTTCCAGCCGTGTTGTATCCGACGCACGGGTGTTGGTACGGACAACTGGAATGTTATTAGAAGAGGAGTAATGATAATTCCGAAGTTTCTTCCGCGACCGGTGAATGTAGCGTGGTCGGCGTAAAATTCCAAGTTGTTCACACCATTTATAAGTTTCCGGAGCCAATCGGAATGATCCTTTAAATGTTCTGAGATGGGCTGCAGAAAATTGTAGAGCCATCTCAGGGAAACTAGTGTCATTCAAAAACAGCAAAAAACAAAAAAGACCAAAAAGCAAAACCGGCAAGTGGATACGTGACGACATGACCAGTGACGACCAACGCGACCTACACAACAATTTATCGGTTTAACTACGTTAGCCAGAACCGGTCCGTATCAGACCCACAATCCACACAATCCACAGAAGGGAAGGCTACCCAACCATACCAAGGATTGACACCACAAAATGATAAAGAGAGGGGAGACTCACAGTATCAGATGTCGCGAGGGATATGAGGATAGGAATGGAGAGGGCTCGTAGCCGATCAGTGTGACAGGATCACGGAAACAGCCAGGTCAGTTATCCAAGAACTTTTGAGCGTGTAAATAGTCCAGAGAATAGTCCAGAGAACAATCCAAAACGTGTTTCAGAAGTGTAAAATAGTCCAGTGAATAATCCAAGAAGGTCGATTCCAAGAAAAAAAAACATATCCAAAAACAGACGTAACAACAGTAGACAAACAGGTACCAGCGTGAAGCGGCAGCACAAGCGCGCCTAGCGTTCTCACACCGGAAGTCAGCGGAAGTCCACAGAAATTGAACACAGAAAGTCAATGATGGTGCTAAATCAGGAGGTGGCACTGTGCCAAAATTGTGCAGGTATTCTCAAGTCATGGTTGTCATAACACACACCATGTTTGGTCAGAACACACTAAAGCGTTGTGGAGATAAAGCCTCGCGTTCACTGTGGCGAGCTCTTCATCACATTCGTTCATGTGATATTCAAGAACAGTTTGACAAATAAACCTGAATTCCATAACTTTTTGTCACAATGGTCTGAAGATGATCTGGTTCAATTTTCGTAAAAATCGAATTCGTGAAAAAGTAGGTTTTTCCGAAATTCCAAAATGGCAGGAAAATTGGAATGACAGAAAATGATGGTTCAAAGGTTATTATCATAAATGAGTGCACATTTGGACAGGTGGTGGCGCTAGAGGGATTGAGCTAGAGACACCAAATTGGCTGTGGTTAATGTTCAGACAGTCCTCTATCTGTGTGCCAAATTTCACAGCTTTCCCACAAGCGGATCTATGGGGTGCCATAGGCTCAAGAGGAGAAGCAGCAGCATTACAGGTGACATCACTTCAGTGCTCGGCCCATGATACATCAATCTGTCAATCAGTCACCTCTCCATATCTGCGGGATGAGCTCTAATCTGCTGTCGGTGTCCAGCACTCGGAGTAGATCCGTCATGACGTTAGAGCTGGGGTAGTACACCTGCAACCAGATCACAATGATGTCACATCCTGTGTGCGCTCACATGAAGCAGTGCATGAGTGTGTGTTACTCACTGAGGGAATCAGATCTCTGTACCACTTCATCACCACGTCCACCTGCTCCATCAGACACAGCAGACTGAAGAAGCGCGCGCTGGAACACACACACACACACGAGCAGGTCAGACGTAACATCACCTTATTCCTGACTAGCTGACTGCGCTTGAATTATGGGCGGCACTTCCGGTTTGGGGAACTTCCATTCACCCAGATTATTTTCCATTTATTGTCTATTTATTATCTGTCAAAACACTTTGAAATAGTATCACATAATGCCGAACTTAATCAACATTTTTACATTTTTATATGGTCCATAACACAGATATAGCCTATATTACAGTAGTGATGTTTACCCGGCCCGTTATTGCAGTGGAAAGACTGGTGCTCTGGGGTTCCTCATGATCTGCTGAAGCACCTTGTTGATGCTTTACACTTTAAATGTCCTTTTAATGCTCAATGGTTGAAGGGCGAGTGGAATAATGTCATCATTGTACCCAGTTTAAACATTTTTCTATTATTGCGTCCACAGAGACGAGTCTCTCACTGATTGTTAGTAGCGGAAGTTATAACTCGCGCAGGAATAAGCTGGATTGAGTCTGGGGTGGCACAGTGGGAGCCCTCAGTTGTTGTAAATCAGTGGTTCTCAATTCCAGTCCTCGTGACCCACTGCTCTGCACATTTTGTATGTCTCTCTTATCTGACACACTCAGTTCAGTTCATGGAGTCTCTCCTAATGAGCTGATGATCTGGTTCAGGTGTGTTAAATAAGGGAGACATGCAAAATGTGCAGAGCAGTGGGTCACGAGGACTGGAATTGAGAACCACTGTTGTAAATGATTGGTGAGCTCGGACACCTGCGTTACCAGCGCCTGTACAGCCCGACCAGTAGCAGCCATCTGTTCCTCTTGACGATCCATC
This sequence comes from Vimba vimba, assembly GCA_022828995.1. Taxonomy (NCBI): domain Eukaryota; kingdom Metazoa; phylum Chordata; class Actinopteri; order Cypriniformes; family Leuciscidae; genus Vimba; species Vimba vimba. The sequence goes on from CM040833.1 coordinate 34,443,186, forward strand.
CGAACAACGTTGTTTGAAAGAAATTCCTGAAGCTCAGCTGCTTTCGCTGGATCCATGTCACGGTCAGATCATTTTGTCAGTCTCTGTATAGAAAGAACGAGAGTAGAATCCAACTGCGAGAAAACAGCAATATTTATTATAAACAGGAAAAGCAGTGAAGCTGGTCAGCGTTGATGAACAGAGTAGATAAGGCACTGGCAAGATAAATCCAGGCAGAATCCAGACAGGAAGCGAGAGATCCGGGAAGGCGAACCACTCGAGGGAAACCAGCGGATACAGGAGTGACGGGTGCTCAATGCTTCAGTGAAGCCTCAAAAAGATCTGACAAAGACAGACGAATCACAGACGAATAAATAGGGCGTTCGATGAGTATCAGCTGGTGCTGATCAGCCGGGATATAACGAGACCCACAACACTAATACACACAACACTGACAGACAGCGAGGGCGAGACAGTGAACCCATGAACCGTGACAGAGACAGAGTATCAAGTCTTTGTGAAAGTTGATTTAACACATCAGAGACTTTAGCTGAGTTTGCTAGCGGATGTATATAAACCACAGTAAAAAACAGCTGTGGGAACTCCCGAGGAAGATAGAATGGTCTAAGTGATACACTCAGTAGTTCGATATCAGGAGTACAGAGAGATTCTCTTACCACCACTTGTCTACACCAGTTGTCCCTAATGAGAAAACAAACTCCACCAGGGTAATTTATTTCCCATTCTTTTTAGTCACTGGCGAATCCCACCTCTCTTTCCTCGTCTCCTTTTCCTTTTGGTTTGAGTAATCTTGTCTTGTGAAGATTGCAGATAACTTGGTATGCGATGATAAGATGTGGTCTCCGCATATTTACTGCACTGGAGTAAGAATTCTCGGCTGTACCGAACAACTCCGCCTGTGGCGTTTTCGGCATTTAGTGCATTGAATACATTGATACTTAAAATCCAGATGACAAGTCCAACAATCCATGAAACTTCATTGTTGCAAATTATACACCACGTCAGCAGTCAAGTTTAAAAAGAAAGAAATATAAAAACAATGAAACGTACTCAACAAACAAACAAATCAAACGGCGCAAGTGAAACACACAGCAGGTTGCCACAGATCAGCGCCCATAATGCAGTTTATTTAAAGGGTTATCCACAATCGTAATCCAAATCTATCTATCTATCTATCTATCTATCTATCTATCTATCTATCTATCCATCTATCTATCTATCTATCTTTCTAACTAATCTACTTTTTCTTTCTAACTAATCTTTTTCTTTCTTTCAAACTAATCTATCAAACTTTAAATTACTTTAAACTTCTTCAAACTCTCTGGTCCGGATTTCTCAACCCAACTTAGTTTGTCTCAACTAACCTTTTTTTCTAGTTATAAATATACATTTGACGAAAGTGGCCCTGACTGAATTGTAAATTTGTTATGAATTGCCTATTGAACTACAGTAGTGATGTGCAAAGCACTTTTTTGTTTTTGACATCTTTAGAGTGAGAATGTGTTGCTCTTCCACTGGTTTCTGGTGGTTTTATCTGGTGGTTTTGAACCCTGTGTGGTTGCAGTTCTCAGCTCACAAATGCTGACTGTGGTTTCAGTGATAGGCCTTTTTTACGTCAATTTAAACGTCAAAGGTATGTCAATTTATGTTATTTCCACTACACGTCTGTGTCTATTATATTAATATGATCTTTTCTCTATTGGGGGCCTAATGGTTAGAGAGTCAGACTTGTAACCCAAAGGTCGCAGGTTCGATTCTCAAGAATGGAAGGAAATGTCACTACTCACTGCTCCTAATGTGTGTGTGCACTAGCTAAGGACAAATTCCCAGTATGATCATAAAACTTAATAAAAAAAACTTAATGAATGACGGAAAATCATGGGGAAAGACTTAATTTTTATACACTACATTTACAGAGGCGCTATATAATTTCACTTAAAGCTTTTAAACATTTAAGTAAATGTCACAGGTCGGGATGGGCCAAGCCAGACTTCGCCCACCCCTGAACCAGGACCACCTCGAGGAGCGTGTCAGAGGGAGGAGTCGGAGACAGAATAAATTCAACAAGTTTTATTTAAAAGTAAAAGCAATTTGAAAATCCTAATCTAAAATCTTCTTCCTTCTTGCCCTCAGGGATCGAAGGTGAACGGTGCAACAACCGGGGTCTCTCCCGCTCTCTTCCTCAGTGCGGGCCCTGTAGTGGATGGGGCAGTGAACAGGTAAATGGTCAGGTAGGTCTTTCACAGGTGGAGATGCAGTGAACAGGCGAACGGTCCGGTAAGTCTCTTCTGGTAAGTAAATACTTCCAACCTCCCTTCCTTCTTTCACAGGTGCAAGATTTGAGGCAGATGGATATCAGTCGAGTACGTATGCAGCAGGTACACGGTCTTATGGTGGGACGGCTGGGAAGTCTTCCTTGGGTAAGTAAGTGATTCCAACCTTCCTTCCTCCACAGGTACGAGATCTGGAGCAGATGGCCGTCGGTCAGGTACGTATACGGCAGATTCACAGTCTGATGATGGGGTGGCGAGGGAATCTTTACAGGGTAAGCGAATAATTCCAACCTCCCTCTCTTCACAGGCACAGAAACTGGAGCAGATGGATACTCCAGACAGAGTGTACCAACCACGTTCGTAACAGAAGGACAGCCACTTCTCTCAGCACAGGTGACTATAAGGATACAGTAGACTCGAAGTCGACCGGCTGCACAGGGCTTCTACTGAGACAGAAGGGATACTTCAAAGCAAGCATACAGTTCACATGAGTTGGAAGGGGACGAACACTTCTCACGATACAGATGAATTGCGGGAATTCAGTAGACTCAAGTCGACAGGCTGAACAGGACTTCTTCTGGCATAGATGAAGTGGATATTCCAGACAGAGCGGGCCGGCTTTACGTTCACGGCAGAGGGACAGTCACTTCTCCCCACACAGGTGGGCTCCCAGGTTACAGCAGACTCGAAGTCAAACGACTGCACAGGACTGCTACTGAGACAGACGGAAGGGATACTTCAAACAAGGCATACAATTCCCATGCGTTGACAAGGACAACCACTTCTCACAATACAGATACACTGCAGGAATACAGCAGACTCAAAGTCGATGGGCTGAACGGGGTTTCTTCGGACATGGACGAGATGGATATTCCAGACAGAGTGTACCAGCCTTACGTTCGTGGCGGAAAGGACGATCACTTCCCCCGGCACAGGTGGACTAAAGGAATACAGCGACTCGAGGTCGACTGGCTGAACAGGGCTTCTTCGGACACAACAGAATGGATATTTCAGACAAAGCGTGCCGGCCTTACGTTCGTGACGGAGGTACAGTCCCTTCTCCCAGCACAGGTGGACTACAAGGATGCAACAGACTCAAAGTCGATAAGCTGCACGGGGCTTCTACTGAAACCGACAGAAGGATGCTTCACACAAGGTATACAGTTCATATGCATAGAAAGGAGCGAGCACTTCTCACAGTACGGCTGCGTTGCAGGAATACAGCAGACTCAAAGTCAGCGGGCTGAACGGGACTTCTACTGAAACAGACAGAAAGGATGCTTCACACAAGGTATACAGTTCATATGCATAGAAGGGAACGAGCACTTCTCACAATACTGCTGCGTTGCAGGAATACAACAGACCCAAAGTCAGCGGGCTGAACGGGGTTTCTACTGAAACAGACAGAAGGATGCTTCACACAAGGAACACAGTTCATATGCATAGAGGGGAGCGAGCACTTCTCACAATACAGCTGCGTTGCAGGAATACAGCAGACTCAAAGTCAGCGGGCTGAATGGGACTTCTACGGAGACAGACCGCGAACATTTCAACAGGGCATCTCGTCTCCTATTAGCTCAAACAGAGGGGTTAATTCAAATTCCAGATGATAATTCTTCAACATCCACACAGTTAGAACAGATCAATGACACAGAACTCTCACTATTGACAGTAGACCAGCGTAGCACAGGGAGAGTGCACGGCAAAGGGAATGTATCTTCCACACACACAGCAATTCCACTTCTAGCATATAATGTAGGGGAAACGTCAATCTTAGGCACTGCAATCTCACTTCACGAAGTGCAATTTAAAGCCCGCACTCACCCTTGGGTCTCTGTCCGAGGGGACCGCGTTCATCAATGCTGCAAAGGATGTTTCGGGATGTTTTTCTTCACAGACACAGGCAGAGTTCACATCACCATTTATAATGGAGAAAGAGATAGGAGGTCGGTAATGAATCAGTACAATCCACTCAGTGACATTTATGATCGTGATCCACACACTCCAAACCACATCCAATTCAGTGTCGAATACATGCAATTACGAGACTCAGTTCTCGATTACTTAGCTCCTCTCCAATGCAAACAGGATATTTCACTTTCCCTCTGTTGCCCTCGAGTCCCTCATCAAGTCAACACTCTCCTCTTCATTCGCCAGCACTCCAATAACTGCAACCACCCAATAAAACAACTTCTCACGGGAGAGAACCACACCAACAGTCTCTTTCTCTTGCTTTTTATACTCTCTCAACTGCTGACAGGGCCTCACCCAAACTCCCAGAGTAAATTCCCCACACCTGTTTTCAATCTGTCATTTGGGGTTGTCATGGCAACAGACGCACACACAGGCCTGGGGACGGTGTTACACTCAAAGTGTCCCAGCGGGAACACTGCTTCCACGGGAATAAGTTCCATATACTATTTGTCACACCGTGACATAAAGATGATTTAATTAAATATTATCTGTTTTTTACTGAAACCACAGTCAGAGCTCAGATGTGAGAGCTGAGATCAAACCAGCAGATAAACCAGAAACCAGCAGATAAACCAGAAACCAGCAGATAAACCAGAAACCAGCAGTAGAAAAGAGAAGAAAGAGCAAAAACACAGTCAGAACGAGAGAAGAAATCAAGCAAGACTGCAAACGTTCTCATGCCATGAGCACAGCGCTGCAGAAATCTCCTGAATATATCTAGGTAAGACATGGTTGTTTATTTTACTTCACTTTTAGTTATTAAAGATGAACTGACATGATGTGACACAGACTACCCTTATGAAAATATATAATTCCCTATATATGAATGATCAATATATGAAATGGTTTAACAGTATATTTGAAAATAACCAGAGCAAATATATTGTTCATATATTACAATATATTGAATAATACATAAGGAATTGCCGCTTTTTATATATCGAAAAATGTGACAATATATTTACTAATATACCATAATGTAATTTTATATTCAGTAATGCACTTCATTATATATAGATGTACAGGTGCTGGTCATAAAATTAGAATATCTTCAAAAAGTTGATTTATTTCAAGAATTCAACTTAACAGGTGAAACTAATATATTATATAGACTCATTACATGCAAACTGAGATATTTCAAGCCTTTATTTGTTATAATTTTGATGATTATGGCTTACAGCTTATGAAACCACGAAATCAAAATCTCAGAAAATTAGAATATTACTTAAGACCAATACAAAAAAAGGAGTTTTAGAAATGCTGGCCAACTGAAAAGTATGAACATGAAACGTATGAGCATGTACAGCACTCAATACTTAGTTGGGGCTCCTTTTGCCTGAATTACTGCAGCAATGCGGCGTGGCATGGAGTCGATCAGTCTGTGGCAGTGCTCAGGTGTTATGAGAGCCCAGGTTGCTCTGATAGTGGCCTTCAGCTCTTCTGCATTGTTGGGTCTGGCGTATTGCATCTTCCTCTTCACAATACCCCATAGATTTGCTATACGGTTAAGGTCAGGCGAGTCTGCTGGCCAATTTAGAACAGGGATACCATGGTCCTTAAACCAGGTACTGGTAGCTTTGGCACTGTGTGCAGGTGCCAAGTCCTGTTGGAAAATGAAATCTGCATCTCCATAAAGTTGGTCAGCAGCAGGAAGCATGAAGTGCTCTAAAACTTCCTGGTATACGGCTGTGTTGACCTTGGACCTCAGAAAACACAGTGGACCAACACCAGCCGATGACATGGCACCCCAAACCATCACTGACTGTGGAAACTTCACACTGGACTTAAAGCATCTTGGATTGTGTGCCTCTCCATTCTTCCTCCAGATCTGGGACCTTGGTTTCCAAATGAGATGCAAAATTTGCTCTCATCAGAAAAGAGGACTTTGGTCCACTGTGCTTTATTCAATCCAGTCAACGCAGCCGTCTACCAGGACATTTCCAGAGCACTTCATGCTGACTTCATTTTGGAGCAGGATTTGCACGTGCCCACACTGCCAAAAGAACCAAAACCTGGTACAATAACCATGATATTATTGTGTAATTACTGTGTGATTTCATGTAATATTCTAATTTTCTGGGATTTTGATTTTGTGGTTTTCATAAGCTGTAAGCCATAATCATCAAAATTATAACAAATAAAGGTTTGAAATATCTCAGTTTGCATGTAATGAGTCTATATAAGATATTAATTTCACCTGTTAAGTTGAATTCTTGAAATAAATCAACTTTTTGATGATATTCTAATTTTATGACCAGCACCTGTATATGTGATCAGATATGGTACTGCATGTGTATTATATTGCAGATATATTTAGTCATGCAACATAAACACACATATGTAGAGAACTATATAATGTAATATATTTATTATATTTTACTTATTTACATTATAAATGTTTCATATTTTCAAAGGCACAAGCACACCTGCATGTACTAAAGTCTTTAGCCAAGAGACTATCACTGTGTTGAAGAGAGCACAGACATTACTTTTAAAATATAATAATTATAGTCTTAATAATGTTCGGCCAATCGTCAACCGAACCACAGGCTCTACTCTTCAGCACAATGACCCCCCCCCCACACACACACACACACACACACACACACACACCAGAAAACCTTTTAAACTCCATAATAATAGAGCATTAAACACTAACAGATCCTATTATCCTTTTAACATTAAATAACACTTCATATTAACATTTGCTTTCCTTTAACAGTCAGAAGCAAAGCATGCTGGGAACTAGAAATCTGATGTAACTCATCCTGTGTGTGTGTGTGTGTGTGTGTGTGTGTGTGTGTGTCTGAACTTAACATTCACATTTATCTGGGAACATGTATGTGCAGTATTTGTACACAATAAAGGATAACACTTTGTATATTTCATGTAATGTTATTTTTTGTCTTCATTTATAAATATTTTATATGTATTAATATACAGCCATACACAGTCAGTGCATAATATTTTGCAGTATATTCTCATATATTTTTGTTTCATAAGGGTAGAATGCATTAATATTCTCAGTTGTATGTTCAGCTAGAATGAGTTTTGTGACTTTTGAAAGTTGCTCAGCATTTATTCAGCAGACACTAATTTTTCACTTTTTCATTTATTTAATTACATATTTTCAGCTGGATATTGCAAACAGATCAGACTGGAATATGGGAAATTATACACATGACTGGAATATGAAATATGGCCATGACTGGAATCTGGTCCAGCTACAGGTAAATGTCAGATGGTCCATCTTCATCATCATCTGTGTGTGTGCAGGTCTACCAGCTCTTGTTTGGTCTGCCAGCGATCTAATTCATCACAGAAAGAATGGACACCGTATTTCAGCCTTCATCATCCTCCTCCTCCTCACTGACTGTGTTGAGATTTTCTTTAGTCCCTATGTACTGTTAAAACTGGTCTTAAATGAACTCGACCGGAATGGAAATTGGACATTTCGTGTTTCTTTCTCTTTATGGTCCTCATCAAGACACTGTGGCCTCGTCCTGAACCAGCTGGTGGCGCTAGAGGGAATTCTCTCTGCTTCAGTTTTCTCTTCACACTGTTTCATCGCTTTCTACATACTGGTGTTTCTCTGTATCATTATCGGTGACATTTTGTTTCAAATATATAATTTCTTTGTTTTTTTAGTGTTCATTATATCAGTGATCACATGGATGATATCTAGTTTTGCTCTGTGTTGTACTGATCGTCACTCTCACACATCCAGAAAACCAGATCGTCATATTTGGGTTGTGTTCATATACACTTTGCTGCTGCTTTATCTGCCCAGTGTTTTACTCAGTGGGTTCTTCGTCTTTAGTCCATATTTTCCTCAGCCTCTTCATGTTTGGTATATTCCTCATTTCTTGTTGAGTGTGAGACTGATTTCAGACCCTCTCGTGTGTGTGCTGGTCTGCAGGCAGAATCTCAGTGTTCAACATCTCAACCCGACAGGACCAGTTTAGTCTGAGCTGGTCTGCTAAGACTCGTTGTGATGACATAATATTTTTACTATATCATATATGCAGAAACTATTGCTGTCAACCAATTAAACAAATGAATGAATTAACCACACACTGAGATTAATCGCACCTAACATTAAATTGTGCAATTTCATTTGAATCTCCAAATGAATGCAGCTAAAGACATTAAGACAGATCTTTTACATGTTTGCTGTACTCCAGTACTAGAGTGAAGGCCAGTATGACCAACACTGATACTGATGCCTCTATTTGTTGGATATATTTATTATTTTTACATTTCTGGGGATGAAATTTGTATTTATAGTCATTCAGCATAATGGGCCTGAAATTGACAGATGTTTATGTTTATCTTTTATTAACAATCACAGAACATTCTAAATATTATAGTAACTTTTAATTTAAGTAAACTTGCCTTTTATTTAATGTGTTTCTGATGTGTCAATACTCTTTGTCAATCGGCTTTCTCTGATTAAATTAAACTGTATCTTTAATTTTCAAGATGGCATAAGTATTCAATTAGTAATTAAAATATTTGTTTTCTGTATTTTTATCAATCCTCTAAATACAAAGTCAGTATCTCACATTCATAATTATTTCCCCACTTACATCTGTGTCTTCATTACTGAGAGGAGCACATTGACTGATGAAGATTAATGCGCGAGCGCCCTGTATGTGACCCATCAGTATATATGTGGCTCATCCTCTCTCTCTCTCTGAGTGCATGCTGTGAGTGTGAAGGGTGCGTGTGCGAGAGCGTGTTTCTATCGTGCGCTGTTCTTTATATTTTCTTTTGTGTGTTTTTTCTTTTCTATTTCTTGATTTTTTTTTTAGTTTACTCTTTGTAAAGTTTAATTTAGGATTCTAGTAAGTAGGCCTAGCCATAGGTTAAATTGGGCCGGAGCGCACCGGAGCGCAGCTCCGCCTCCTCGGGTCTACAACACACCATAGAGACAGAGCGCAACGCGTCATAATCTGAAGACCACGCCCACCGGGGGGGAAAACAGTCCAACGGTCTCCATTGACTTTGCATTGCGAGAGGCTGCCTCCTTGTCATTTCTTGCTTCTAACAAACGACAGAATAATGCCTAAAAGCTTCTATGTGACAAGGTGTACAGTAAACAAGCTAAGAAACCCATAAATAAGTTTTCATAAGCTGTCGACTCCAAAACACGAGCGTTTGAGGACATAAAAGTGGATACAGGCTGGAACAAATGGGTAAATTGTGGGATCATGACACTCAGTATGCACTAAAAATACACTATGTGTGCACTAAGTTCAACATTTGGTCACTGGTGAGTCAAATATCCAAATGTCAGTTTTATATATTATATTTCTGTAAGATAAACTATCCTGTGTTTCCGATTACGGTCTCCTCCAGCGGGCGTACATTAGTTCTCAGAGTAATGAGACACGTGACGCTCTATCTCAACTGTCTGTATCCACTTTTATGTCCTAAACACTCTTTTTTTGGGGGTCAAGAGCTAATAAAAACGTATTTCTGGGTTTTTTAGCTTGTTTGCTGTACACTAGAGGGCTGCATTGGGATTGAGTCCCGCTGCGGGAGCGGGCGGTTTGAACTTTGCTGCGGGCGGGAATGGGCGGCTAAAAAAAAACACTGCGGGATCGGGAGGTAGCCTAGCAACATGATGGAGATGTCAATAATGGCGCCTTTCCACTACACAGTACCAGCTCGTCTCGGCTCGGCTCGAAAAAAACAGCAAAAACGAAAACAAAACCATCCAAAAACAGCATACACTCGATTTCCTCCATTGTCCTGTGAGTATGTGTCCAGAATACATGCCGGCCAGGGAAACGAAACAAACAACCCCATGAATCTCTTTAATAATAGCAATACAAATACGTGTTTTTTCCTGCGGGACGGGAGAAGACACAAAATCAATGCATCTCTATTATTGTGCGGGAATAAATTCTCAGAGTTTTGCGGGTGCGGGCGGGAGTGAACATACATATTGCGGGAGCGGGCGGGAGTGTAACACATACGTTGCGGGAGCGGGCGGTAATGGTCAGAAATTCGGCGGGCGCGGGCGGGAGCGGGATGAAGAAAACAGTCCCGCGCAGGGCTCTACTGTACACCTTGTCACACAGCAGCTTTTAAGCATTTTTCTGTCTTTTGTTAGAAGCAAGAAATGACAAGGAGGCAGCCTCTCGCAATGCAAAGTCAATGGAGACGGTTGGATTGTTTTCTCCCTTCCAAACACAGCATCAAACAATCCGCCAAAGGAAATAATAAAGAAAACGGAAGTGATCACCTGTGCCCACGTGACAGTGAATAACCAATAATAAATATAAAATAATTAATGCTCCTACATTCCGGACCCATGATTATTACAGACAAAATAAAGATAATAATCATCATCAATTACCAGTAATAATAAATACATAGCTTATCAGTTGTACAATATACAAATCATTTTAGAAATATACAAAATATTTACATAAACAGTATGTGTGTGTGCATTTGTCCATGTAATAAAAAAATAAAATAAAAAAAACATATCTGTGCATCTTCTAGTCAAAGTCTTAAGTCATGTCAGTCAAACAAAAAAAAAGTCCAAAAGCCTGTCCATAAGTCAGTCCTTATATCCATATGTCATTACATACGTACGTCATTGATCAGTTATAGTCTTCTTCCGCTTCCAGAAGTAGACAAATCTTGGTGACCGGTCTGTCTAGGTAGTTTTACTTTGTTTTGATCCTCACTTTGCAAATAAATCCCCTTTTATCCGGTATAGTATGAACTATTTTACCCATAATCCATGAGTTTCGAGGGGCAGCATCATTGACAACCAGTATGACATTTCACACTTGGAAATTTGTTCTCTTTACAAGCCATTTCTGCCGTTCATGTAGCTGAGGTAAGTATTCCCTTATCCACCTCCTCCAAAACAGGTCGGCCATGTACTGTACTTGTCGCCACCGACGACGTACATATAAATCCTCCTTTTCAAACAAACCAGGGGGTAAAGATGGTTGAGTTTTCAGAAGTAACAGATGGTTGGGTGTCAGAGCCTCTAGATCTTTGGGATCCATAGATGATCTTGTTATAGGACGGCCATTAATAATTGACTCCACTTCGCACAAGAGCGTATGAAGGCCCTCTTCATCTAAACTCTGCCCCCTCAAGATTGAATTCATAATCTTTCTCACTGATCGAATCATCCTCTCCCAAACGCCACCGTGATGAGATCCCGTAGGAGGATTAAATATCCATTTGATACTCTTCTGGATTAGAACATCACTGATCTTACCATGGTTCCAGTTTTTTATAGCTTCTCTCAACTCTCGTTCGGCTCCAACAAAGTTGGTTCCATTATCGGAGCGTAATTCTAATACTTGACCACGTCGTGCTATGAACCGCCGTAAGGTGTGGATGAAAGAATCTGTATCCAATGATGCAACCACTTCGACATGTATGGCTCTTATAGCCAAACAGGTAAAAATGACCCCATATCGCTTCACAGTGCATCGTCCACGTTTGATTTCGAATGGGCCGAAACAGTCAATTCCAACTCAAGTAAATGGTGGTTCATCTGGTAAGACTCTGCTTGTAGGTAAATATGCCATCTGTTGGGAACCTGCTGTTCCTTGAAGTCGTTTACAGATTACACATCTGGACAAAATTCTCCGTATGGCAGTACTTGCTCCTGGTATCCAATATCGTTGACGTAGCTTAGCCAACATGTAATTCCGTCCGCTGTGCCTGACCTCATTGTGAACATGCCTTAAAAGAAGTTCAGAAATATGCTGATCCTTTGCCAGTATTATTGGTTGTTTTGATTCTTCAGGCATGGCTGAATTATCTAGACGTCCATACATTCTTATAACACCTGCCTCAAGAACTGGATTGAGACGATACACAGGACTGCTCTGCTTGACGTCTTTACCTCTTTGTAGAGATACCAATTCCTCTGGGAACCTCATCTTTTGGGAAAAGCGTATAATCGCCATTTCACTTTCCTCTAGCTCATCTACTGAAAGATAGCCTTCACGTACACTGGATCGTAGTTTACGCATGTTTCCATTGATAACTTCTAGTGGTTGATTCAATTCAGTACAATCAAGAGTTTCCTTCAATTGTTTTCTCCTTTTATTTAGAGCTAGTAGGGCTTTCTTCAGCCTAAGGATCCAGGCCACAGCCTTCCTCAGAAGTGTCCATGATGAATAATGATTAATAAGCCGAGCTACAGCACTATATCCCTCGTCAGTTTGAATCAGTAGAGTGTTAACCACAACTTCTTGCTTGATTTCAGGGTCTTGAACTAAACTATTTCCCAAATCAATTGGCATATCTGGCCACTCTTCCTTTGATCCAATAAGAAAGGGAGGGCCAAATGTCCACATCTTCTCCCGAAGTAAAAGATCCACCTTCAGCCCTCTTGAGGCAAAGTCTGCAGGATTGTTAGCAGAATTTGTATATCTCCACTGAGCCACATGGGATGCTCTCAGGATCTCAGACACTCTGTTGGCAACAAAACACTTAAATCTAGAGGACTCATTTTGAATGTACTTTAGCACAGCAGTGCTGTCAGACCAAAAAACAGAATCTTGTAATTTCATCCTTAGGTCTCTTTTCCATAGCCTGTCCATTTGACTGGTGAGAGTGGCGGCTGTAAGTTCCATGCGGGGAATGGTGGTAGATTTCACTGGTGCTACTCGAGCCTTACCCATCAAGAAGGCGGAATGTACAATGTTCTGACTGTTATGGAGAAGCAGGTAAGAAACAATGCCATAGCCTTCTTCACTGGCATCCGAGAAATGATGTAACTGAGCTGCCGTGACTTCTCCAAACTCTACAGGTTTCAAACATCTTTTTGTCAAAAATTTCTCCAAGCCATGAAGGTCTTCGAGCCAGGTTCTCCATTTCTGTACATATTTGATGGGTATAACACTATCCCATCCAACCCCTTCCCTGCAAAAATCTTGAAGAATCTTCTTTGCAGAAAGAACTGCTGGAGACAAAAATCCAAGAGGATCATATATGGCACTCACCACGGAAAGGATCCCTCTTCTGGTAAAGGGTCGTTCCTTTACTACTACCTTAAATCTGAAGGTGTCAGATTCGGCACACCACTGTACGCCTAGTTCTCTTTCCATCGGAAGAGCAACATGATTCAAGTCAAGGTCCTTTACCTCGTTCACCCTGTCTTCCTCTGGTATGGAATTCAACACCTTCCGACTGTTGCTCATCCATTTGGTCAGATGGAATCCACCTTTAGCACACATTGCATGAAGCTCCTTATATAGTTGAATAGCATCAGATTCTGTGGGCACTGAAGTAAGACAATCATCTACATAGAAGTGTTTCCGGATGACCTCTGCCGTCTTGCAATTAAACAAACTTCCATGGTCCTCTGCACATTTCCTGAGTGCATAATTAGAACAACTTGGGGATGAAGAAGCTCCGAACAGATGTACAACCATTCTGAATTCCTCCAAGTCGTTACTCAAGTCGCCATTTGACCACCACAGAAACCTCAAAAGGTCAGAATCCTCCACAGGAACCTTCACTTGATAAAACATGGATTTAATGTCAGCCATTAAAGCGACAGACTCCATTCTGAATCCTGTAAGAACACTTATTAAATTGCTCGTTAGGTCTGGTCCCTGAAGTAGTTGTCCATTCAATGACACTCCTTGAAATGAAGCACTACAGTCGAAAACAACCCCTGATCCTTTTCTTTTTCGAATGGTAAACCCCATGATGAGGTATGTACCACACACGACCATCATGCCTCTCAAGTTCCTCCACAGGTACCTTTTCAGCATATCCTTTGGAAATCACATCTTTCATGAAAGCAGCATAATCAGCTTGAAATGCAGAGTCTTTTCTGAATTTTCTTTGCAGACTCAAAGCCGCTGTTCTGCAACTATTTTATTGTTTGGTAGGACCACATCTTTATTCTTGAGGGGCAAACCAATGCAGTAATGACCATCTATCAGTTTTACAGACTGAGACACAAGATCCATGAACTGATTATCTTCTTTAGACATGCCTACCAGTTCATCTAGAGCATTTTCAGGGTAATCGGACTTAAACTGTTGGTCCCAAAGCTCATCCAATTTTGAAACAGAGATCCTGTTAACAGTCACATGAGGCTGGTTAATACAGAAAGTTCCATTCCTTTCCATTCCTTTAAGCGGTCCATTCACTGTCCATCCAAGTATGGTTCTTACCGCATATGGTCCATTCATTTGACTGCGAACAACCTGCCATGGTTCTAGTGCCTCTGGTACATTTGCTCCAATTAAGAGCTCAACTCCTGCTTCGATTGAGGGCAAGTGTATGCTATTTAGATAAGGCCATCGAACAAGATTACTCTGCATGGGAATATTAGATTTAGAAACTGCCATACTTTTCTGGGAATACACTTCAGGAAGTGAACAATAATGTGTCTGATCCAATCCAGCAACTTCTAGATCCTTGAGAACATAACTGGAAACCGATTTGTCTTGATTCATGGTTTTAAGCAGAATATTTTTTGCCAGAAAGATTAAGCTTATTCATAAGACTTTCTGTACAAAAGGTAGCTGAACTGCCTGGATCTAAAAAGGCATATGTTTCCACAATTTTATTTCCATTCTTAGACTTGACACATACCGGTAGAATGGACAAAGCACAAGCATCTTCACTGGCCCCAGTAAGACTACTGGACTGAACAGAAATCAGAGCACTGCCCACTACTTGCTTTGGTTCCTCTGGCTTATCTCGCTGAAAGACAAAGGATGCTGGGATGTTTAGAGCCACACACTCTGCATGTTATGCGCTTCTTACAATCTCTGCTAATATGGCCTGTACATAGACAGCCAAAACAGACTCCTTTCTTCTTCAGAAAGTCTAACTTCTCTTTATGGATTTTTTTTAGCAAGAACAGTACAGGAATTCAAGAAATGTTCTTCTCCACAACAAATACAGGATACACTTCCTTGATTACCTTTCCTAACATCTTCCATACCTGTTACAGTAACAGTGGTAGCAAAACTACTTCCCTTAGTCTTGGAACGAATCATGCTTCAAACTCCACCAAAGGGAGCCTCTAAGATGTTTCCAAACACAGGATCTGTTGCAATTTGTACTTGCTTCTCTACAAAATCCACAATGTCCTTAAATGATGCTGGATCCTTACATTTTTCCTGCAGATCACACGCCACTGCTCTCCATTTGTCCCTGAGCTTAAAAGGCAACTTTGAGAGAATTATTTGCATGTTGGTAGCCAAGTTTAACTCTTTCATATAACGAAAATCCTCCATAGCATTACAGCAAGCTCTAAGAAAAAGATGATAATCTTGAAGAGCCCTTGTATCCTCAGGTTTAATGAACTTCCAAGAGAGCACTTTGTCCATATATGCTGAAGAGATTTTGAGTTAGTTTCCAAAATGTTCCTTAAGTAGGGTCTTGGCTTTCATATAACCCTGCGTGGATGTCATGTGTTGACAACTTCTGACAAGTTCTCTAGGTTGACCTCGGGTGTACTGCTCAAAAAAAATCTAAACAATCACCATAGTTGTTTGCTCTTTTTTCCACAACCTCCTCGAATGAACGTATAAAGCATTGATATTGCAAAGGATCTCCATCAAAAGAGAAAATATCTCTATAAGGAAGTAATGAAATATTGCTCTGTTTTACCAACATGGCAGTAATTTCATTTTGCTTTTCCATAAGACGCAATATATTTCCTGGTTCTCCATCAGTTAGTGATTGTCCTGAAACAGGTACATTGCTACTACGGTTGCTGAGTAGCTGCCCATTCACAGATGCAGTTGGCTGAAATGGTGTTGTGGACCTCGGTTGATGCACAGGCTGAAATGATGTTGTGGACCTTAGTTGTTGCACAGGCTGAAGCTGAAAATTTCTTTCCTTATTTCTAGCACCTCCTGATGAATTAATAAACAAAGACTGTGACTCAACATGCGTGTCGACTTGAACTGATGCCACTGCCATTGAATTAGAGCAGATCGCTTCATCCTTCTCCTTTCTTGGTTTTGTTACTTTCAAATGCATGCTTTGTTCTGATGCTGCAGTCCTATACACATTGGCTTTAGCCATAGACACAGCTATTTTAGTTTGAAGATCAATTTGTTCCTTTTTCTTTCTTAAACGCTCCTTTTCTTCTTCCACATCATGCTTTTGTTGCAGGCTAATAACTGGCTAATAAAGCCGCCACTTCCGCTTCAGCTTGAAGGTGAGCAGATGATGTAGATGATCTGCTAGATCGTGAACCAGAAGAAGAGCTCCTTTTACTTGATTTTTTTGCTGAATACATTTGAAATACTATCAGTTGGTTTGATCTCATCCATGAAATGCTCACACGTCAATGCATTACATTCCTCACTTTGGTTTGGAATCCTTTGTGAATTTGCATTTGCATCAGAGGTTTCAGCGGCAGGCAACAAATCATTTGAAGGAGATTGCCCTTGAACCGCCATTGTCATTGTTGGCAGGGCCGGAGTGGGGCCACTTTTCAGCCCGGGAGTTTCAGGCCCAAGACCGGCCCACTTTTCCCATGGTAGAATTCCAAATTAGCACTTTTTCCAAATTGGATAAATGAAGCAACAGTTCAGCTCTTACTATTGTGTAGTTTGTATTAATACCATGGTTCAACAAATAATGTAAAGGTAAAATAATAATTCACTTATACTTTATAAGAAGCAATTGCGACTTTATTTCACACAATTCTCTCTTTATATCTTGCAATTCTGACTTTATAACACGCAATTGCGACTTTATTTCACACAATTCTGACTTTATATCTTGCAATTCTGAGAAATAAAGTCAGAATTGCGAGATGTAAACTTGCAATTGTGAGATAAAAAGTCGCAATTATCTTTTAAAATGTTTTATTCTGTGGCGAAAACAAGCTTCCATACCTCCTGGCCTCTTCCTCCCATCCATCCTCCCTGACACGTACCGTTATGGTAGGGCCGGCCCAGCTATCGGTAGGCACCGGCGGTGCCGCGGCCGCGGTAGCCTACCTGAGAAAACGTTATGGAAAGTGTTTTTATGTGTCTTTCCACTTTAATAAAGACAAACACCCAAACTATCTTGACTCTTCTTTTTAATAAACTTGTGGGTCTCTAACATACAGTGGTCTCTACACACATTTCACATGTGACTACTCTCTCTGGTGTGTTCCCTTTCTTGTGGATCCCCACTCCAACAACATCTACAACAATAGTTCCTATTGTTACATCCTTTCTTTTTTTCTTTTTTCTTTTTTTTTTCTTGAAATAAGAACTAACATTCCAAACCAAAACTCCTAATCAATTTCTGGTACAGTCAAGAACAATATACCATTTCCTTATAACATATGTCACATTTCCATTACAACATTTTTACATTTCTTTAAAAAAAAAAAATGTTTTTCAAAAAGTAAATTCTTACTTTTTTTTTTTTTCATGTGACATAGTCTTTTAAGTGTTGAGGTTTCTTTACTAAACGTCCTGCTTTTGTGACAACAGGTTCTGAGATATCTGGCTGTACAGTGTTTTGCATCTGATTCTCCATTTTGGTGGTGAGTTGTGAGTGAGTGTCTGCAGGTTTTTCGTTTTTTGTATTGTCAGGATCAACAGTCTCTGTTTGGTTGGACTCTATAGGGGTCAATGCATGATCCCTTCGGAGATGTCACCTGTTTCTCCTTATAACTCCTCCCGAATCCAACTGGACACTGTATGACCTCAAGTCAACGGGCTTCACTACAGTGCCCTTTCTCCAGATCTTATGGGGCTCAAATGGTTGAATTCTCACTAATTCCCCCTGTTTAAGTGTGTCTAAGTCTTTGGCTGATCTGTCAAAGTATGTTTGTTGACGTTGTTGGTTTGCTGTCAATTCCCTCAAGGGATTTTGAATCTTTGGTTGCAGGAGGCTGGTTTTCGTGGGTAGTAGAGTCTTAGTGCGACGGCTAAGCAGCCTCTGTGCTGGGCTGGTAGATAATCCATGTGTTGGTGTGTTTCTGTGGTCCAGTATTGCTAAATATGGATCCTGTCTGGAAATTTGTGCTTTGAGCATCAGTCTCTTGGCAGTTTTGACTGCTGATTCCGCCTTGCCGTTGCTCTGAGGATAGCCAGGTGATGAAGTCTTGTGTAGAAATTCCCAGTGATGACTGAACTTCTGGAACTCCTGTGATGAGAACTGCAGGCCATTGTCTGAGATGGTTGTACTATGTCCGGAATACCCTGCCGGGCGAAGTGAGCTTTTAGCTTTCTGATGACCGTCACTGATTTGGTGTCTGGTAGATAATCAATTTCCCAAAAATTGGAATAGTAGTCTACTGTGATGAGATAGTCCTTGTTGTCAAAAGTGAACAGGTCCGTGCCTACCTTGGCCCAAGGTCTATTCGGCATGTCATGTGGTCGCAGTGTCTCCTTTTGCTGGTTCCAATCCACTGGTCGGCAGGTGTCACATTGCTGTACATATGCTTTGATCTGCTCGTTCATTCCTTGCCAGTACACACACTCTCTGGCTCTCCTCAGGCATCCTTCCACACCTAAATGAGAGGAGTGTATACGCCGAGTTATTTCTCTCCAGAGTTTCCAAGGGATAACAGCTCGTTCACCTCTGAAAACAATTCCATCCTGGTAACTCAGCTCCCCTTGAAACAGGTCATAATGTCCTATTTCGTGTGGCGTCTCTGCTTTGGTCTTTGGCCAACCCTGTTGTATGGTTTTGATCAGTGTTTGTAAAGTTTTGTCCTCTTTTGTTGCAGAACGGATTAGACTAAGTCTGTCCTCTGAGATTGGTAAGTGTTGCGCCATGTTGATTGTCTCTAGCTCTGCTTCCACAGAACCAGTGGGTGCACTCTCTGGTAGATATGCTCTGCTTAGAGAATCTGCTAGCCACATCTCTGGCCCTGGAACATACACAACATCTACATCATATTTTTGAAGTCTCAGCATCATCCTTTGAAGTCTTTTCGGTGCACTCAACAGTGGTTTACGCTGGATGTTTTCAATGGGTTTGTGATCATTTTGTGCTGTTACTTTCCGTCCGTATGTATAATGGTGAAACTTTTCCATCCCGAAGAGTAGAGCTAATAACTCTTTCTCAATTTGTGCATATCCACGCTCTGTACGTGTCAGTGCTCTACTTGTGAATGCTACTGGCTTACCTCCTTGCATTAGTGCAGCACCGAGACCTCCGTCAGAGGCATCACATTGGATGGTAAGTTCTTCCTCAGGGTTGTAATACTTCAACACTGGAGCATTTACAATTGTTTCTTTTATTTTACAGAATGCCTCTTCATGCTGTATGGTCCATCTCCATTCGCAGTCTTTGTGCGTCAACTGTCTTAGGGTCTCGCACTGGTCTGAAAGATGTGCACAAAACTTTGAGAGGTAATTTACCATCCCTAGCAGTCTCTGAACCCCTTTTACATCTGTTGGTTTCGGCATGTGTGTTATTGCACGAACTTTGTCAGGAGGTGTCCGATGTAAGAGACTTCTCTTTGTCTCAATTTGAGCTTGTCAGCATTTAGCTTGATACCTCTCTCTCTGCATCGTGTGAGAAACGCTTTCAGCTTCTCATCGTGGTCTCTCTCAGCTGCTTCTTGAGTCTCTCCTTGTCCTGTAATAAGCACATCATCAGCTATAATGTATATTCCTGGCAGGCCCTCTAATGCAAGTGTGAGCTTCCTCTGAAAAATCTCAGGGGCCGGAATTATCCCCATAGGCATCCGCAGCCAACGATACCTTCCGAACGGGGAAGAGAATGTGGTGAGAAAGCTGGACTCTTCCTCCAGCCTGACATGCCAAAAAACACTTTTCACATCGCACACTGTAAACACTTTGGCTTTGGATAGGTCAGGGAGAATGTCATAGATTGTGGGTAGTGGTAAATGACTGCGCTTTAAAGCTTTATTTAAAGGTTTTGGATCTATACATACTCTGAGCCTGCCGCTGGGCTTCTGCACGACCACCATACTACTGATCCAATCCGTGCTCCTCTCTACTGGTGCAATGATTCCTCTTTTCTGAAGATCTTGCAGCTCTTCCTTCAAAGGTTTCATCATGGCGACTGGAACCCTTCTTTTTGGGAGTTGTACAGGTTTAACAGTGTCGTCAATCTCAATTCTGTATTCTCCCTCTAGGCATCCATCACCCTCGAATACATCCGCATAATCTGTCTTTATCTGTTGCAGTGATCACTGGCTGGTTGTAGGTTTTTCTGTGGTGACTATGCTGTCTATTGCAAGAATGTTCTCGTAATGCACTTTGATTAGTTTCATAGCTTCACTTGCTCTTTTACCTATTAAAGGGACAGTACATTTGTTATCCACCACCTGAAACTCCAGCCTGTAAAGTTTGTGGTTTCTTGGGTTTCTTACTTTCAGTTTGCACTTTCCTAGCGGCGTCACTTTGCTTTGGTTGTACATTACTAGCACAGTCTTTGTATCCTCCAGTTTTATATTTGGGCTCAGTAGATTAATGGGGATTACATTACAGCTTGCACCACAGTCAATTTGAAATTTCACAAGGTCCTTTCCCAAAAACATCCCTGCGTACAACTGTGTTTTCTTTTCGTTGTCATTTTCTATTTTGTTTACAGTCTCTGAGTTTGCTACACCAACAGTAAGAATATCTTCATACTCATCGCTGTCCTCTTCAGTTACCTTGTGTACTGATTTGTGGTTTGTTTGTCTCATCTGGGCTCTACATTTAACTGCGAAGTGATTTGCCTTTCCACACTTTTTGCATTTTTTTCCAAAAGCTGGGCATTTCTGTTTATTCATTTCATGCTCTTTACCACAGAATTTGCATGTGATCATCCTGTCGCATTGGCGTCGATCTTGACGCGCTCCTTGCCTGACAGCATGCACCTCTTCTACCGCTGCTCCCGCAATGGCTCTGCTGTTCTGCCATGACAGCTCCGCTGCTCTACATATGTGTATGCACGTCTGCAGTGTTAAATCTTTCTCGTGAAGCAGCCGCTCTCTCAGTCCTGCGTTGTTAATTCCGCATACGATCCTGTCACGTATAAGCGAGTCTTTGATTTCTACAAAGTTGCATGTTTTAGCAAGCCATCGTAACTACGTGACATAATTATCGATCGACTGGTCCGCTCCCTGGCTTTTTGTGAAGAATCTATAACGCTCTACCGTCTCGTTTATACTCGTTTATACAGTGTTCATCAAACTTTGCAAAAATGTTATATACCGTTCTTGCATCCGCGGCTACGTCACTCATCAGAGTTTCCAGCAGTTCTCGGCCGCTCTCGCCGATGAGGTAGTGAAACAACTTCACTTTCATCTTTTCCTCCTCGTCCGACATTGTTAACTCCAAGTAGAGGTGAAACTGGTCCCTCCAGGATTTCCAGGACTTGGAAAGATTGTCGGTGTCCATGCATAATGGCGATGGGGGTTTTAGTCCGTCCATCATGCAGCTCTGTGCAGCCGCAGCTCTCCACTGTCTGATTCTCAACTTTCAAATTTAGTAATCTAGAAGTGCCCACGCTGCCACCATGTTTTTATGTGTCTTTCCACTTTAATAAAGACAAACACCCAAACTATCTTGACTCTTCTTTTTAATAAACTTGTGGGTCTCTAACATAGACAGTGGTCTCTACACACATTTCACATGTGACTACTCTCTCTGGTATGTTCCCTTTCTTGTGGATCCCCACTCCAGCAACATCTACAACAATAGTTCCTATTGTTACAGAAAGGACGGGCTATGGACCCAGCCAACTCTATGGGAGGGGAGAACTCCCTCACATGGTACAACCCATGCA
This sequence comes from Vimba vimba, assembly GCA_022828995.1. Lineage (NCBI taxonomy): Eukaryota > Metazoa > Chordata > Actinopteri > Cypriniformes > Leuciscidae > Vimba > Vimba vimba. The sequence goes on from CM040833.1 coordinate 34,465,157, forward strand.
GAGGCTGCGCGCTGCGGTGTCAGAATGCGGAAGTTTGTAGCCTAATCTAACTAAACGTGACAAATGTGAAGAAAAAAAAAATCCTTGACCGGCCCAAAAGTGAAGCAGCTCACCGGGAATTCTCCAGATTCTCCCGATTACCCACCCCGGGCCTGATTGTTGGTATTCCATCTATTGCAGAATGATATGACAGAGGACATTCATTACTCTGTTCAGATGCTGCTGCTATGGTAGGAGTCAGTGAAAGTTTCAGAGGTTTAAGATCAGACAGCCATTGCTCCACATCTTCTATAAATCCCTTGTTGAACCGAAAAACTGAGCCATACCATTCATTTTGCTTTATTTGTTCCTCAGCGGGAAGTAAAGGAATCACACTCTCATACAACAAAGTGACATCATCTCTCAAAAGCTTCAATGTTTCCAGCAAAGAGCAAACTTTGGATGAATTTTCATCATTTTGCATTTAAGCTCTTTCATTGAAGCAATCACATTTTTTATTTTATTCACTTTGGATTTACGGTCCTTCTGTAGTGATTCAATCTTTGCGGTGAGCTTACGCTCCCTTTTACTCTCCATAAGCGCATCAGCTTCATCTTCATCCATTTTCACGCATCACACAACTTTTGCGACACATTCAACTTTCAAGGCAATCCGTTTAATCGCACACGACAATTGTGCAAATCCCAGCGCTACGTGAAACACACATGACATAAGCTACGCACTTTCCAGCCCACCGTAGTTTATCCAAACAAACGGATCCGCGCTCCACATCAAGCACAACCAAAGTAGCGTCTCCAATAGACAACCCAGCTAACACAGTTACGTTGTGAAGACGTAACCGGACCGGACCATATTCGTTGTAGCGACGTACCACATAACGTTCCAGCAACGTAACTTTTTGATTCCCATAATCGTCGTGACGACGTTATAACTGCACGTCGCTAGAACGTGACGAGTACGTCTCGATGACCAAACTGGCATGTTACGAGGACGTTTCCTCAAAGGACCACATTAGTCACAGCGACGTGCCAAATAATGTTCCAGCAACGTAACTTTGTGATTCCTGTATTCGTCGTGGCGACGTTATAGTGGTACGTCGCTGGAACGTGGCTGGTACTTCCTAACGACCAAAATACAACGTCCACATTTATTTTTAATATACTTCTCACCTTTAGTCCTGGGAATTAAGATGTGCTTGATCCATAACCTCGAAATCCACATAGAACTGATCAACTCAAACATTTCATTCTCTGCTGTAAAACCTTATAAATTCTAATAGGGAATTGTGTACTATCGTTTCCAGTTAATACATTTAGGGATCAATACATATATGTAATGGAAACCAATACAAACCCCTATTAAATTCTATATAGAAAATGGCCCAAAAACCACACTGTATTCATTTATTAATCAGAATTTATTCAGTGCTACTTTGTACAATTACTAAGCCAATACATTTTGAACATTAACGATTTTTAACCATGTAAAGTGTTAAGTTATGAGTGCAGAAATGTAACCTCAATTAATTAATCAAAAAACATAATCAATGAATAATGTAACCAACTATTAAAACATATTATTTTTATTGAAAAAAGTGTCGTATCATCAGGGGTGTAGTTAAATAATAATCAATACTCTTATTGATACTACTCTTTATAATTTTGGTGGAAAAACAATAAAGACCTTAAAAAAAAAAAAAAAATTCAGCAGTTTCTTTATTATTAATTTTATTTGCAGAAATAGGTTAAATTGTTTCCTGAGTGTCCTGTGAGGCTCCTGCTACAAATGTCTGGAGGTAATGTGCTTCATTGCTTCACTACCAGTAGCTAAACCTGAACAATGCGAATATTACCAAAGATCTATAGTCCTTGAGCTTCTCTGAAGCTAACAAATAAAAAAATATTGTTAGTAAAGAGTAAAGATATGTAAAAAATTAAAATAATTCTCTCCAGCATTATTTCACCCACCCAAATATACATCAAGAGTTTTTTGTTCAAGAAAATGAGCATGATGACTTTCTCAGAGAGAATCTGAGACCTCTCATTCCTGACTGTGTCCCAGCTCGGCCAGCTGTGGTAAACGCTCCTTCAGACAGTGTTGAGGAGGCAGAGGGAGATGATGGAGAGCTGTGGGAGAAGAGGAAGAGTGTCTTTCTTACCCCACCAGCGGAGGGCAGGATCTTCTGAGGCATGGATAGGAGGAGGGTCTCGCTCTATATATTCACTGGAAGCTGAAAAATAAATTGTACAATGCTATTGTAGTCAGGTTTATAGCTTTTTGTTAGAAAGGTATAAGAAAATTTGTCTAACTTACGTGTTCCTCCTCCTCCTCTTCCTTATCCCGGGCTGCACTGTCACCTCATCGTCCTTCTAGGCAGCTAAAACAGAGGATAACTTTATTAATGTTGCTAATCTACAGCTTTTAATGCTTTTGAAAGTCATTTATGCTCACCAAGGCTGCATTTATTTGATCGAAAATACAGTAAAAACTGTAATATTGTGAACTTTTATTACAATTTAAATAACTGTTTTCTATGTGAATATGTGTTAAAATGTAATTTATTCCTTGTGATCAAAGCTACATTTTCAGCATAATTGTGTGAATAATAGTGAAGATCAGTCTTCAATGTCACATGATCCTTCAGAAATCATTCTAATATGATAATTTGATGCTCAAAAAACATTTATATTACATTCTAACATTTCTAATACTATCCAGTCAAGTAAGTGACGTCATCGATTAACAGCAAATACATTTATCAGTTGGTTAAATTAATTAGCCAACTTCCAATTACCCATTCAACTGCCAGCAAATCCTTTACAAAACTAACAAAAAATCTCACCTACACATAAAGATGTGATTAAAAGCCCAAACTTTTATAAACAAGAGCTTAGGTTAGCCAGACAGTTAACGTAAGCGCTAACGTTAACAGTTAACGTTACCTCTTCTGAAAACGGTTGATATGCTAACGGAGTTTTTCGAAGACACTAAACTATTTCTATGAAGTAACGTAAAATTTTCAATAGATGTGTGTCAATAACACGTTAGAAAAATGTCAGGAACAGTAGTGTGTATTATTTGTGTGATTTTAGACTAAACTCACCTGAAAGTAGTGAAAACAACAGCGAGAGATGGATTTCTGCTTTTTGTCAGTTGCAGTGGTCCTGCGCCGTTTCCATGGCAACCGCTCCAGTGTTTGAATCATAGACATAATAAATACATAGACGCCCCAAAGAGTATAGAAGTAACTATTATTATTAAGGAGAACTCCGGTCAATTTTAACATTGAGCTCAATTTTTTGTACATTTGGAGTGCTGTCAATACAGAGAACAACGACAAAAATCATTGTTGCCTACACCGTGTTATCCTCTTTTTAAAATTTGCACCCTGTTGACTTCAATAGGGCATGTTATAAACCTGCTTTTAGCCTCTTAACATCCTTGATGTGTCATTATAAGTGCACAGGTCATGTGAGTGATTCCTTCGGAGTGAACGCGTGTGAATCTGACTGCAGTAGATGTGAAAGATATGAATAAAAATGATAATAATTCAGCCAGTGATCATACATGTATTTACATCCTGTTTTCGGTCGAAGTCCACAGTAATCGATCCACATCAAGGATGTTAAGAGGCTAAAAGCAGGTTTATAACATGCCCTATTGAAGTCAACAGGGTGCAAATTTTAAAAAGAGGATGACACGGTGTAGGCAACACCGATTTTTGTCGTTGTTCTCTGTATTGACAGCACTCCAAATGTACAAAAAATTGAGCTCAATGTTAAAATTGACTGGAGTTCTCCTTTAAGTTGCAGCGCGTTGAGCACTCTCGGCCAACATACTTACCACCTTCACGTCTTTCCTAACCTGTATGTTCTTCTTTCTTTAGTGGAACACAAAAGAAGAATGTTGGTGACCCAACATTTTCTGTCCCTGTTGACTTCCATTATATGGACACAAAAAAACAATGGAAGTCAACAGAAACGAAAGCGTTGGGTCACCAACATTCTTCAAAATATCTTATTTTGTGTTCCGCTAAATAAGTAAGTGATGATATACAGTGAGGAAAAGAAGTATTTGAACACCCTGCTATTTTGCAAGTTCTCCCACTTAGAAATCATGGAGGGGTCTGAAATTGTCATCGTAGGTGCATGTCCACTGTGAGAGACATAATCTAAAAAAAAAAATCCAGAAATCACAATATATGATTTTTTAACTATTTATTTGTATGATACAGCTGCAAATAAGTATTTGAACACCTGAGAAAATCAATGTTAATATTTGGTACAGTAGCCTTTGTTTGCAATTACAGAGGTCAAACGTTTCCTGTAGTTTTTCACCAGGTTTGCACACATTGCAGGAGGGATTTTGGCCCACTCCTCCACACAGATCTTCTCTAGATCAGTCAGGTTTCTGGGCTGTCGCTGAGAAACACGGAGTTTGAGCTCCCTCCAAAGATTCTCTATTGGGTTTAGGTCTGGAGACTGGCTAGGCCACGCCAGAACCTTGATATGCTTCTTACAGAGCCACTCCTTGGTTATCCTGGCTGTGTGCTTCGGGTCATTGTCATGTTGGAAGACCCAGCCTCGACCCATCTTCAATGCTCTAACTGAGGGAAGGAGGTTGTTCCCCAAAATCTCGCAATACATGGCCTCGGTCATCCTCTCCTTAATACAGTGCAGTCGCCCTGTCCCATGTGCAGAAAAACACCCCCAAAGCATGATGCTACCACCCCCATGCTTCACAGTAGGGATGGTGTTCTTGGGATGGTACTCATCATTCTTCTTCCTCCAAACACGTTTAGTGGAATTATGACCAAAAAGTTCTATTTTGGTCTCATCTGACCACATGACTTTCTCCCATGACTCCTCTGGATCATCCAAATGGTCATTGGCAAACTTAAGACGGGCCTTGACATGTGCTGGTTTAAGCAGGGGAACCTTCTGTGCCATGCATGATTTCAAACCATGACGTCTTAGTGTATTACCAACAGTAACCTTGGAAACGGTGGTCCCAGCTCTTTTCAGGTCATTGACCAGCTCCTCCCGTGTAGTTCTGGGCTGATTTCTCACCTTTCTTAGGATCATTGAGACCCCACGAGGTGAGATCTTACATGGAGCCCCAGTCCGAGGGAGATTGACAGTCATGTTTAGCTTCTTCCATTTTCTAATGATTTCTCCAAAAGTGGACCTTTTTTCACCAAGCTGCTTGGCAATTTCCCCGTAGCCCTTTCCAGCCTTGTGGAGGTGTACAATTTTGTCTCTAGTGTCTTTGGACAGCTCTTTGGTCTTGGCCATGTTAGTAGTTGGATTCTTACTGATTGTATGGGGTGGACAGGTGTCTTTATGCAGCTAACGACCTCAAACAGGTGCATCTAATTTAGGATAATAAATGGAGTGGAGGTGGACATTTTAAAGGCAGACTAACAGGTCTTTGAGGGTCAGAATTCTAGCTGATAGACAGGTGTTCAAATACTTATTTGCAGCTGTATCATACAAATAAATAGTTAAAAAATCATATATTGTGATTTACGGAATTTTTTTTTTTAGATTATGTCTCTCACAGTGGACATGCACCTACGATGACAATTTCAGACCCCTCCATGATTTCCAAGTGGGAGAACTTGCAAAATAGCAGAGTGTTCAAATACTTATTTTCCTCACTGTAACTTGGGTAGATTATCCTATTAATGTTTACCTAATATTATGGCATATTGCAAGATGTACTTACCTCTGAATGAACTCCAAAGTAGTGGCTGCTTCCACTTGGTACTCGATGTTATACACATAATAGCAACCGAAGAGAACAGCAAACGCAGAGGAAAAATCTGGCAGGTCAGTCTTAGGAAAGAGGACTTTGCCTTCAATTGACAGCATCCATTTTTTGCTGTGTAGAACTGAATCCCCTAAAAAAATTTTTTATAATAATAGTAATAAATTCATTTATAGTGTTTAACATTGCAAAAACATTTAACATTTGATTTTGGTGTCAGTGAAAATATGTAGATGGAGCTTTTCTTATTAGTTTAAAAGGATAGTTTACCCAAAAATGACAATCATCATTTAGTCACCCTTGTTATTCAAAACTTATTTGAGGAGATGTTAAAGAGTTCACCCAAAAATACAAATTCTGTCATTAATTACTCACCCTCATGTTGTTCAAAAACCATAAGACTTTGTTCATCTTCGGAACACAAATTAGGTTATTTTTGATGAAATACGAGAGCTTTCTGACCCCTCCATAGACGGCAACGTCATTGCTACTTTCAAGGCCCAGAAAGGTAGGAAAGACATCGTTAAAATAGTCCATGTGACTCCAGACTTTATTCAACAATTTCTTCTTGTCTGTGTCAGTCTCCTACGCTGTTTATGTTGTAAATACAGCACTTCCGGGTTCTACGTCAAAAATGCCGGCTCACCATTGGCTAGCTCCTGCATCAGCATCACACACATGTGTTGTGGTGCCCAAATGAACAGCGTCGGCCAATAGTGAGGCGCCGCTCTGACGTAGAACCCGGAAGTGCTGTATTTACAACGTAAACAACGTAGGAGACTGACACAGACAAGAAGAAATTGTTGAATAAAGTCTGGAGTCACATGTACGATTTTAACAATGTCTTTCCTACCTTTCTGGGCCTTGAAAGTTGCAATGACGTTGCTGTCTATGGAGGGGTCAGAAAGCTCTCTGATTTCATCAAAAATATCCTAATTTGTGTTCCGAAGATGAAAATTTTTGGGTGAACTAGCCTAACTCTTTAAGCAAAATGTTAAACATGGAGATCTATGAATAAAGCAACATGTTTGTTTTTAAAAACCATCCTAGAGCTGCACGATTCTGGATAAATTGAGATGCAGTGCATTTAAAATGTTTAAATAATTTGAATTATTTAAAAAAGAAATCTGTTTTAATGAATGCTTCAGTGACTGACTAATAAATAAGCCACTTGATCAATTTACTGGATCAATTTACTGGATGCAATGAATCGTTCAATCTTTTTGAATGAATGATTCAATGTCAACTACATTTTTTCACTGTCACTTGTCCCCACCTAGTGGCAAAACATAAATGCTTTACTTGAAGCACGAATTTATATTAAAAAGCTGATTTGCTCTATTTTGATCATAATCTATAAACTTTTATCCCAGTACTTATAATTATAATATTTGTAACACTGAAATAATGATATTGTGTGGTTGAAAAGACTGTGGAGCTTTTTCATACATATAAATGACAACTGCTTTCTCTACTTCAGCAGCAGCGCAAACGCAGATTTGAACGTTAAGATTTTAGTCAAAGGGTTGATAGACTCAGACGAATCATTGACATTTATTTATGAGATTGTGTGGGTGTCTGAATCACGATCACAATCTTTTAACGATTAATCGTGCAGCTCTAAACCATCTCTTAAACATTGCTAAATCATGTATTAAAGGATCTTACCAAGCATGATCAGCCTTGGAGTAGAAGGAAGTGAAAGCCTGGTCTCTGCATCTGTTGGAGTTGTTGTGACCTACACACACACACACAAACACAAAAGTTTTACTAACTGTCAGTTACATACATTTTTGAATATATAAATGGAAAATACTCACATCGGCTAAAAGGAACAGTGATTCCTCCTTTTCTTTGAAGTGGGCCATCATCAACAGGACCGCTGCAAGGCCTGGGTCTACATATCTGCCCTCTCTGTCGATGTCTATGAGGACTGCTCTAACTTCTTTTCCCCACCTGGACTGAAGATTTTTGAAGAAGCAGATAATCCTTTCCCCTTTGGTACAAAGGGAGTCATTAAATCTGGTGTCAGGATCAATCCCAGTCAGTTCCTTAAAATGAGCGCATAAGAATCTCTTTGTAAAGAGAAAAGGCCACCTTGCCTGAAGATCTGAGATACTGGGTGGAGGGCTGGCATTAATGCTGTGACGTTGTGCAACGAATGTAATTTTCATTAATTCCTGGACTTTTCTGCGCTCGGCTGCACGGGGTCCTTCTTGGGAAAATAGACTAAGAATCTCCTGTCTCTTTATCTCTAAAGAATCAAAGGTTTCCCTTTCAGGAAGTTCAGTAGGATTCCAGTTCACACAACCATAGCTATCCAGTTTAGCGGATTTAGATGTTGAAGGTTGGCTATCATCCACTTCGTCTCCTGTTCGTTTAGGTTTTCTAAGTCGAGCCATTGTATTGTTCCGGTTAAGATGTTCCACCCTTGTCTTCAACTGACACAACAAAGAGTAGTAACCACAACCAATTAACTCTCCTTTCTCTGTTTTGTCACTGAAACTGTTTGGATACTTATGGATGATTGACTGTGCAACTTCTGAAAATTGCCGCTTGGTTGGAATTAAACACACCTCTCTGATTGAATCCACAATCACCCTAACCATGTGTCTCCTATCTGAGGCTTCAGGTCGCTTTCCTTGTGCAAGACATGTTCTTAAAGGTCCCATGACATGAAATTTTCACTTTCTGAGGTTTTTTAACATTAATATGAGTTCCCCTAGCCTGTATATGGTCCCCAAGTTTCTAGAAATTTCAATCGGTGTAAATCGAGCTTTTGCTATCTTTCTCTGCCTTTGAGAAAATGGAGGCTCATACGCGCTGATCTTGAATCTCCTCTTTATGACGTCATAAGGAGGAAATGTTACCTCCCCTGTCTCTGCTTTGCCCACCCAGAGAATATTTTCCGCCCATGAGAAAATGCGATAGGAAGTAGGAACGCGCGCGCGATTTTAGTTTGTCCACGAGAGATATCATGGCTTTTGAGCGAGCGAAGCATAACAATTGCTCAATAATTGGATGTACAAATGAACACGGAAGGGTCAATACAGAGCTGGGCTTGCTGAACGTCTGAAACTAAAGTCTGGATCACTCTCTTTGGCTCAGCTACACACCTTGGACAAGTAAGTCAACTAATGATAAGTGTGTGCTTTACTGTTTATGGTTACCTAGATTGTTAGGCTACACGTAGAATGTGGCTGTAACATTAGCTATACAGTTTATGTGTGTGAATACACACACTGTAACGCGAGTGTTGTACACTTTGTTATTTGAACCGTTTTCCTGTTGGTTATATGGCGCGCGCGATATCCGCATTTCAAGATCGCAGAGCTTGAAGTAATTGTAATAAGATAAATACAGACGTTACAGATCTCTAATGAAAAGGCAACAGTAGGTTAGCGTTAGCTACATGATAATAACTGTGTAAACCATCCGAATAAAGTACCGTATCCAGACATAATATTTTAAACTAACCATTCGGAAACGTCCTGCTGGAGCCGCTGAGTTGCAACTTTTTCATCCGTTGCTTCTCCATCCGGATCAGATTCTGGGTCAAACTGAAATGCTTGAAAGACTGCGTGTCTTCGTATATCCAACGTAAACATGCACGCCACGGTACCGTTGCGCAAGATGGTCTAGGCCACACCCACCCTCCACCTTGCGCCCCCTTTCTCCTCCTCATTAGTATTTAAAGCTACAGACACCGAAACGGCCTGTCTGAAGGAAGCTCATTCTGGGACTGGCTTGTAGTGGCTATAATTCTGCACCGAGGCTGAATTTTTGGAAAGAGATTTCAGATACAGTACTAAGGACCACTAAGGCCTATATTAAAGCCTACAAAAAGTAGCATGTCATGGGACCTTTAAATTTGGTGTCATCTTACCCCAGGGTATTTGAAAATCTGACACCCATGCTGCACTTTGAACTGGGACTGGAGTGGATATTGGACTCGGATTTGTAACTTGACTGGATCCATGACACTGCACAGGGAACGTTGAAGAGTTGGGACGGTTGCTTGGCTGAGTAGCTACAATATTTTCATTACCTAAATGAAATATTGAACATAAAATATTGAACATAAAAAATTTAACAGATGTAGTGTGGAAACGTGAAATTATGAGTATTCACTAACAGTAAATTAATTATTTGACAAATGTACATATTTCTACTTCATTGATCATGCTTAAAACACATAAGCCGTTTTTACTACTGTATATTACAAAACTAAATGGAATATTGAACATAAAAATCAAATTAAACAGATGTACTGTAGAAACGTGACAAAGTATTTAATAACAGTAAATTAATAATTGAACAAATATACATATTTCTACTTCACTGATAATGAATATGGCTTAAAACCCACATAAACAGTTTTTTACTATTATATACAAATGACTAACCTCTGATTTTGAAAAAATGAATCAGTTTCCTGCAGTCTATTGGTGAAAGGAAGTCTTTGAGGTCATCTGAAGTTAAATATTGAAGGTCATCGTCTGTTTTCACACCAATTCTAGTCAATTCTGATATCAGGTGGTTAAGTTGATCATCATCCAGCATTGGGAGAACAACTCTAATGACGGCTTCCATCTTTTAGCTTCTCACCTAAGACAAACAGAGTGGTGAAGTGCAACAAAATTAGCATCAAATATTGGCAGAGGGTAATAGTCAGCTAGATTCTCTGCGTTTACACATAAATAATGGGGACTTGACTCTTATTGCAGAAAGTGTAAACCCAGATCAACAACTGGCACTGATTTACACTTTTCAACAACAAAGAATAATTTTGAGAAGTGTATCAGAATTATTTCAATTTTTCCGAATGTGTATACATCATCAGTTTGATCTACCACAACAACCATTGATGTCTGGTACTTGGTTCCTTTGTATGTAGCAGTTAATGTTACAAAGGTGGAGTCATGAATGCCTTGCATCCTTACAGCTTCCTGAATGTGGGTGTTGTATAAGTGACTGCGAAACTCATCTGCTTCACCTACTTGCACATTTGGAGGAAAGATGGAGCCAGCACTCAAATAGGCTTGCAATAGCTGATGTCTTTCAGCTAGTGTACTCCCAAGGTTTATGAAATTTCGTAATTTTCTTGCACATTGTTTAAAGTATGTGTGCTTGCTTTCAAACCGTAAAGTCCATAGTCTAATCAGTGGTCCGAATTTAAGTGTGAGTTCAGGGTAGTGAAGTAAAAAATGATGTTTTGGTTTCAGTGGTGCATCTGGAAACAAGGTAGCTCTTAAGTGCAAATATTCTTCAATCAGACATTTCATGTAGGCTACTTGATCATGATGAAATTTTGGTGCACATATCATTTCAACAAGCTCCCTTAACTTCAATAACAACTGCCAAATTTCATCATCAACTGGATTTTTTATTCGATCCCCAATTAGTAATGGGAGCAATCGAAGCAGACACCAGTTCTGAGCTGCATGTCCTGTCAACTTTCCACCATCAGGTTTTATTTCACATGGCTTATTATTCATGTCACTTCCACAGAACTTAAAGCTAGATATGTTTCTGTTCAGCTGAACATAGCTGAAGTGTTTCCCTACAGTGACAAGCTGTTTTATGTACAAAGCCAGATCTGTTGAAACAACTCCCTCAAAAAGATCATGTGCCAAACACACATGAAAGTGTTTTAGGCAGTTGAACACAGAGTCGAACTTGACACCATCACACATTTCTTGCCCTTCAGACATTGCCACACTGTTTTGGTAACTCTGTTTTGTTCTTGTTGGACCTAAGTCTGTGCCTTTGCTTTCAAACATATCTCTGTTTATAAGACAGTAACGGCAGAAATGTCTACTCTTACTGAAATTCTCCGTAAACCCTCCGATGCTATGTGACCCCAAATTGTCCCCAACAATCGCAATCACTGCTCCCCTCACTGTCTCTCCATTCTCCAGTACAATTCCAAATTCCTCCATGTCATTGAGATCACTCAAAAGAGGTGTGAAAACTTGTTGCTGCCCAAAAAACTTAAAATCTTCCTCTCTGCAAAGCATGACCAATTGCATAGGATCAATAGATGATCTATTATGGGGACAGATTTCTGAAAGTGTCAAGTACACAGCAACTGGTTTGTGTTTTTTTCTTCCAGAGCCAGGAGGATTAACTACCTCGAATGCATCTTGATATAAAATTAGAGACACTACTGATGAAGACTCTTTAAAAAGAGTGTTTTCTTTCAAATTTCTCCCATCCCTTATATCCTCAAGTACATGGGGATTTTGTGATGTTTGTTCCTTGGCCTTATCATACTGCTCTTTAACAGATCCATTGTTCAGAAATGCCTTCAGAGTGTCTTTCACTGGTATGTACTGACAAAAGCGCTCTTTCCCTGATGCATCACAGCCTAGGTACACCTGCACAGGCTCCACATAATTGAAATGTTTTTTGAAAAAGGACTTCCGAGTCTGATCTGACTTAAAATATCCCTCATTATCTTAAGTAAGTTTTCTTTAGTTAACCCACTTATCATTTCATTTATTTGACAGTCTGGAATTTGTAGCTTTGTCAATTCTTCATTAACTTTGGACAAGGTATGCGTCATGCTATTTGTATGCACCTCCATGAACTCATCAATTAAAATCTGAATTGTTGTAGCTGGCAGAATCATTTCTGACTGCATCCTCAAATAAAATAAAGCCAAATTTGTCAGAAATTTGTCTTTGTCAAGCTGAATGGCTGAACTACTGTCTTGAAATTCCACATCATCAAAGCCTTCAGTATTCACATCTGGCACAGCAACAGAAATCTCAGTGATAGGCCTATATGCACTTGCACAGACAGATTTCTCTAAATGGTTTTTATGTTTTCTATTGAGGTGTGCTGAAAATGACGACTTCACTCGAAAATATTTTTTACAGCCAGTAATTGGACATTCAATTTTTTTGCCATCTCGAATATGCCATTTTAGATGTTCACAAAGACTGGCGAATTTGGTCGACACGAATGTGCAGCCTTCAACACTGCATCTAGAATTCAGATCGTGCTGTTCTGATCTGTCCAGGTTTTTTGCGGCCTTTCTGTGTTTGCGGTAAATGTGAGACTGAAGGGCGGAGAGTCTTTGGAAAGTGCATGGGCATTCAGGAACTGCACACGAAAACCTGAAGTTCGCCGTGTTTTTATGCTCTTTGGCATGATTAATAAAGGCGTATAATGTCTCCATAGAGACGCCACAGTGTTTGCACAAGAACATTGCGGGTTTTACTCTAGCACTATATGACGTGCATTTGGGGTAATTAGTTAACGGCAAGCGATAATAGCGGAAAAAAACCCGACTGACTTTAAACCATTAAACTAAATCCACAAAAGCTTTGTTGTTCGGCCAACAGTTCACATGAACACTCACGAGCTCCTGACGTGGTCAAACCTAAGGCAGAGACCCGTTAATGTCCATATTTTGACGGTGAAACGTTCAGAAAAGGGAAAGAAAGGAAAGAAATATGAATGTTTGCACAGTGTCACCACAACTCTCTCTAGCTCTCTTCACAGCATAATGTGAGGTGACTGCGCGCCGTTAAGTGGCAGCGTTTTTTTATATTTTTTATAGTTAAACCAAAAATATCATATATGTAAAGTAAAATGAGGAATATTTGTACACACCTTTGAATCTGACTGGTTCTTCTCGTATCTGTGTCTTCGTTTTCTTCTTTCTCCAAGCGGGAAATAAAAGCTTTTCTGTGATTGGTCAGGTTTCGCGCTCATTTTTTTTTTTACTGTATTTAGATTTACAGTAAATTAAAAATACTGTATTTTAGTGGCGCCAAGGGGATATTTTCCAAAATGTAACTTTAAAATACAGTAACATGCTGTATAATTGTCCTACAGTAAAATACAGTTCATTTTACAGTTAAATACTGTGTAATTTACAGACATTTCTAACAGTGTACCAGAAGCTACTGTTTGCTAGAAAGCATCTTAACCATTTAGTCTTTAAGGTTCCGTTTATACAATCAAAGTCTATGGCTTGTAGCCCACCATCTTCATAGTCTTTCACTATAGTTGCTTTTTTCAGATAATGAGGTTTTCTTTTCCAGATGTAATCAAAGTTTAATGTATTGATGGTTTTAGCGGCTTTTTTGGAGATAGACAGAGAAAAGGCTGGGTAAATACACCTTGAAAGGCTTTCCATTTTGGTTATAAAGATTCGACCAAACAAAGAAATATCTCTATTTAACCATCTGTCTAATCTTGATTTACATTCATCCATTTTGTTCCATACATTTAGTGTTTCACTCAACTTAGTATCTTTAGTTATATGTATACCCAAGTATTTGACTGCAGTTTTAATAGGGATACCATATGCTGCCTCAAGGTGGCAGTCATGTATAGCTAACAACTCACACTTTTTCAAGTTTAGTTCTAACCCAGATGCTTTTGAGAATGAGTCTATAGTTTCTATAGCCTTTGGGACCTGCTCAACATTTTTAAGAAATAGAGTGGTGTCGTCGGCTAGCTGACTTATAACTATTTGGTTATCAAAAACATTTAACTGTTCAATATCTGAATTTTTAATTAGGATTGACAACATTTCAGCTGCAATTATAAAGAGTGATGGTGAGATGGGGCAGCCCTGTTTTATACCTCTGTTGATAGTGAAGCGAGGCGTAGTGCCACCTGAGAGAGATACTGAGCTGTTGGTGTCGTTATAAAAACATTTTATAGTGTTTTTAAATTTTTCCCCAAAGCCACAGAATTCCAGAGCCTTAAAAATAAAGAGGTGTTCTACCGTGTCAAACGCCTTGTAAAAATCCAAAAAAAGAATAAAGCCATCATCTTTAACATGCTCATTATACTCAAGTAGATCAAGGACAAGGCGGACATTATTGTGAATTGATCTACCTCTCATAAATCCTGATTGAGTGTCACTTATTATTTGAGGAAGACCCTCTTTAAGACGATTTGAGAATATGTGTGTTAACAATTTATAATCATTATTTAATAATGTTATCGGTCTCCAATTATCCAAGACTTTGGGATCTTTGTTAGGTTTTGGAATGAGAACAATTACACCTTGCCTAAACGTCTCTGGAAGTGATTGGTTACTTAAAGCTTCTTTAAGTGTTTCAAATAAAAGTGCTTTGATATGCTCCCAGAAATGTTTATAAAAATTGGCTGTCAGGCCATCTGGGCCAGGGGAGCGGTCAGAAGTCAAACATTGCAACGCCTTTTCCAGCTCATTATACGTTATCTCTGCCTCACATGCATTTTGGAAGTCCTCATTTATTTGGGGAATAAAACCTCTAATTTGATTAAAGTAGGCCTCTGATGCATCAGCTGAGAATCTAGAAGAGTATAGATTACTATAAAAGGAATAAACTTCATTGATTATAGTTTTAGGATCAGAGCATTCATTTTCATTAATGATCAGTGTTCCTATATTATTCCTTTCCTGGAGAGATTTTTCTAATCTACAGAAATAAGATGAGTTTATTTCTCCTTCCTCAATCCATTTTGCTCTGGATCTGATAAATGCTCCATTTGCTTTTCGTGTATAAATATTATCTAATTTGGTTTGTAGAGTAAGTAGTTTCCTTTTGTCAGTATCTGTAAGCGTGGGTTTGTTACAGCAGAAAATTATTTCTCTTGTCAAATTGGTCTCCTCTAAAAGGGCAGATTGTTGCAGTTGTTTACTGAAAGAGATTGAAAAATTTCTTATTCTGAATTTTAAAAATTCCCATTTGGAGCTATAAGATAGAAGGTTGGGGTCTTGAGTGATTTCATTAATTATGTCTTTAATCCCTTGGCTATATTTTTCAGATTGTAACAGGCTGGCATTGAGTTTCCAATAACCCTTGTTTCGTTTGGGATTACTACTGGGTTTCAAGGTGAGATTAATAAAGCAGTGATCAGATAGAGGAGCAGAAGATATAGAGCAGTCAGATACTAAACCTTTTACACTGTCGGAGATTAACCAAAAGTCAATCCTTGATTTGATTGAACCATCCGGCTTAAACCAAGAGAATTTTTTTAAGTTGGGGTGCATCGAGCGCCATGGATCAGATTATGAGTGCTACAGAAATTGACTAAATGAGGGTTATAGTGATGATTGTGAAGCTTGGTGGGCGAGCGGTCTAACCATTCATTAAATACCATATTGAAGTCTCCTCCTAAAATAATATTAGTTGTTGGATAACGCAATTTCAAATTCTTAACAAGACCATCAATTTCAGAAAGTAGATTTTTGTTTTGGTTTATGTTGTTATAACCATAGATATTTCCTAGGATGATAAAAGAGTCTTTGATTGAAAGAACGCATAGTATCCAGTGACCATCTGTGCTCTTATTGGAAGTCACAATTTTCCCAGGGAAGTTGTTCAGAAGGACAGCAGTACCTGCAGAACGATTAGTTCCATGACAAAATACGATTTTATCACCCCACTGATTGGACCAAAATTTTTCATCCGTATCGATTGAATGAGTCTCTTGCAGCAGGACACAGTGTGGTTTCTTAGTATCGCAGCAACGTTCCAAAGCGGCCAATAGGGCGTCTATGTATTTATTATGTCTATGGTTGAAATGGTCTATAGAACGCTAGCAACAGTTGCCCCCATGACGTGACGGCGCGGCCGCCATTATGGACTGAAAACTGAAGGAAAACGCCGAAAAATAATGGGAGTCAATTGCACTGAACCAACTTAACATAACAAAAACTTAACATAACTTAATTTTTTCTGGCCGTCATATCTAAATATGAAAACAATTTAAAATACATTAATGAGGATGACCGACGTTAAATGACAGAAAATATTACGTCTATGTGTTGGTTATGCATGGCCTAATTACCCTTATAGGAAAATAGTATTTTGGGACAAAATATTACTATAGAAGTACTATAAGACTACTATAGAAATACTATAGCGG
Organism: Vimba vimba; assembly: GCA_022828995.1. Lineage (NCBI taxonomy): Eukaryota > Metazoa > Chordata > Actinopteri > Cypriniformes > Leuciscidae > Vimba > Vimba vimba. Next base: position 34,481,810 of record CM040833.1, read on the forward strand.
CTCTAGGATATTATAGAGGTATTACAGAACATAACATAGGCTACTTCTGTGATGTTCTTACCTCTATAATATTTTAAAGCTGCTATAGTATTTCTATAGTAGTCTTATCGTACTTCTAGAGTATGTCCCAAATTACTATAGTATTCCTATAAGATTACTATAATATTTTGTCCTAAAATACTATAAGATTCCTATAGTATTTTTCGTAAGGGTAGGCCTACGTCCCCCACCGAATCGGCTTCATTAGCCTACCACTTACGGTTTGCAAAGATACAATTATAAAATTACTGCAAACCTTTAATCTATCAATATTTATGTTCTATTATGCATTTTCCTTGTTATATGAATAGCAGAAATTCATGAAATAATATATAGGCAGTAATAAGATATTTATTCAAATGTTGATTTTGAAATGAGTGAACATCACCATATATATGATTTGGAAAAATAAATAAATAAATAAATAAAATTATAAATGAACATTTCTAAAGACAGTTAATCTTTTACATAGAATATCACAAAAATATTAACAACTTGTTTTTTCAACATCTTCAGTGAAAGTGCACACAGTGAACGTTTCGATGGCAAGAACAAAAACAATCTGTGAATGTCCTATTACAGGCGGAAAGGTACAAAAAAGATGTGCAATCAAGCAAGTGCACACATGAACTATAAACAGTACTAAAATGGAAGTGGTGCCATAAGATCTCAGTAATTAATCAGACACCACCATCTATTGTGTGTGCATTTGTGTATGAGAAGTTTTATTATATTTTTTTCTTTTTGTGAGAGAAGAGGCATTGACATAGAATGGAAGCATTAGTCAAAAAGATGTGTAATCTAGCAAATGCACACATGAACAAAAAAGAACTCTGAACATCTTTCGATAACTAGTGTACTACTAGCCAGCTACTAGCCAGTTCAAGTTTTGTATAGATTTCTAAAAATGAACAGCAAAACCTCTACACTGGTAGAGATTTGAACAAACAAACAATAAATATCAGTTCAAGTTTTGTATAGATTTCTAAAAATGAACAATAACTGATTGGAAGAACTGATCATATGATGAAAGAACTAATCCTTTCGATGGGGGACATACCCTTAAGATTTCAGCAGCTTTCAGTCCATAATGGCGGACGCGCCTCCGCAGCGCCATCTACAGACTGTTACCCATAACACAACAGAGTTTTGCCTCTCGCTTCTATTCTCTTTGTTTGTGTGTTGCGCCTCCCCTGTGGCTCTTTGGCGCCCCCTAGGGGAGGCGCGCCTCACCTATTGAAAACCGCTGGTCTAAGTGATACACTCAGTAGTTCAATATCAGGAGTACAGAGATTCTCTTACCACCACTTGTCTACACCAGTTGTCCCTAATGAGAAAACAAACTCCACCATCGCGTGACTTTGCCGTGATATCCGAGTCTCGATCCGTTCGATACACCGTGAAGCCAGTTGGTTCAACCTCACTTGACGGGGTGCTCTCATTCAGCCATGTTTCTGTGATTGCCAGCACACATGCGTTTCTGTATTCATGCAAGTAACGTAGATTTGCTGTTAATTCATTAATTTTACCCCTCAGGGACTGGGCATTCATTAATAAGCTCGTGGGCAAGGGTAATTTATTTCCCATTCTTTTTAGTCACTGGCGAATCCCACCTCTCTTTCCTCGTCTCCGTTTCCTTTTGGTTTGAGTAATCTTGTCTTGTGAAGATTGCAGATAACTTGGTATGCGATGATAAGATGTGGTCTCCGCATATTTACTGCACTGGAGTAAGAATTCTCGGCTGTACCGAACAACTCCGCCTGTGGCGTTTTCGGCATTTAGTGCATTGAATAAATTTATACTTAAAATCCAGATGACAAGTCCAATAATCCATGAAACTCCATTGGTGCGAATTATACACCACCTCAGCAGTCAAGTTTAAAAAGAAAGAAATATAAAAACAATGAAACGTACTCAACAAACAAACAAATCAAACGGCGCAAGTGAAACACACAGCAGGTCGCCACAGAGCAGCGCCCATAATGCAGTTTATTTAAAGGGTTATCCACAATCGTAATCCAAATCCAGGCAAGGGTCATACACAAACAAACGATCCAAACAATAACAGATTAGGGATGAGGCAAAGAGAGAAATCCGAGGGGACAGGCAGAGAATCACGAAAACTGTGGAAACGCTCAGAAATGCAGTGAGACACATACATTCTTTCTTTTGAACTAATCTTTCTTTCTTTCTTTCTAACTAATCTTCCTGTCTTTCTTATCTTTCTTTCTAACCAATCTTCCTTTCTTTCTAACTAATCTCTTTCTTTCTAACTAATCTTTCTTTCATTGAAACTAATCTATCTATCTATCTATCTATCTATCTATCTATCTATCTATCTATCTATCTATCTATCTATCTATCTATCTATCTATTATTTATCTATCTTTCTAACTAATCTTTCTTTTTCTTTCTAACTAATCTATCTATCAAACTTTAAACTACTTTAAACTTCTTCAAACTCTCTGGTCCGGATTTCAACTTAGTTTGTCTCAACTAACTTTTTTTTCTAGTTATAATAAATATACATTTGACGAAAGTGGCCCTGGCTGAATTGTAAATTTGTTATGAATTGCCTATTGAACTACAGTAGTGATGTGCAAAGCACTTTTTTGTTTTTGACATCTTTAGAGTGAGAATGTGTTGCTCTTCCACTGGTTTCTGGTGGTTTTGACTGTGGTTTCAGTGATAGGCCTTTTTTCCGTCAATTTAAACATCAAAGGTATGTCAATTTATGTTATTTCCACTACACGTCTGTGTCTATTATATTAATATGATCTTTTCTCTATTGGGGGCCTAATGGTTAGAGAGTCAGACTTGTAACCCAAAGGTCGCAGGTTCGATTCTCAAGAAGGTAGGAAATGTCACTATCACTGCTCCTAATGTGTGTGTGCACTAACTAAGGACAAATTCCCAGTATGATAATAAAACTTAATAAAAAAAACTTAATGAATGACGGAAAATCATGGGGAAAGACTTAATAAGACTCAAGACTATGGACTGCAGATGTAAATTAGCCTGCCGCTAACTCTGGTACAACGCATTAAATGGTAGCATTTATGTTGGAAATTGTACATGGTCCTTAATAAAGAAAAAAAAAATAATAATAATTTCTACACTACATTTACAGAGGTGCTACATAATTTCACTTAACGCTTTTAAACATTTAAGTAAAAATGGTTTAGGTAGATATTATCCGTGTTTCCTACTGAAACCACAGTCAGAGCTCAGATGTGAGAGCTGAGATCAAACCAGCAGATAAACCAGAAACCAGCAGATAAACCAGAAACCAGCAGATACACCAGAAACCAGCAGTAGAAAAGAGAAGAAAGAGCAAAAACACAGTCAGAACGAGAGAAGAAATCAAGCAAGACTGCAAACGTTCTCATGCCATGAGCACAGCGCTGCAGAAATCTCCTGAATATATCTAGGTAAGACACGGCTGTTTATTTTACTTCACTTTTAGTTATTAAAGATGAACTGACATGATGTGACACAGACTACCCTTATGAAAATATATAATTCCCTATATATGAATGATCAATATATGAAATGGTTTAACAGTATATTTGAAAATATCCAGAGCAAATATATTGTTCATATATTACAATATATTGAATAATACATAAGGAATTGCCGCTTTTTATATATCGAAAAATGTGACAATATATTTACTAATATATCATAATGTATGTAATTTTATATTCAGTAATACACTTCATTATATATAGATGTATATGTGATCAGATATGGTACTGCATGTGTAATATATTGCAGATATATTTAGTCATGCAACATAAACACACATATGTAGAGAAATATATAATGTAATATATTTATTATATATTTTACTTATTTACATTATAAATGTTTCATATTTTCAAAGGCACAAGCACACCTGCATGTACTAAAGTCTTTAGCTAAGAGACTATCACTGTGTTGAAGAGAGCACAGACATTACTTTTAAAATATAATAATTATAGTCTTAATAATGTTCGCCAATCGTCAACCGAACCACAGGCTCTACTCTTCAGCACAATGACCCCAAACACACACACACACACACACACACACACACACACACACACACACACACACACACACACACACACACACACACACACACACACACACACACCAGAAAACCTTTTAAACTCCAAAATAATAGAGCATTAAACACTAACAGATCCTATTATCCTTTTAACATTACAGTTTTTTACAATCGCTATGACAGTTTTTTCAATACATTTAACAAGTTTCCTAAACTCTTAACGCACCAACACACCTAAAACACACAATTGGCAAAACGGTTAATTTCATGCTCAAAATCACACATTGTAAACTAAACTCCAAAACTCATTTTCAAAATACAATAATACACTAACACAATACACTATGTCTACCAAAACACTGCAAACATGTTTCAAAATCACATAATTATTCAAAACACTAACACATGTTCTCTTCCAACAGGAACATTTAGTCCATCATAACACAATGACAAAAACACACAGTATACTGTACTGATCATAGATTGTGTTTTGCACTGCAGTTTTCTTTTTCTTTTGGAAGTCTCTATATTTTGGTTTTGTTTGTAATGTAAATGCATGCATTTTGTTGTTGTTGTTTTTTTGCAGCAGAAATTCAATACAACAAAATAAATGCCCCTTCTTAGAGTAGCTTTATAGAATGTATGGTTTGTGAAAAAAAAGAAGACAGAGACAGAATTGCTGCAGTAACGGCTTTATTTGCAACAGGACATTTCTGCAAGATAACAAAAATATGCAATATAGCTGCCATTTACAGTATTACAGTACTGTATGTGAAAATACAAAATATACAAAAGAAAAGGCCATCTTCTAATCTGCACGGTCTTCTGCATTTGTCCACATGTTCTCATCCACATCATCGCATCTTAGGAAGAATCTTTTACAGTAACATGCCTTATCCTGGCAGTGTTCAGCTGTGTTGTCTTGGTATGCAGCATCTTTTGCATACAGGAGGGACATTTGGTCCTGTGGACTTTGGTCAAAAACCTTCTCCAGGCGGAGAAAACTCCTCAGTGGGGTTGAGGAAAGGGAAGTAAGGGGCAAGGAGAATAGACATCATCCTCTGATGGGCTTCAAACCAGGCTGTGACTATAGACGGGAATGGTGGAAGGCCACATTGTCCCATATTTGCATAACTTCAATCAGCTGTTTCTCACTAGCAATGGAATAATGGGAAAATACAAAATATACGAACAGAAAAAGCCAACCCGATCTCACGGGAAAACGTACAAATTCTATGAGGTGGCTAATTCGTATGAATTCATATGAATGACCTACCCCTGACCCCGCCCCTAAACCTACCCATCACGTGGGTTTAGACAAATCGTACAAATTCGTATGAGTGAGGTCGTACGAATTCGTACGAATTAGCCATCTTTTTATCATTCGTACGAATTGGTCGTGAGATAGTGTTGGAAAAAGCACCAGAAGAATAAAAAAATAAAAAAAAAATAAAAAAAAGAGTCATCTTCTAATTATTTGCATAATTCTATCAGCTGTTTCTCAGTAAGAATAGAATAAAATACAGGGGATATATTTGTGTTTCAATTCACAATATAAGCAGCGGTTCACCTTGACTTTAGCCTGTAAGGTTAGGTTTAGAACATGCTGTTATCTGTTCTGACATACAGTGTTAAAGCACTGGTAAATTTGGCAGTAAAAATCCATTGTTTTGTTCTTGTTTGAGCTTGTGTGTAAAAGAAGTTCAAGCATTTTAAATTTGTGTTAATTGTATGCATTTTGTGTTAAAACAACAAGAAATGTGTTAATAGTATAGCTTACACAGACGGATGTAGTGCTAACTGTGTTAAGAGTTTTGGAAAATTGTTAAAAGTATTGAAAAATCTGTCATAGCAATCGTAAAAAACTGTAAATAACACTTCATTTTAACATTTGCTCTCCTTTAACAGTCAGAAACAAAGCATGCTGGGAACTAGAAATCTGATGTAATTCATTCCGTGTGTGTGTGTACAGTATATACAGGTGCTGGTCATAAAATTAGAATATCATCAAAAAGTTTATTTATTTCAAGAATTCAACTTAACAGGTGAAACTAATATATTATATAGACTCATTACATGCAAAGTGAGATATTTCAAGCCTTTATTTGTTATAATTTTGATGATTATGGCTTACAGCTTATGAAACCCACGAAATCAAAATCTCAGAAAATTAGAATATTACATGAAATCACTGGACTTCAAGCATCTTGGATTGTGTGCCTCTCCATTCTTCCTCCAGACTCTGGGACCTTGGTTTCCAAATGAGATGCAAAATTTGCTCTCATCAGAAAAGAGGACTTTGGTCCACTGTGCTTTATTAAATCCAGAGTCAACGCAGCCATCTACCAGGACATTTCCAGAGCACTTCATGCTTCCTTCATTTTCCAGCAGGATTTGCACCTGCCCACACTGCTAAAAGAACCAAAACCTGGTTCAATGACCATGGTATCACTGTGTAATTACTGTGTGATTTCATGTAATATTCTAATTTTCTGGGATTTTGATTTCGTGGGTTTCATAAGCTGTAAGCCATAATCATCAAAATTATAACAAATAAAGGTTCGAAATATCTCACTTTGCATGTAATGAGTCTATATAATATATTAGTTTCACCTGTTAAGTTGAATTCTTGAAATAAATCAACTTTTTGATGATATTCTAATTTTATGACCAGCACCTGTATATATGTGTGTGTGTGTGTGTGTGTGTGTGTGTGTGTGTGTGTGTGTGTGTGTGTGTGTGTGTGTGTGTGTGTGTGTGTGTGTGTGTGTGTGTGTGTGTCTGAACGTACATTCACATTTATCTGGGAACATGTATGTGCAATATTTGTAGACAATAAAGGATAAAACTTTGTGAATATTACATGTAATGTTATTTTTTGTCTTCATTTATAAACATTTTATATGTATTAATATACAGCCATACACAGTCAATGCATATATTGCAGCATATTGAAAAATATAAGCACTAGTTTCCCATATGTAAATCTATTATGTAATATATCACATTATATTTTGCAGTATAGTCTCGTATATTTTTGTTTCATAAGGGTAGACTGCATTAATATTCTCAGTCTGGATATTCTCAGTTGTGTGTTCAGCTGGAATGAGCTTTGTGTCTTCTAAAAGTTGATCAGCATTTATTCAGCAGATACTAATTTTTCACTTTTTCATTTATTTAATTACATATTTTCAGCTGGATATTGCAAACAGATCAAAGACAGACTGGAATATGGAAAATTATACATATGACTGGAATATGGAAAATGATACATATGACTGGAATATGGAAAATGATACATATCACCAGAATCAGCTCCCGCTACAGATAAGGGTCAGATACTCCATCTTCATCATCATCGGTGTGTGTGCAGGTCTACCAGCTCTTGTTTGGTCTGCCAGCGATCTAATTCATCACAGAAAGAATGGACACCGTATTTCAGCCTTCATCATCCTCCTCCTCCTCACTGACTGTGTTGAGATTTTCTTGAGTCCCTATATACTGTTAAAACTGGTCTTAAATGAGCTCGACAGGAATGGAAATTGGACATTTAGTGTTTCTGTATCTTTATGGTCCTCATCAAGAGTCTGTGGCCTCGTCCTGAACCAGCTGGTGGCGCTAGAGGGAATTCTCTCAGTGAAATATCCACTGTACACTGCTTCAGTTTTCTCCTCACCATTTTTCATCGCTTTCTACATACTGGTGTTTCTCTGTATCATTATCTGTGACATTTTATTGTTTTTGTTTAGGTTTTTGTATTTGTATTTGTTGGAATATAATTATTTGCTTGATGTTTCAGTGTTCATTATATCAGTGTTCACATGGATGATATCTAGTTTTGCTCTGTGTTGTACTGATCGTCACTCTCACACATCCAGAAAACCAGATCGTCATATTTGGGTTGTGTTCATATTCACTCTGCTGGTGCTTTATCTGCCCAGTGTTTTACTCAGTCTCTTCTTATACTTTACTCCATATTTTCCTCAGCCTCCTCATGTTGTGTTTATTCCTGATTTCTTGTTGAGTGTGAGACTGATTTCAGACCCTCTCGTGTGTGTGCTGGTCTGCAGGCAGAATCTCAGTGTTCAACATCTCAACCCGACAGGACCAGTTTAGTCTGAGCTGGTCTGCTAAGATGGACTCGTTGTGATGACATAATATTTTTACTATATCAAATATGCAGAAACTATTGCTGTCAACCGATTAAACAAATTAATGAATTAATCACACCCAACATTAAATATTGCAATTTCATTTGAATCTCCAGTTCACACACACACACAATGACATTAAGACAGTCTCTGTTTGCTGTACTCCAGTACTAGAGTGAAGGCCAGTATGACCAACACTGATACTGATGCCTCTATTTGTTGAATATATTTATTATTTTTAAATTTCTGGGGATGAAATTTGTATTTATAGTCATTCAGCATACAGTAAAAACATTTTTTTTAAATGTATTTAATAGGCCTTAAATTGACAGATGTTTATGTTTATCTTTTATTAACAATCACCGAACATTCAAAATATTATAGTAACTTTTAATTTAAGTAAACTTGCCTTTTATTTAATGTGTTTCTGATGTGTCAATACTCTTTGTTACAGTTTTTCTGAATTGCTAAAACACTAAATCCCATTCTCTGAAACAAATTCTCAATAGCCTAAACCAAGTTGTCAATTAAATCACTCTTTCTGTAAAACATTAAACAAGTTCAGGCAGTTAAAACACTGTTTGCAAATCTCATGCACCCTTTTTGCAAAACTCTAAACACATTCTCGCTCACTAAAACACATTTCACACTGTGATGCACGTGTGTTTCAAAACTCTAAACACAGACAGGCAAAAGTTAAACAGTTAACTACAACACTCTTGTCATCATTTACACACAACGACTCAAAATTGTTCACACTTATTTCTAATGATGTGACCAAACCAACTGTACATAATACAAGTCCGTTTAGAGTGCCAAAATTGACTCAACATGTTGCACTGAATGTTGATACCTATATGGATTGAAAAGATATAAGAGAGAGAGGAGGAAGAGTGCGTGTAAGAGGTGGTGAACAAGGAGGAAGAGGATGATGATGATGATGAAGAGCATGTGTGGAGAACACTGTCAAGGCTGGATCTGGCTTTAGGGTTTTTCTCTTTGCCTCCAGAGATGACAGTGTGTCTGTGATGTGGACAAACTCCTCCACCAGAACATGAAGACGCGATGCTGAAGCAGAATACATGTAAATCTCTCTCACTGACCTTGATTTTGCAGTTGCACAACTCTTTTGAGTGACTGTAACATGCTTTTTATGTAGAGTTTTTTACTGTAACCTTTATGGCTTTTTGCAGTTGGGTCACTGTATTTTTACAGTATGCAAGTGCTGAATATCCAGACATTCAATACTATACAATATTCAGTATAATACTTGCAGTGCATACAGTAATTTATTCACCTTACTAATGTTAGTAGTCATTACTATACTTTTTTACGTAATTGCAAATTGTGTTTACTTTGTTAAAGTATACTTTTTTCCTGTAACTGCATGCTTTGGATTCTGTGTTCTCCATTTTTTGATGTAGAGTCTAATGAATGATCTGTAGTGTTTATAATATTGACTCGTTGTGTGTATGATCTGAAAGCATTGTTTGATTTTGAGCACAGATAAAATGATTTTGAGGCAATTGTTTGATTTTGCCAGAAGAGCCAGAGGTTCTGTGAATGTGGTGTGAAAATTTGGTTTTGTGTTTAAGGTTTTGAGAAAGTGAGTGATAGTTTCAAGAAATGTGTTTTAGCAATTCAGAAAAACTGTAATCAGCTTTCTCTGATTAAATTAAACTGTATCTTTCATTTTCAAGATATATGGCCTAACTTAAGTAATCAATTAGTAATTAAAATATTTGTTTTCTCTCTCTCTCTCTCTCTCTCTCTCTGAGTGCATGCTGGGAGTGAGGAGGATGTGTGTGTGAGAGTGTGTTTCTATCATGCGCTGTTCTTTATATTTTCTTTTGTGTGTTTTTTCTTTTCTATTTCTTGATTTTTTTTTAGTTTACTCTTTGTAAAGTTTAATTTAGGGTTCTAGTAAGTAGGCCTAGCGTGCGCGGGTCAGCTGGCGTCAGGTGTGTCGTCCACAGGTGAAGGACGCCATTATCCCTCCGCCGTGGGTTCAGGCGTGTGCCAGAGGCCAGTGCTACAGGTGGAGATGTTGTGATAGCGGTTGGTGAGCAGTTAGGCTGTGGGAATATCGTCTCGGCTTCGAGAATGAATAAAGCCGTAGTTGTTTTTCTTAAAACAGAAGCATTGGTCAACAAGGTTATTGAGAACGGTTTGTGGGTGAAATAAAGTTTCGTTAATATCACTCCGCTGTTTGCTCCGGCTACGAAAGTGATCATTTCAAACGTCCCTCCGTTCATTGAACAAAGTAACAGGATATGTATCGTCTGGTTCCTTCTAGGGTGATAGACAATGCTGTAAACTGGGACTGACTGCTAGTTATACGAGAACCAGTTGTGTGTGTCTCTCAAACTCGTTAATTCATCTAAATCTACAACATGTATGTTAGACCCTATACCGACTAAGCTACTGAAAGAGATGCTCCCAGAGGCCACAGATCCTCTTCTTAACAGAGATGGGACCAAGTCACACATGTGCAAGTCTCAAGTAAAGGCGGGCATACACTGTGCGATGTCTGTGCGATTTCAGCAAGGAACCTACTCACACTGAACGAGTAGATCGCATGCGATGTAATGCCAAAGCTCAGGATTTATGTGCTCACACTGTACCGAACGTCGAGCTGCGACTTGACTGCTCACACTATACATGTGAAATAATCCTCGTGCCGGGTTGCGCCTATGGACGATATCATGTAGCCTATCCAGAGATATTGTCAAAACAAGCATCAGCTATCAATATCAAGAAGATTTAGCATTTCCAATTTATATATTAAATAATTAGTAGGCTAGTATTATTGTATTATTATTATTATTATTATTATTAGGGAAGGCCTAGGCTACTTGTATTATTAAAGTGATAGGCTATTATAATTAAATTGCCACGCAACAATTTCATAGCGCATCACCGCATAACCAACGTGCTGTGAGGATAATAAAATATTACATAGAAGCTTACTTCTCCTCATTAAAAATTGTCTAAAACATTTAGGTCGATTACAATGAATTATATACATAGCCTATAATTAATTATTAACAGTCTATAATATGTCAGAACACTGCAATAATTCATCAATGAAAATTAAAAACAGCTTTATTTCCAAAAAAAATTTAACAATAAAAGAGGCAAAGTGTAGCCTACATCGCAGGTGGCTTGGAAGAAGTGGGTAATGGTTAATCCATTTTGCAACACGAACCGGAGGTAAGCAACAGTAATTTGTAGCTTTGAACTATAGAACTTAAAGATCTCCCTTTTTTCGTCGTCATTTTTTTTGTTTTTGTTTTTTTTGCTGCAGATGAAACGTTTTCGCGCAGGCGCAGTGAGGGAAAAACACTGAGTTTAGGGCAATCGGCTCGTAGCTCTGCTTCAACTGTGCGATATAGTCAGGAGGAGCGACCAAAATTTCTAACATGCCAGAAATTCATCCGACCATCCGATTGCCGGTCGTGAGAGGTTAATCGCCTCTCGTTTCCCCCTGTACACTGCACGAACACTGCACGACAAACGACGCACGACAAAGCTGAAAATCGGCCCGACCCGAAAAAGAGTCGCACGAGTCAGAATTCGGCTCAAAATCGGACGAAAATCGCACAGTGCATGCCCGCCTTAAGTCTCAAGTCTCAAGTAAGTCCCAAGTATTTTTTTCTTGGGCAAGTCAAGTCAAGTCAAGTCAAGTCCTGTAGTAGGTCAAGTCAAGTCCAAGTCCAAGTCAAGTCACCTTATTATTGTAATTTTACCTGCAGAATCTGATCTTAATAAAGTGAAAAGACAAGATATAAGTAACTGTCAGTAAATTACAATAATTATGATTTTTTTTTTTTTTCCGTCATCTACTGAATTTTTTCGTCAACGATACCAGGGACACCGAAACACCGGGGAACATGAAATTTGGTGGGCATGTAGCCCCACTAGACTTTTACGGAAAAATTTCGTTTGGTCCCCGGGGGCCACTCCCCCCCCGCGC
>CM040833.1:34499026-34564026 GCA_022828995.1 Vimba vimba
GTGTAAACCACATACCCAGATATTTATAAGCATTGACCACTTCAATCTGTTCCCCTACAAAATACCATTTTTCGTTCTTATTTAAAACGCCCCCTCTTCTGAAAACCATAACTTTAGTTTTACCCAAATTCACTCTCATACCATATCTGTTACAGAATATTTCGAGCTGTTCAATTTCCTTCTGCAATCCACCAATTGTATCTGAAACATTGGCCATATCATCAGCATACAACAAGGTCTGCACTTCTGTGATATCCTCAATCTGTATACCTTTACCCTTACAGCTTTTCTTTATCATAGTTATATATTCGTTTAGGAAAAGAATAAACAAAAGAGGACTCACCATACAGCCCTGTCGTACACCAATGGTACATCCAAAATACTCAGTTAAACCATCAATTCCTTTCACACATGATTTAAGTTTAGAATACATAGATTTCAGTACACCAAAAACTTTTCCACCAATACCATTCCTAATGAGTGTAAAATACAAGAGATTATGCTGGACACTATCAAAAGCCTTGGAGAAATCGATAAAAATACAGTACATCCTTCCTTTTCTCTTCGTAATATATTTCTGGACGATTGACTGTAAGATAAAAATATTATCCATTGTGGAATAACCTGACCTAACTAACCACTTATGGATGACCACTAAATCTAAGACAATAGAGGCAATTACCCCCAACTGAGATAATGGTACCCCCCCAAATCGTATAAACAACACATGGTCACGAGAACTAAGACTAGGTAAACATTCACACAGTTCAACTCTCAGTAGGAAGATCAAAGACTAACAAAACCCCTTCAAAGGAAACTATGTAAATGGATGCCCTCATGTTCACCTTGAATGCCAATACAGTATAGTTCACCTTAGTTTTTTATGTGACCTGTAATTAGCAGTTTCAAGGCCTAGAAAGGTAGTAAAGACATCGTTAAAATAGTCCATGTTACTACAGTGGTTCAACCTTAATGTTATGAAGGAACGAGAAAATTTTCTTCTCTTCCCTTCATATACTCAGACCTTGATTATCTGGTTCAGGTGTGTTTAACTGGGGTTGGAGCTAAACTCTGCAGGACAGTGGCCCTCCAGGACTGAGTTTGGACACCCCTGAACTAACCAGATAACATTAACAAATTGACAAGCACTTACAAGGCAGAATGCTCTTCAAATGACGGACGAAATTGGAGGTTGTCGTCTGGCTGTCCGCGATGTTAATGTTGCATGTGTTGCAAAGCGCTGTTCGTCTTTTGCCATCTTGTGAATAATTCTTGAAGCCGAAAGCGATGACCCTCGGTACCCCTCCGGCTGACATGTTGATGTGATATCTGATCTAAGTGGGCGTGGTGTGCGTAAGGTACGAGAGGGTATGACTGATGATAGTGTCGTGATGCAGTCATGACAACGCTATTCTCAGCCTGCGCTCCAGCTGGGTAATCAACTTTATTTTTTTAAATAATTTATATATTTTATATTCAAACTGAAAACATGATGTGATTAACACTCAAGTCATTCAAGTCATCGTGTCTCAAGTCAAGTCAAGTCCCGAGTCTTTAACTTCCAAGTCCGAGTCAAGTCTCAAATATTTTATTTTTTGTCAAGTCAAGTCAAGTCACAAGTCATAAAAATAGCGACTCGAGTCCAAGTCACCAAGTCACAAGTCCCCATGTCTGCTTCTTAATATCATTAATTCATCTTTGTCTCTAGAATACGTACCAAAAACCTTTAAGCTGGCTATGATTAAACTGCTTGTTAAAAAAACGCAACTTGATCCTACAGAATTAGTCAATTACAGGCCGATCTCGAATCTACCTTTTCTGTCAAAGATATTAGAAAAGGCAGTATCCTCACAACTGTGTTCCTTTCTTGAAAGAAATGATATCTGCGAGGATTTCCAGTCAGGATTTAGACCGTACCATAGTACCGAGACGGCTCTCTTTAGAGTCACAAATGATTTTCTCTTATCATCCAATCGTGGTTGTATCTCTCTATTAGTGTTAATCGATCTTAGTGCTGCATTTGACACCATTGACCACAACATTCTATTAAATAGACTAGAAAACTATGTTGGCATTAGTGGAATTGCACTAGCATGGTTTAAATCATACTTATCTGACCGTTATCAGTTTGTAGCAGTAAATGAAGAGATGTCTTATCGATCACAAGTTCAGTATGGCGTACCACAAGGCTCAGTACTAGGACCGCTGCTGTTCACTCTGTACATGCTACCATTAGGAGATATCATTAGAAACATGGCATTAGTTAGTTTTCACTGTTATGCTGACGATACTCAGCTCTATATTTCTTCACGCCCTGACGAAACTTACCAATTCACAAAATTAACGGAATGCATAGCTGATATAAAAAATTGGATGACTCGTAATTTCCTACTTCTAAATTCTGAAAAAACAGAGATTCTAATTATTGGACAAAAAACGTCCTCACGTAATAACCTAGAATACTGTCTAACACTTGATGGCTGCTCTGTCAAGTCTTCGTCGTCGGTTAGGAACCTGGGTGTGCTCTTTGATACCAATCTTTCATTTGAAAGTCACGTGTCTAGTATCTGTAAAACCGCATTTTTCCATCTTAAAAATATATCTAAATTACGCCATATACTCTCATTGACAAATGCGGAACAATTAGTTCATGCATTCATGACCTCAAGGCTAGATTATTGTAGTGCTTTCCAGGGTCGTTGCCCTGCACGCTTAATAAACAAACTACAGCTGGTCCAAAACTGTTGGAAACTTTTTCCTCTTCAAAGCAAGACCAGGAGATGTTGGGATCGCGTTCAAACAGAAGTTATTCTTTATTGAGCGTGGCTGCAGTTCGTCCAACAAAATCAAGTACATAACTTTTCATGGTGTCTTATAGGCAATTCAGTGGGCTGTCCTTAAAGGTGCTGGCCCTTAGGGAAGTATGACCATATTAGTCCGGTTCTGTCAACACTGCATTGGCTCCCTATTAAACATCGTATAAATTTTAAAATATTGCTGATTACTTACAAAGCACTAAATGGTTTAGCTCCGCAGTACTTCAGCGAGCTCTTAACGCATTATAGTCCGTCACGTCTATTGCGATCTCAAAATTCCGTCCAGTTGATAATACCTAGAATATCAAAATCGACTGCTGGTGGTAGATCCTTTTCCTATTTAGCACCAAAACTTTGGAACAGTCTTCCTAAAATTGTCCGGGAAGCAGACACACTCTGTCAGTTCAAAGCTAGACTAAAAACACATCTCTTTGACATAGCATTCACATAATACATTATAGACTACTATAATTCAATGTTAGGCTACATAGATTAGGTCAGCCGGAACCGGGAACACTTCCCATAAATCCTGATGTACTCGTTACATCACAAGAAGAATGGCATCTAAGCTAATATTAGTGTCTTTGTTTGTCCCAAGGTTTTCCTGCAGCCTGCCGTATCCAGGCCGTATCCAGATCTGACGAAGGCCCTTCGCCTGGACCCGATGACAACGCAGTGCTGAAGTGCCAACTAGTCTCTCCCTATGGAGGATCCCGTTACCACTCTACAGATAAAGCGTTTTCGGGAAATTCGTTTCGCATATCTACCCCGAAGTGACAAAATAAAATAAAATTGTGTATCAAAATTTATAAGGAAACACCAGTACTTTGTTTAGGCTTGGTCTGTAGGGAATTACAAACCTGCACACATATATTCAAACGCACATAACTATAGAACCAATTCTTAATGCGCATGTGACCGCCATCAGCGTTTCTCACAGGTTCGCGTTTAAAGTCTGTATAGAGAGAATTGTGTCGCCTTAGCGACCCCTAATTTAATAACAAATGATCGTTGCGATGGAAGCGAATCAATCAAAACTAACTTTAGCTGGAAAATAACTTTATTAAAGAACCGCTATAAAGCCAAAACAATCTCTGTTACCTTAAATTATACGCTTATCTCTGTAAAGCTGCTTTGAAACAATCTACATTGTTAAAAGCGCTATATAAATGAAGATGACTTGACTTGACTGATGAAATCCAAGAGCTTTCTAACCCCACATAGTCTGCAGTGTAATTAGCAGTTTCAAGGCCCAGAAAGGTAGTAAAGGCATTGTTAAAATAGTCCATGCTACTACAGTGGTTCAACCTTAATGTTATGAAGGAACAAGAAAATTTTCTTCTCTTCCCTTCACTTATCCGATGCTATTCACGCAGTAAACACAGTGCAGCGCTTCCGGGTTCTCCGTCAGAACGCCGGCTCGAACTCATGCGTTGGTGAGCTCACATGATGTCTGTACTATCTTTCTGGGCCCTGAAAGTGGTTATGACATTGGAGACTATGTGGGGTCAGAATGCTCTCAGATTTCATCAAAAATATCTTTATTTGTGTTCTAAAGATGAACGGGTTTTACTGGTTTGGAAAGACATGAGGGAGAGTTATTGAGACCCCGCAAAAGTTATTGAGACTTTCATTGAAAGTCGCAGAATCTAATTATAAGTTTTAGAGCGTCAAAGTTCTTCCTAAACATTGATTTCAATCGTATTTGGGTTCATTTCAGCGCAACAACACCTGCTAATTCTTATATCATTCAGTTCAGGAACTTCTTTTCTACCATAAGAAAGAGTAAACAGACCTTAATATCAATCCGCACGAGTGGCAATCAGGTCAACACTAGTTAAGCTAGCGCTATATAAATGCCGTAGTGTACAGCAGAAAATGAGTGTTGGAACATATATTGAGTATTGTCAGATATTTCAGTATCGATATGTATCAAAATATAGATAACACTACTATGTAATTTGTTGTTTCTCCAAACTTTAAGTCCATTAATCACTCTGAGCTCCTTGCCTCCTTCACTTATGATCAGCTCTTCCTGCGGCTGCGGTGGCTTTTTTCAGTCCAAATATCAGGGTTTTTATTGGTCCGTTTACTATTGGATATTTTTATTGGCTACCGAAGTGGCAGTCAAAGATTTGAATATCAATTTAAATTGTACTCAGTAACGAAATGTGATTTTACAAGTAGCGGGTGAATTTTATCTTCCGCAGTGTCAAGACATTTAGGCCATGTCTGATTTTGCAGACTTTGAGCTGTGAACAAAACTTTTTTTGTCTTTTTTTATTGTTTCTACAGTAGATTGGACATCTTGTCCATCTAGATAAGTAACATTATTAAACATTTCAGATTTAATAAATGGAGGTTTTTGCAATATCTTTATCCACCTTATTCCTGGGGGCGCTACTGTAGAAATGATTATGGGTAGGGCTGGGCGATAAAACGATAACGATAATTATCGCGTTATAATTTTTCTAATAAAACAATATCAAGAGTTCGATAAATGTTCAATAATGTTCATGCGCCAAAAGCGGAACGACACTCATTTGAACCGCGCGCCACACGGACCATTTATCCGCTTGCCTCAAAGTCCAAACGACGTTTGACTTTGAAAAGGCGTTTACTCTGATCGGTCTCGGTCACGAGATCCAGTGAGAAGCGCTTGAATTCAGCGAAAGTAGAATTAAGATTCACCTTATGTCAAAATGATTGATGGCCTCTCTAATTGATTGATGGGTTGACCTTTGCCCTTGCCCTAGTGTTGACCTGCCCTAGTGGTGACCTTACCCTCTCACTGACATTGTCACCTTTGACCTTGTATCCTCCGGGGTTTGGAAATGACCTATGTCTGTTGATTAATTGGTTAATGGGGAATATTTATGACCTTGTGTGTATAAGGGTTTCCATTGTTTAATATTTGAACTTTGGCCTGGTTATAAAGGCAGAGTATAAGGGTTTCCATTGATGAAAATGGGGATTATTTATGACCTTGTGAGTATAAGGGGTTTCATTGATTAATATTTGAACTTTGATATAATGGTGGGTTATATATATCAGGATGTGTGTCACAGGCATCAGCATGGAGTTCACTCCCTCCCACCAGAGCGGTGGGGGATTGCGGGGGCCCTGTGGAAGTGAGAAACAGAGGTTTTCTAATAATTACATATATTTCACACTAACTAAAGATGAAAAACATTCAGTTCTTTAAAAGAATATAAATGAAATGGTTATAAAATATATAATATAAAAAAAAATCTTGCTAATTTAAGTAAAGTTAAAAAACATTCTGTTCTTTTAAGGTATATAAATGAAATGCTTATAATATAAAATAAATATCTTGCTAAAAATCTACTGAACCAATTATTTTAGTTCTGTCAGGACCACTACCATCAAATACGATTGACAATTAGCACACAGTTTGGATTGGCGGTATGGTTCCGTTCTGGGCGAGAACTCTAGCATGGATAAGAGCAGGGAGAGCAGCAATAACCCCCCAAAACAAAACCATATGCCAATATCCCCCAACCCAACTGACAGCGCAATCTGGATGCTTTTGCAGTTACCTGAGTGAGCCAAGGCATCAAGCATGTTGCCAATACCTGAAAAGCTTGAGCAACATCATGCTACCAACAATACCAGAAAGCCTTAAGCAACAAGTGTTGCCCTTACCTAGATGGCCTAAACGAGTATGTTGCCAATATCCACATAAGCCATAGCAACAAGCATGTTGTCAATACCCGAAATGTTTAGCAGTAAACATATGGCAATGAATGACATACCACCTGAAATGAAGAAGTGAAAATTGAGATATCAAAATGATTCAGCTGCTTGCTTGTTGTATATCTGCAGTCCAGTTCCAGTTTCTTTGAGTGACGCCTGTGAGCTAGAGATGAGAGATGGAGATTTCATTTTTCAATTATCTTTTTCATTGGAAATAAGGTAATGCAGTCCAGTCCAGATCCAAAAATCCAAAGCAATCCAAATAATCTTATCTAATTAATATAACAAGACTATAATATAGCTACTATAATTAATGATAACAATATACTATAACTATTCTAACCTGATAATGTAATAATATACAGCCCTAAAACATATATGACACAATAACGACAATGACAATGATAGTTATCTAACTCTCTGACACTACTACAACTGCTTCTACTACTCCTGCAACACCCACAAGGTGGCGCTAGTTTCGAACCGCCTTTTTCCAAAAGCGACCCTCAGACCGAACCGATGACGTATCCACATAAACCCAGGCCGCGTTTGTCATTAGTCACGTGATATTCACGTTAACAACACAAACCCTGAATCGCGGCTTCATCTGGCACGCCCATTTTTTCTCGACACAAGCTCCGACGCCTCGCTTCAAATGTCACATCACTAGTCATGACCTCTACTAAAGTGAAACGATTTAATTAAGTTCCTGAGGTGGCATTCAAGGGGGCTATGTAAGTGTCTTATTTTGTACATGTGAATACTGGAAATCTCAGATATTTAGCCAATTACCTCTGTTTTGATAAATCAGACTGGCGAGATTGTGTCGTGCAACCTTAGGAGAAGGACTGCAAAGCGATATAGTTTCCTGATCTATAAACGGAAAAATATAAAGTAAGAGTAAATAGAATAATCAAACGTTAAAATGCCCATTTAAAAAGACTAAATGAGAAGAAAAGGTATTTGAAACCTAGCAAAGAAAAAAGAGAAACAGCGAATGTACATCTTATCAGCCCTGAGCCAAAAAGCCTTTTCATATTCAAATGTATTGACATGAGAACAAGTAGAGATTTGACCATGCGTTAAGTTGATCCAGAGACTCTTCAGAGACCGAAACCAATATAATTTGACTTGTATTGTTAAAGATAATTATATTATAACTTGAATTATAATAAACATTATATTACACTCGCCGAGCAGGACAATAATTGGAGAAGTGTGACTTTTGTCATTAAAACTGAAACAGAATTTCATTTGTGTGCTACCCAGTGCCAAAATTTTTCACCGTTAGAAAACACGGCTAGATGTAACGGGGCGAACAAGACGTGAGGCGTGCGGATCCATGTGCAAGCTTTTATTTATAAACATGGTAAACAGGCAAGGGTCAGACAACGGTAAACAGGTATGGTACAGGCAAGACACAAGAGAGATCCTAGGGCAAGCGTGGGTCTACGATCGGTGAACAATATCCAACAGGGCAAGGCAGAGAGATAATCCAGGTACACAAGCAATGATCCAAACGAGGGGCAAACAGAGTTCGAAGGGCAAGGCAAAGGGCTAATCCAGGAAACACAGGCAGATATCAAAACACGAGAAAACAGGCAAGGCACGACTTAAAACAAGTTTCCGTAGAGTAGCTGTCGCTAGGATATGCACTATACAATACTCGGCGCTCACAGAGAGAAAGTCACTCATAAAGTGTGTGTGATTGGGTGATAGTGATTGTGAGATAGTTCTCAGCTGTGAGCGTGATTAGTGTAATCAGCTGTGTGTGTCGTCCGTGCAATGGATGATGGGAAATGCAGTCCAGTGTGCTGTGTGGTGTGAGAGTCAACATGATGGAGAAGCGACCTCTGGTGGCTATCGGGCGGAAGGCCACAGACCGGATTCGTGACAGACCCCCCCCACAAGGAGCGGCTTCCAGACGCTCCAATACAATCCAGGAGGGCGGTGGAGCGGAGGCGGACCCGGGAGCGGGCTGGAGGGCCAGGCCCGTGGAGCAGAAGAGGGCTGGAGACTGCGACAGGACTGCAGGCCAGGGCGGATCAGGCTGTGCAGGCGACCAGGACGGATCAGGCTGTGCAGGCGACCAGGGAGGAGACGACCCTTCAGGCGACCAGGGAGGAGACGATCCTTCAGGCGGCCAGGGAGGAGACGACCCTTCAGGCGGCCAGGGAGGAGACGACCCTTCAGGCGGCCAGGGCACAGGAACAGACACCGGCTCAGTAACAGGAACAGGAACAGACACCGGCTCAGGAACAGGAACAGACACCGGCTCAGGAACAGGAACAGGAACAGACACCGGCTCAGGAACAGGAACAGACACCGGCTCAGGAACAGGAACAGGAACAGGAAAAGACACCGGCTCAGGAACAGGAAAAGACACCGGCTCAGGAACAGGAACAGACACCGGCTCAGGAACAGGAACAGACACCGGTTCAGGAACAGGAACAGGAACAGACACCGGCTCAGGAACAGGAACAGGAAAAGACACCGGCTCAGGAACAGGAACAGACACCGGCTCAGTAACAGGAACAGACACCAGCTCAGTAACAGGAACAGGAACAGACACCGGCTCAGGAACAGGAACAGACACCGGCTCAGGAACAGGAACAGGAACAGACACCGGCTCAGGAACAGGAACAGACACCGGCTCAGGAACAGGAACAGACACCGGCTCAGGAACAGGAACAGACACCGGCTCAGGAACAGGAACAGACACCGGCTCAGGAACAGACACCGGCTCAGGAACAGGAACTGGAACAGACACCGGCTCAGGAACAGACACCGGCTCAGGAACAGGAACAGGAACTGGAACAGACACCGGCTCAGGAACAGGAACAGGAAAAGACACCGGCTCAGGAACAGGAACAGACACCGGCTCAGGAACAGGAACAGACACCGGCTCAGGAACAGACACCGGCTCAGGAACAGGAACTGGAACTGGCTCAGGGACAGGAACAGACAGCGTGGCAGTGGCCATCTTTGCTGAGGGTTCAGGCGATGTGGCGGCGGCCATCTCGCCCGGAGACACTGGCTCGGCGGCGGCCATCTTATCCTGAGATACTGGCTTGGCGGAGACCATCTTGTCCTGAGACACTGGCTCGGCGGCGGCCATCTCGTCCGGAGACACTGGCTCGGCGGCGGCCATCTTGTCCAGAGACACTGGCTCGGCGGCGACCATTTTGTCCTGAGACACTGGCTCGGCTGCGGCGGCGGCATGAACAGTCTCTGGATCGGCAGACGTGAAGCTCAGGCTCGGCAGGACTGACGTGAAGCTCAGGCTCGGCAGGACTGACGTGAAGCTCAGGCTCGGCAGGGCTGACGTGAAGCTCAGGCTCGGCAGGACTGACGTGAAGCTCAGGCTCGGCAGGACTGACGTGAAGCTCAGGCTCGGCAGGACTGACGTGAAGCTCAGGCTCGGCAGGACTGACGTGAAGCTCAGGCTCGGCAGGACTGACGTGAAGCTCAGGCTCGGCAGGACTGACGTGAAGCTCAGGCTCGGCAGGACTGACGTGAAGCTCGGGCTCGGTAGGACTGACGTGAAGCTCAGGCTCGGTAGGACTGACGTGAAGCTCAGGCTCGGCAGGGCTGACGTGAATTGTCTCTGGCTCGGCGGGCATGACGCTCTCAGGCTCGGCTGGACTGGCGTGAAGTGCAGGCTTGACGTGATCCTCATCCGCGACACACACAGTGAATAGTGAGCCAACAGTCAAAGCAAAATCAAAAAAACACTCTGTGATGAACGTGGACCCTCATCTCTAAGCTGAGATTGCAATGGTTGATTAATGCCATCACAAAAAATCTCAATCAAGATAATGTCCGGTAAATCAGAATAATGAGCGAAGGCTAAAAACTCTCTAATATGGTTCTCTAGTAATCGTGGGCCTTGTTTGAGGGCAAACAATAGTCTTGTAGTATCCATAGCTGACAAATGTCCATCTGAAAAGTTGCTGGATCCTTGTGTGACCGAGTATTCTGTAACGGGGTGAACAAGACGTAAGGCATGTGGATCCATGTGCAAGCTTTTATTATAAACATGGTAAACAGGCAAGGGTCAGACAACGGTAAACAGGTATGGTACGGGCAAGACACGAGAGATCCTAGGGCAAGCGTGGGTCTACGATCGGTGAACAATATCCAACAGGGCAAGGCAGAGAGATAATCCAGGTACACAAGCAATGATCCAAACGAGGGGCAAACAGAGTTCGAAGGGCAAGGCAAAGGGCTAATCCAGGAAACACAGGCAGATATCAAAACACGAGAAAACAGGCAAGGCACGACTTAAAACAACTGAGTGGGCTCCGTAGAGTAGCTGTCGCTAGGATATGCGCTATACCAGGGGCGTTACTAGACATAAAGCTCTACTGGGGCACAGGTCCCCCATTGTATGTCTGAGATAGCAACAGTAACTAAGGAAGGCGGGGCTTACCGATAGGTCAATTGTTATTAATGATTCATTGTTATCACACACAATGAAACATAGTAGTACAGAACACAACAATATGTTTATTTTATGTGCTATACAGTGCTGAAGGCTGGGGCGATTGTTTTAAAAACACCAGGCTGTTAGTTATGAAAGTTAGGGGGGTTGGGGGGGATTCTCCCTCGAGAAAATGTAGATTTCTCGGACCTTCATATGTGCATTTAAAGGTGTTTCAAGGCCAAAAAATTGGATAACAATTAAAAGCATGTTAGTGGACAGCAGTAGCATAAATGATTTGTCAAGCAGATAACAGATTGTTAAACATGAGAATGAGGATAAATGTAGCAATGAATGATCCACACTACAAAATGTGATTGTCAACATTCAAAACTATTTTAACTCTTCCAAAAATTTTGTTTTTGCGTAGTAACTCTACACACAAACATAAAATGATTAGCCCACATACACACCAAACTATAAACAGATATGAATTATGTAAAACACTCTTGTGTCTTTTGCTTGTTCAGTGTGCAGTGGAGTGTATAGGAGTTTGTCACACGCACAAATACACTATATATACAGAATGTATTAACGTATTAACGTATTTTACAATCAAATCTTTTTCTAATCTTGACAAAACGCATATCATTGAGAAGGTCTGAGACTCAAGACTGTTATATGACAGAAGTGATATAGTGACAAGAACTTGTGAAACATGGTCACACGTGGTTTGGCACTGCGAGGACAATCATCTGTCCTTCGTTCTCGGGCGTCTTACGTCACGGACGCTGCAGTTTATTTCTCTGTCCACATCTGCAGTTCTGATGCAGGACTCCGGCATGTTCAGCGGGAGTTCAGGAACCCTGGGCGTCTTCTTCCAGGTGTTTTCCAGAGTCAGTAGAAAGGTCTCTTTAATGTCCTAAGTTATTGTAACTGTGAGGTTTCACCTGCACACCGTATGAAAGTTACACTAGTAATGCTCTTATTACCCCTATTCCGTCACACCCATTGGCATCAACATTAAAATAGTAGGACTACGTAACATTTCAATAAAGTCGATTATATATGAAATTTCATAATTCCAATGAACTGCAATCCTGTGTTTGATCAGTACTATTGGAGATTAGTTTGGACAAAAACACAAGGTCATACATTCAGAGCCAGAATCCAGACTCAAGAGAGGAAAAGAGCTAAAGATTTTAAACTATTGATTTTTTTTATTGAGTTATCTCAAGTTACAATTTTGCATGTGCCAAACATTTCAACAGATACTCAGCCGCTGTGATCATCCACACCGCCCCGAGATTTAATCGCTGTTAAAGGTCTGAATCTCCAGATCAGACAAGATGCTCCTGCAAGAGGACCAGATTACAATCACATTCTTGAATCTTCCAATTCATCTAAAACGTCGATGTAGGCGAGACGTACTTGTGCTGCTCTGAGAGCTCGAACTCCTGCTGGATCCTCTGGATGAGTGTGTGTGTGTCGGGCAGACAGAAGCCAGCGGAGATCTTCACCAGCTCCACGGCCTGATCCACATCACCGCTCTCCTTCACACACGTCAGGAACCGGTTCAGCAGATCCTCACTGACACACACACACACACACACAACACACGTTAGTCTGAACCATAGACTGTATAAAACATGCTCATACTCATAGTGTGCGTGACGTCACCCGTCGTGTTTCTGAAGAGCGTTTTTGAAGCCCACAGTGGGCGGAGCCGGCCATCACCATCTTGGATAACCGAAAATGTGAAGCGAGGCTGATTAGCTGAGTTGACGTGACGCTAACAGGCAAACAGCTAGTAATGACATCAGAGCAATCCACCTGTCACTCAAGTGGCCACACCCTTAATTATGCAGAACTTTAAGGCTTAATATAATTTAAACGGATGAGTTATTAAAATATTCACCCCCCTCACAGTTTTCATGAAGGGCAAAATTAGCTTTATAGACCAAAACCACTTTTAGCACCAGACTGTAAACATGTGTTTTTCTGCTGTAAAGTTGGGCATTTTAACATGGAGGTTTATGGGATTGAGTCTCTTCTGCAGCCGGTCTCTAGTGGCCAGAGGATGAACTGCAGGTTAAGTCACTTCAGTGTTGGATTGAAGAGAGAGACGGAGGTTCTGCTTGGTTTGAACACATCAGGACTTGAAATAAAACCTTTCAGTTACAGTGCACGGGGCAAACATTGCTACATTAACGTCTAGTAAACATTATGATTCATATTGGCACATTATAAAAATCTTGATGCTTGTGAAGCAAAATCACAAATGACTGGAAAAATGAGTGGGATCTTACCTGGGAACTCTATTGTGTCTATTATATTAATATGATCTTTTCTCTATTGGGGGCCTAATGGTTAGAGAGTCAGACTTGTAACCCAAAGGTCGCAGGTTCGATTCTCAAGAATGGAAGGAAATGTCACTACTCACTGCTCCTAATGTGTGTGTGCACTAACTAAGGACAAATTACCAGTATGATCATAAAACTTAATAAAAAAAAATTAATGAATGATGGAAAATCATGGGGAAAGACTTAATTTTTATACACTACATTTACAAAGGTGCTATATAATTTCACTTAAAGCTTTTAAACATTTAAGTAAAGATGGTTTAGGTAGATATTATCCGTGTTTCCTACTGAAACCACAGTCAGAGCTCAGATGTGAGAGCTGAGATCAAACCAGCCGATAAACCAGAAATCAGCAGATAAACCAGAAACCAGCAGTAGAAAAGAGAAGAAAGAGCAAAAACACAGACAGAACGAGAGAAGAAATCAAGCAAGACTGCAAACGTTCTCATGTCATGAGCACAGCGCTGCAGAAATCTCCTGAATATATCCTGAAACATGATTGTTTATTTTACTTCACTTTTAGTTGTTAAAGATGAACTGACATCATGTGACACAGACTACCCTTATGAAAATATATAATTCCCTATATTTGAATGATCAATATATGAAATGGTTTAACAGTATATTTGAAAATATCCAGAGCAAATATATTGTTCATATATTACAATATATTGAATAATACATAAGGAATTCCCGCTTTTTTATATCGAAAAATGTGACAATATATTTACTAATATATCATAATGTATGTAATTTTATATTCAGTAATACACTTCATTATATATAGATGTATATGTGATCAGATATGGTACTGCATGTGTAATATTGCAGATATATTTAGACATGCAACATAAACACACATATGTAGAGAAATATATAATGTAATATATTTATTATATATTTTACTTATTTACATTATAAATGTTTCATATTTTCAAAGGCACAAGCACACCTGCATGTACTAAAGTCTTTAGCCAAGAGACTATCACTGTGTTGAAGAGAGCACAGACATTACTTTTAAAATATAATAATTATAGTCTTAATAATGTTCGCCAATAGTCAACCGAACCACAGGCTCTACTCTTCAGCACAATGACCCCAAACACACACACACACACACACACACACACACACACACACACACACACACACACACACACACACACACACACACACACACACACCAGAAAACCTTTTAAACTACAAAATAATAGAGCATTAAACACTAACAGATCCTATTATCCTTTTAACATTAAATAAAACTTCATTTTAACATTTGCTCTCCTTTAACAGTCAGAAGCAAAGCATGCTGGGAAGTAGAAATCTGATGTAATTCATTCCGTGTGTGTGTGTGTGTGTGTGTGTGAGAACATACATTCACATTTATATGGGAACATGTATGTGCATTATTTGTACACAATAAAGGATGAAACTTTGTATATTTCATGTAATGTAAGTCTGAATATTCTCAGTTGTGTGTTCAGCTGGAATGAGTTTTGTGTCTTTTGAAAGTTGCTCAGCATTTATTCAGCAGATACAAATTTTTCACTTTTTCATTTATTTAATTACATATTTTCAGCTGGATATTGCAAACAGATCAAAGACAGACTGGAATATGGAAAATTATACATATGACTGGAATCTGGTCCAGCTACAGGTAAATGTCAGATGGTCCATCTTCATCATCATCTGTGCGTGTGCAGGTCTACCAGCTCTTGTTTGGTCTGCCAGAGATCTAATTCATCACAGAAAGAATGGACACCGTATTTCAGCCTTCATCATCCTCCTCCTCCTCACTGACTGTGCTGAGATTTTCTTGAGTCCCGTCATACTGTTAAAACTGGTCTTAGATGAGCTCGACTGGAATGAAGATTGGACATTTCGTGTTTCTTTCTCTTTATGGTCCTCATCAAGAGTCTGTGGTCTCGTCCTGAACCAGCTGGTGGCGCTAGAGGGAATTCTCTCAGTGAAATATCCACTGTACACTGCTTCGGTTTTCTCCTCACCCCTTTTCATCGCTTTCTACATACTGGTGTTTCTCTGTCTCATTATCGGTGACATTTTATTGTTTTTGTTTAGGTTTTTCAATTTGTTGGAATATAATTATTTGCTTGATGTTTCAGTGTTCATTATATCAGTGATCACATGGATGATATCTAGTTTTGCTCTGTGTTGTACTGATCGTCACTCTCACACATCCAGAAAACCAGATCGTCATATTTGGGTTGTGTTCATATTCACTCTGCTGGTGCTTTATCTGCCCAATATTTTACTCAGTCTCTTCTTATACTTTACTCCATTATTTGATCCTCCTCTTCATGTTTGGCATATTCCTGATTTCTTGTTGAGTGTGAGACTGATTTCAGACCCTCTCGTGTGTGTGCTGGTCTGCAGACAGAATCTCAGTGTTCAACATCTCAACCCGACAGGACCAGTTTAGTCTGAGCTGGTCTGCTAAGACTCGTTGTGATGACATAATATTTTTACTATATCAAATATGCAGAAACTATTGCTGTCAACCAATTAAACAAATTAATGAATTAACCACACACTGAGATTAATCGCACCCAACATTAAATTGTGCAATTTCATTGAATCTCCAAATGAATGCAGCTAAAGACATTAAGACAGATCTTTTACATGTTTGCTGTACTCCAGTACTAGAGTGAAGGCCAGTATGACCAACACTGAGACTGATGCCTCTATTTGTTGGATACATTTATTATTTTTACATTTCTGGGGATGAAATTTGTAATTATAGTCATTCAGCATACAGTAAAAAAAATATATATTTATTTAATAGGCCTTAAATTGACAGATGTTTATGTTTATCTTTTATTAACAATCACAGAACATTCAAAATATTATAGTAACTTTTAATTTATGTAAACTTGCCTTTTATTTAATGTTTTTCTGATGTGTCTGTCAATACTCTTTGTCAATCGGCTTTCTCTGATTAAATTAAACTGTATCTTTAATTTTCAAGATATATGGCCTAAGTAATCAATTAGTAATTAAAATATTTGTTTTCTGTATTTGTATCAATCCTCTAAATACAAAGTCAATATCTCACATTCATAATTATTTCCTTACATCTGTGTCTTAATTACTGAGACGAGCACATTAATGACTGATGAAGATTAATGCGCGAGCGCCCTGTATGTGACCCATCAGTAGGCCCTATATATGTGGCGTCTCTCTCTCTCTCTGAGTGCATGCTGGGAGTGAGAAGGGTGTGTGTGAGAGTGTGTTTCTATCATGCGCTGTTCTTTATATTTTCTTTTGTGTGTTTTTTTCTTTTCTATTTCTTGATTTTTTTTTAGTTTACTCTTTGTAAAGTTTAATTTAGGGTTCTAGTAAGTAGGCCTAGCGTGCGCGGGTCAGCTGGCGTCAGGTGTGTCGTCCACAGGTGAAGGACGCCATTATCCCTCCGCCGTGGGTTCAGGCGTGTGCCAGAGGCCAGTGCTACAGGTGGAGATGTTGTGATAGCGGTTGGTGAGCAGTTAGGCTGTGGGAATATCGTCTCGGCTTCGAGAATGAATAAAGCCGTAGTTGTTTTTCTTAAAACAGAAGCATTGGTCAACAAGGTTATTGAGAACGGTTTGTGGGTGAAATACGTTTCGTTAATATCACTCCGCTGTTTGCTCCGGCTACGAAATTGATCATTTCAAACGTCCCTCCGTTCATTGAAAATGTGGTCATTGTGGCAGAACTTGCAAGATTCAGAAAAGTTGTAAGCGAAGTTAAACCGGTTTCCTTAGGATGTAAAAATCCTGCGCTTAAACATGTGCTGTTTTTTAGGAGACAAGTGTTCATGTTTTTGAGTTCCCTTTCAAGGGAACTCGCGTTGCGTCGAGTTTGACGCTATGGGAACGCTTTGCGTGATGACGTCTTGAAGCACATGTAAAATCAGTCCAATGGTGTAGCGGGACGTCAGAGGCGGGTGACGTCACGTACCAGGAAGCTATAAAAGCCGGCCTGAAGCAGGAAACAACAGCTTTCTGAGTCTTCAGTAGCGCTCTGTGTTGAAATCTGTCTGTTTTATTTGGTGTTGTCTGATATATATATATTATTCAGTATGGCGAGCAAGCAGCAGTTTAGAGTGTGTGTCCATCCCTGCCCGCGTTATTTAACGGGAGGTGACACACACACTCTTTGTGTTGTTTGTTTGGGAGAGGAGCATGCCCAGTCAGCACTCGAGGGTGGTGACTGTGAGCATTGCTGTGCGCTTCCTTTGCGTACGCTCCGATCCCGCTTGGCTCGGTTCAATCCCGACCACGTTCCCCAGGGCTTTGGTCCCGCCGCTGCCGAGGCACGGCGTCGATCTCAGACCTGGGGTTCGCAGATGGATCTGTCAGTGGATGTTGAGACGGGCTCTGCCTTATCTCAGCATCCTTCTGATAGATCCAGTGCCTCTCATCAGGGTGTGGAAGCACGCGCTGCGGTTTCTTCCCCCCCGGTGGAGGCACCAGTACTGCAATTGTCCAGCTCTGAGGAGCTGGACGTTGTTAGTATTGAAGCTGAGTCTGAGGATTCGCCACCTCAGTCTCACGCTTTTGAGGAATTGCTCGATGTTGTCACTAGAGCAGTTCACAGATTATCTATTGAGTGGCCAGAGGATAGGCAGGACGTTCGTTCGAAAAGCAAGCTCGACGAACGCTTCCTGCCATCTCGTACACAGCCTCAGCGAAGAAGCCTTCCGTTTTTTCCCGATCTCCACACCGAGGTGTCGAGATCGTGGGGAAAACCGGTTTCATACAGAGTGTATGCACCACAAACATCCCACTATTCTTCCATTCATAAATATAAAGAATATGGTTATGGGGAGATGCCGAAGGTGGAGGAGACGCTTGCGAGCTATCTCTCTCCAGCAACGGCATCTTCCCTGAAAGCTCCTTCACTTCCCTCTAAGCCAGTAAAATACACATCATCTCTGGTTCATAAATCGTATGCAGCCGCTGGTCAAGCTGCAGCGTGTCTGCATACGATGTCTATTATGCAAGCCTATCAGGCAGAATTATTGGGGGATTTAGAGGAGGGCGGGGGAATTGGTCCTGACACAGTGGCTGAACTTCGCAGAGCCACAGATCTGTCTCTCAGGGCCACCAAGGAGACCGCTAAATCAATCGGGCGGTCTATGGCAGCCCTGGTGGCCACTGAGAGGCATCTGTGGCTCAATCTGAGCGATATAAAAGAGAAAGAAAAGCACGTTCTCTTAGATGCTCCGGTTTCCACTGTTGGTTTATTTGGTGATGCAGTAAACAGTGCGGTAGCTAAGTCTCAGGAAGCTGCTAAACAGGCAGCTGCATTGCAAAAACTTCTCCCCCGCCGTTCTTTCATTGAGGCTGCTGAGCGGGAGCAGCCTCACTCCTCTAAAAAGAGCGCTGAACACCGTGCCACTCAAAAACAGAGTGTGTCCTCTCGTGCTCCCCCACAAAAATCTCGGGGACACGGAGGGCGCGCTCAAACCCAGCAGTCTTCGAGGGGTAGAACGGATCTGCGGACCGTTATTACCGCCAAGAAGGCTGCTGGGAAGAAATCCTGACGTCCGAGGGCTCAGGATTAATGAGGGTAGTCCCCCCCGAAGCAGAGCGGTTAACACCTCTTTTTACGGTGCCCGTCTCTCTTCGGTACCCTCAGGGGACCGTTCTGCCAACCCTGCCGCCTCAGGTGTTACAGGGCGCAGCGGTCTCCGGCGAGCACATATCTCAAGGACCACCCGGAAACGTAGTGGCCTCGGGATGCCCGCCCCCTCCGAGGAGGGTGTTAGAGCAGTCTGTTCGGTCGCTCCCTGCCGGTGCGCCGTTACAGGGCGTCGAATTGACTGCTCAACAACAACAAAATCCAGAAACCAGTCTCGAGAGGCTGGTACCTCTAGTAGAATCTTTGACAGCGTGGAAGCTACTGTCAAATGTTTCTCGTTGGGTCCTGCAGACCGTGGAAAAAGGGTATCTGATTCAGTTCGGGAAACGCCCACCTCGGTTTATGGGGGTTCTGCCCACTGTGGTGGCCCCCGAGCAGGTTCTGGTTATGGAACAGGAAGTAAACACTCTGTTAGAGAAAGGGGCCATAGAATATGTACCTCCCTCCGACAGGGAAACCGGGTTTTACAGCCGGTACTTCATAGTTCCAAAAAAGGACGGGGGATTGCGTCCCATTTTGGATCTTCGAGTTCTGAACGAGTCAGTCATGCAGCTCAAGTTCAAAATGTTGACATTGAGACAGATCGTGCCACAGATCAGGTCCGAGGACTGGTTTGTCACGATAGATCTCAAGGACGCATATTTCCATATTTCCATCCGTCCATGTCATTGGAAGTTCCTGAGGTTTGCTTTCGGGGGCAAAGCATACCAATATCGTGTTCTTCCATTCGGCCTAGCTTTATCACCCCGCACTTTCACGAAATGCATGGATGCAGCTCTGGCGCCTCTGCGCCTTCAGGGGATTCGCATCTTGAACTACATCGACGATTGGTTGATTTTAGCTCAGTCGCATCAGTTGGCGGTTCAACATCGAGATGTTGTTCTCGCCCACATGAAAGAGCTGGGGTTACGGCTGAACGCCAAGAAGAGTGTGCTTTCTCCACTCCAGAGAACCACTTTCCTAGGCGTGGTTTGGGACTCAGTGTCGATGCAGGCGCGCCTGTCACCGCCACGTATAGAGTCCATCCTTGTAAAAAAGTCCAAAAGAGTCCAAAAGTGTAAAGCTAGGCCAGCTACTCACTGTCAAACAGTTCCAGAGACTGTTGGGTCTCATGGCAGCAGCTTCCAACGTGATACCTTTTGGACTGCTGCACATGAGGCCCCTGCAGTGGTGGCTCAGGACCAGGGGGTTTTCCCCGAGGGGCAACCCATTTCGCACAATCAAGGTCACGCGGCGATGCCTACGTGCCTTGGTTATGTGGAAGAAACCTTGGTTCCTGTCCCAGGGCCCAGTGTTGGGAGCTTCTTGTCGTCGCAGACTGCTAACGACGGATGAGTCCCTCACGGGTTGGGGAGCGATCCTGGAGGGTCGCTCAGCTCAAGGTCTGTGGGAAGACTATCATCGTTCCTGGCATATCAATCGCCTAGAGATGTTAGCTGTCTTCCGGGCTCTGAGGAGCTTTGTCACAGACCTCAGGGGACACCATGTGTTAGTGCATACGGACAACACGTCGGTAGTCGCCTATATCAACCACCAAGGGAGTTTGCGCTCGCGCCCATTATCAAATTTGGCACGCCATATCCTCTTGTGGTCCCAGGGGAAGTTGCTGTCACTCAGAGCAGCCTACATCCCCGGGGTTCAGAATATAGGAGCAGACACTCTGTCGAGGCAGGGGCCGAGGCCCGGGGAATGGAGGCTCCACCCCGAGGTGGTGGAGCTGATATGGAGGGAGTACGGCCAAGCACAAGTGGATCTGTTTGCGTCTCGAGAGACGTCTCACTGTCCACTTTGGTTCTCCCTCACGCATCCAGCTCCTCTCGGACTGGATGCTATGGTACAGGCGTGGCCGAGGCTTCGTCTGTACGCCTTTCCCCCAGTTGCTCTGCTCCCGGGAGTTCTGGAGAGGGTTCGCAGGGACCGGGTTTGCCTGCTTCTTATAGCCCCGCGCTGGCCGGGCAGAGTATGGTTTCCCGACCTTGTGTCCCTCCTCGACGGGCCTCCTCTGGAGCTACCTGTCAGGAGGGACCTTCTGTCCCAAGCAGGGGGTTCAATACTTCACTCCGCCCAGAACTGTGGAACCTGTGGGCTTGGCCTCTGAGGGGGCCCAGCTCATAGAGTCAGGTCTCTCAACTGAGGTTGTTGAGACCATTCTACAGTCCAGAGCTCCCTCCACGAGGAAACTTTATGCCCTGAAGTGGAGAGTATTCACTTCTTGGTGTAGTGACCGTCGGCTGGACCCAGTCCACTGCCCAATTGGTACAGTGCTGGAGTTCCTGCAGGACCGGTTCACTGCAGGTCTGACCCCGTCCACTTTAAAGGTCTATGTGGCGGCCATAGGTGCTTACCACATTCCTTTGGGTGGAATGTCTGTGGGGAAGGACCCTCTGGTATCTCGTTTCCTTCGTGGCACTTGGAGGCTGAGGCCTGCAGTCCGCTCTAGGGTGCCGCCATGGGACTTGTCCATTGCTCTACAAGGCCTGTCCCTGGCCCCCTTTGAGCCCATTGAGGAGGTTTCGGAAAAGTTTCTGACTTTGAAAGCTATTTTCCTTCTTGCCATTTCTTCTCTTAAGAGAATTGGGGATATTCAAGCATTGTCGGTTGCTCCTTCCTGCTTAGAGTTTGCTCCGGGTATGGTGAAAGCTTTTCTCCATCCCAGACCGGGTTATGTCCCCAAGGTCCCCACTAATGTGGCCAGACCTATTATTCTGCAGGCCTTCTGTCCTCCTCCCTTCCAGAATGCGGACCAGGAGGCTAATAATTTGCTTTGCCCAGTTCGGGCATTAGACGCCTACGTCCACAGAGCTGCCCTGTGGCGCAGAAGTGATCAGTTGTTTGTTTGCTTTGGCTCCCCTAACAAGGGAGGGCCGGTGTCTAAGCAAAGAATGAGCAAGTGGGTGGTCGAGGCTATCTCACTTGCTTATGAGGCGGCTGGGCAGCCTTCTCCTTTGGCTGTCCGGTCGCACTCTACAAGGAGTATGGCGGCCTCTAAGGCCCTTATTTCAGGAGTTTCTCTACAGGATGTCTGTGATGCGGCAGGCTGGTCCTCACCGCACACTTTCGTCAGGTTCTACTCTCTGGATCTAGACTCTGCTCCAGGGTCTCATGTTTTGTCATCCTAGTGCTGCTCTTCATGATTTCACACAGGACAGACATTTGTAGCTATGGAGGCGTTGGTATAGACGTTCCCATAGCGTCAAACTCGACGCAACGCGAGTTCCCTTGAAAGGGAACGCTCCGGTTACGACTGTAACCTCGGTTCCCTGAAGAGGGAACGAGCGTTGCGTCACCTTGCCATATCTCCTTCATGCCTGTCAGCACGACTTCAGACTTTACTAAGCTGTTGTTTCCTGCTTCAGGCCGGCTTTTATAGCTTCCTGGTACGTGACGTCACCCGCCTCTGACGTCCCGCTACACCATTGGACTGATTTTACATGTGCTTCAAGACGTCATCACGCAAAGCGTTCCCATAGCGTCAAACTCGACGCAACGCTCGTTCCCTCTTCAGGGAACCGAGGTTACAGTCGTAACCGGAGCGTTCTCCAGATAAATTACTGGATGTTTCGTTTAGAGTGAAAGATGGCGATAGTTCGTATCTGATATTTGCAAGTACGGAGAGTTTGCAATGTTTTGAATGTGGGGAGTTCAGACATAAAAGACTCTCGTGCCCTCAAAAGAAAACTTCGGCAGAAGGGAAGATTAGTGG
Source organism: Vimba vimba (assembly GCA_022828995.1). Lineage (NCBI taxonomy): Eukaryota > Metazoa > Chordata > Actinopteri > Cypriniformes > Leuciscidae > Vimba > Vimba vimba. The sequence continues at coordinate 34,521,692 of CM040833.1, forward strand.
TGAGACGGAGGAATCATCGGTGCACAAAGATGTGGAGTTGAAGCAGAAACCAGCAGAGGAAAAGGCTTGGACGGAGCTCCGGTCGCTGAGACGAGTCAGGACAGTGGATTGGAGGAGAGTGAGAGCGTTGTGAGTAACGTAAACCGTGTTGATAATGAAAAGCCGAGTTGTAGTAGTGTGAATGGCACTGCAGCAGTTGTGGAAGAACAACTTGTAGTTGATCGTGTAGGCCTACACGTCAGTGGTGTGCGAGTGTGACAGAACTAGTTAAGTGAGTGACAGTTGCGGTGACCTATCAGGGTGAAGGATGGGCTATTTAATGCTGGTTGGCTGTACCAGAGAATGTCTAATAAGGCGAGAAGTTTCACTCTCAGTAATAGGGAGTGGGCAGGCTCTCTTTAGACGGGCTCTGGCTGTACCCTGAGATACGTCACGTCTTTTCCTCCCCTCTTGCGTCACTGACTAGCGCCTCAGGTGTGTGCTAGTAGCGGCTTGTTTAAATCGTGTATTTAGAACACCTCTGATGTGTTGTCGTCTCTTTGAATTATAGCGTTTACCTCGTACTTTCCCTTGGCACATTTCACCAGCGCAGAGTAGGCGACTGCTCACCCTTCAGGTGTGTAATCTGTAATCGAGTGGTGGGTTATAGTGTGCGGTGTAGTGGGTCGCTATGTCACTGTTAATGTGTTGCTTCCTGTACCCCAGTTAATCAGCGGTTCTGAAGATCGTCTGTAAACGGTAGCCTGTGAAAATGATATGTGGGGTGATATCCTCTCTCGGTAAGTGTTATGCAAGATAGTTGTAAGATAGAAGCATTAGTAACATCTCGCTTCCTTTAAGGCGTTCGTGAGGTGTGGATCCTCTCTCTCGTCCTCGGCATGTGCTCCCTCCCGTAATTTTGGTGAGAGTTAGGTTTACAGATTTTCTCGAGGTTCCTCCTATCCTTGAGTGTAGAGTGTTGGTGTTTGCCATGTCATACTGCCCTATGTGATCACCTTTCTGGTAAATTGCCATCAATTGGACATGTAGCAAGCACCCTTTTAAATAATATACTGTTTTAACTATTTTTGTATGTCAATAAAGACTCTTTGTATTAATTGCTTGCACTCATGTCTCTGACCTTCCTGGCGCACACAAACCTGTGTGACACTGAAGGTTCTAAAATCATGGAATGTCTTAAGAATTGTTCGAGAACAGGGAATTGTAAGTGGATCATGGATTAAAGAGGAACCTCTTCTTTACAATCCTGCAATACCTGTGAAAATCTTGAACTCTCATTTGATGCAGGCTGCTGTGGTGAAAGCCCAGTTTATAAAAGTCTCTCATCTTTGGAGTAAGAGCGATTGGTTGTCTTCACAGGACATTGCAAAACAGCTTGGCATTAAATCACTCCGTACAGCAGAAAAAATAAAGACTGAATTTTTATCTGTAATTCCATCAACGTTTACAGAGTTTGGGTAACTCTGTTGCAATAGCTCACACACAGCATAAGGAAGCTTGACTTCAGACTGAATTGAATTTGCAACAAAGACAAGTAAACAGTCAGGAATAAAATAAGAACAAATAAAATAAATGACCTCAATACAGTTGAGGTATTCGAAATATGACAACACTGAATTTTTATATGCAGTGTGTGTTAAAGGGTTAGTTCACTCAATTAATTACTCACCCTCATGTCGTTCCAAACCCATAAAACCCGTTCATCTTTAGAACACAAACGAAGATATTTTTGATGAAATCCGAGAGCTTTCTAACCCCACATAGTCTGCAGTGTAATTAGCAGTTTCAAGGCCCAGAAAGGTAGTAAAGACATCGTTAAAATAGTCCATGCTACTACAGTGGTTCAACCTTAAAATTTTAGTGCGCAAAAAAACAAAAATAACTTTTTTCAACAATTTCTTCTCTTCCCTTCACTTCTCCGATGCTGTTCACGCAGTAAACACAGTGCAGCGCTTCCGGGTTCTCCGTCAGAACGCCGGCTCGAACTCATGCGTTGGTGAGCTCACATGATGTCTGTACTATCTTTCTGGGCCCTGAAAGTAGTTATGACATTGGAGACTATGTGGGGTCAGAAAGCTCTCAGATTTCATCAAAAATATCTTTATTTGTGTTCTAAAGATGAACGGGTTTTACTGGTTTGGAACGACATGAGGGAGAGTTATTGAGACCCCGCAAAAGTTATTGAGACTTTTATTGAAAGTCGCAGAATCTAATTATGAGTTTTAGAGCGTCAAAGTTCTTCCTAAACATTGATTTCAATCGTATTTGGGTTAATTTCAGCGCACCAACACCTGCTAATTCTTATATCATTCAGTTCAGGAACTTCCTTTCTACCATAAGAAAGAGTAAACAGACCTTAATATCAATCCGCACGAGTGGCAATCAGGTCAACACTAGTTAAGCTAGCGCTATATAAACGCTGTAGTGTACTGCAGAAAATGAGTGTTGGAACAGATATTGAGTATTGTCAGATATTTCAGTATCGATATGTATCAAAATATAGATGTAAGGACCATCCATTGGCCCAACGACGGAATCCAACGGCCTGGCGAAGTTTTAAAGCGTGTATGTCTTTTCAGCGATCCAGTGAAGTTCACTTAATTTATTGGAACTTAGTTTTAGTATTACTTTAGCTCTATGCGTAATCTGACTCCAATTTCAAATGATAATCAAATTTAGATCGTATTTCTGATTAGAAAATAATCATAAATATTGATTATGAATTAATTTAGATCTTTGATTACTCTGAGTATCCCATACTTTCAGTTATTAAATCATTATGGACCCGAATGCCGCTTAGAGATCACGTCGGCCAAATCGTGTTTCTCACGGACACAAACCAGTTAATTCTGATTTCAGTCAGAGGATGTAGGGTTTGCTAATACCCCTAAAGTCGGTTGCCTACTGCTCACTCGAACTAGAGAGTGTAGTTTAATTTAGCCACTTCCATACAACTTGCTAAACCAGTGATAGACAGAAATCAAAAGGTCTTCATGATGACGTGCCTACTGCTCCGTTCATACATGCGCCTTTAGTTTGACCTACCTTAACTAAGATTTGCGGTAGCACCAGCCTCCTTAATATATTAAAATAATGATTTCAGAATACTTCAGAATAAATCAAGATGTAACATTTATTTGTCAGGTAAAAATGTATCATGCCAATTACAGAAGTAAATGATTAAAAGCCAATTCAGAAAATACATGACATCATTTACTCAAAGATGACTCTAAAAGTAAGCAATGTTCTCCTGACAAAGACACACAGTAATGTGTCAGGATTTTCCAACAGGAAAATACTGACATGCATTACTGTGTGGGGGATGATCCTGGTAAAAGATTCCCCAAGGTTGCTCTGTTCCCTCACCTTAAATATCAGATCAGAACAGAAGGGGGTTAAACAAATGTTGTTTAGAGTTGGTTGGGCCAATCCATGTCCCCCAGGGGGGTAGCACCTGGTTTCTTGAGATATCGTAAAGAGATATCAGCCAGAGAGATACAGGATTCTCCTGAGTTCTCAATCTTTCTCATTAAACTAATGACTGCAATGAAATTAAGACCATTTTACCAATCGCACTGTGCCCTTTAAAATGACACCAAACATGAAAAGGAAAAACAACATATTCACAAGATACACCATATGTGTTAAATAGACATTCCTTGAGGAGGGAAAGGGGGGATGAGTTGAAGTCAAATAAGGGGACAATGAGATAAGTTTGGGCAGGACAAGGTTCTGTGCTCTGCCTTTGCTATCTGCTGTCCAGGGTGCATTTTATGGCGTTATTGCAGGGTGAGTTTTGTTTTAACAGGAAAATCAGTTCTTACATAGATAACACTACTATGTAATTTGTTGTTTCTCCAAACTTTAAGTCCATTAATCACTCTGAGCTCCTTGCCTCCTTCACTTATGATCAGCTCTTCCTGCGGCTGCGGTGGCTTTTTTCAGTCCAAATATCAGGGTTTGTATTGGTCCGTTTACTATCGGATATTTTTATTGGCTACTGAAGTGCCAGTCAAAGATTTGAATATCAATTTAAATTGTTCTCAGTAACGAAATGTGATTTTACAAGTAGCGAAGTAGATTACTTAGCTTAATATGTACTTGAGTACAAGTAAAATTACAGATTTAAAAATATACTCAAAAAAGTACAAGTACCTGAAAATACTACTCAATTACAGTAATGTGAGTAGTTGTAATTCGTTACTTCCACCCCTGCCTTTCAGTCGCTCACGTTCGACGTTACGTCGATGTAGTTGGGATCACTTCAGGCAGCCCTATCATCTTCGAGTATCTACAGAACGAGCCAATGAACATTAGTGTGCATGAAACGCGTCACGCGGGTATAAACACGGAAGCGGACGCACGCACCTTTGTCTTTCACTTCGGAGCCGAGCTTCCTGCTTATCTTCAGAGATCTCAGACTCTAGTCAAGCGCTGAAGATCCTCCTCACCTTCTTGCAGTTCAGTGTTGGCGTGGTTCATCCTACCGCTCTGCGCTTTGAGAGGGATGCGAGACAGTCATTCTCTTTTCTAATATCTCTTCATGTTTTTTCCTGATGTTCACTTGTTGTAAAAGGTCTGAAGAGTGAATTTTATCTTCCGCAGCATCAAGACATTTAGGCCATGTCTGATTTTGCAGACTTTGAGCTGTGAACAAAACTTTTTTTGTCTTTTTTTTATTGTTTCTACAGTAGATTGGACATCTTGTCCATCTAGATAAGTAACATTATTAAACATTTCAGATTTAATACATGGAGGTTTTTGCAATATCTTTATCCACCTTATTCCTGGGGGCGCTACTGTAGAAATGATTATGGGTAGGGCTGGGCGATAAAACGATAACGATAATTATCGCGTTATAATTTTTCTAATAAAACGATATCAAGAGTTCTATAAATGTTCAATAATGTTCATGCGCCAAAAGGGGAACGAAACTCATTTGAACCGCGCGCCACAAGGACCATTTATCCGCTTGCCGCAAAGTCCAAACGACAGTGCAGCGCGAGCTCACTAGAGCAGAGGCGTTTACTCTGATCGGTCTCGGTCATGAGATCCAGTGAGAAGCGCTTGAATTCAGCGAAAGTAGAATTAAGATTCACCTTATGTCAAAATGATTGATGGCCTCTCTAATTGATTGATGGGTTGACCTTTGCCCTTGCCCTGACCTTGCCCTAGTGTTGACCTGCCCTAGTGGTGACCTTACCCTCTCACTGACATTGTCACCTTTGACCTTGTATCCTCCGGGGTTTGAAAATGACCTATGTCTGTTGATTAATTGGTTAATGGGGAATATTTATGACCTTGTGTGTATAAGGGTTTCCATTGTTTAATATTTGAACTTTGGCCCTGTTATAAAGGCAGAGAATAAGGGTTTCCATTGATGAAAATGGGGATTATTTATGACCTTGTGAGTATAAGGGGTTTCATTGATTAATATTTGAACTTTGATATAATGGTGGGTTATATATATCAGGATGTGTGTCACAGGCATCAGCATGGAGTTCACTCCCTCCCACCAGAGCGGTGGGGGATTGCGGGGGCCCTGTGGAAGTGAGAAACAGAGGTTTTCTAATAATTACATATATTTCACACTAACTAAAGATGAAAAACATTCAGTTCTTTTAAAGAATATAAATGAAATGGTTATAAAATAAATATATAATATAAAAAACTTGCTAATTTAAGTAAAGTTAAAAAAAATTCTGTTCTTTTAAGGTATATAAATCAAATGCTTATAATATAAAATAAATATCTTGCTAAAAATCTACTGAACCAATTATTTTAGTTCTGTCAGGTCCACTACCATCAAATACGATTGACAATTAGCACACAGTTTGGATTGGCGGTATGGTTCCGTTCTGGGCGAGAACTCTAGCATGGATAAGAGCAGGGAGAGCGGCAATAACCCCCCAAAGCAAAACCATATGTCAATATCCCCCAACCCAACTGACAGCGCAATCTGGATGCTTTTGCAGTTACCTGAGTGAGCCAAGGCATCAAGCATGTTGCTAATACCTGAAAAGCTTGAGCAACAGCATGCTACCAACAATACCAGAAAGCTTTAAGTAACACGTATGTTGCCCTTATCTGGATGGCCTAAACAAGTATGTTGCCAATACCCACATAAGCCATAGCAACAAGCATGTTGTCAATACCCGAAATGTTTAGCAGTAAACATATGGAAATGAATGACATACCACCTGAAATGAAGAAGTGAAAATTGAGATATCAAAATGAATCAGCTGCTTGCTTGTTGTATATCCGCAGTCCAGTTCCAGTTTCTTTGAGTGACGCCTGTGAGCTAGAGATGAGAGATGGAGATTTCATTTTTTTATTTTTTTTTATTGGAAATAAGGTAATGCAGTCCAGTCCAGATCCAAAAATCCAAAGAAATCCAAATAATCTTATCTAATTAATATAACAAGACTATAATATAACTACTATAATTAATGATAACTATACTATAACTATTCTAACCTGATAATGTAATAATATACAGCCCTAAAAAATATATGACACAATAACGACAATGACAATGATAGTTATCTAACTCTCTGACACTACTACAACTGCTTCTACTACTCCTGCAACACCCACAAGGTGACGCGAGTTTCGAATCGCCTTTATCCAAAAGCGACCCTCAGACCGAACCGATGACGTATCCACACAAACCCAGGCCTCGTTTGTCATTAGTCACGTGATATTCACGTTAACAACACAAATCCCGAATCGCGGCTTCATCTAGCACACCCATTTTTTCTCGACACAAGCTCCGACGCCTCGCTTCAAATGTCACATCACTAGTCATGACCTCTACTAAAGTGAAACGATTTAATTAAGTTCCTGAGGTGGCATTCAAGGGGGCTATGTAAGTGTCTTATTTTGTACGTGTGAATACTGGAAATCTCAGATATTTAGCCAATTACCTCTGTTTTGATAAATCAGACTGGCGAGATTGTGTCGTGCAACCTTAGGAGAAGGACTGCAAAGCGATATAGTTTCCTGATCTATAAACGGAAAAATATAAAGTAAGAGTAAATAGAATAATCAAACGTTAAAATGCCCATTTAAAAAGACTAAATGAGAAGAAAAGGTATTTGAAACCTAGCAAAGAAAAAAGAGAAACAACGAATGTACATCTTATCAGCCCTGAGCCAAAAAGCCTTTTCATATTCAAATGTATTGACATGAGAACAAGTAGAGATTTGACCATGCGTTAAGTTGTTCCAGAGACTCTTCAGAGACCGAAACCAAGCAAGACACAAGAGAGATCCTAGGGCAAGCGTGGGTCTACGATCGGTGAACAATATCCAACAGGGCAAGGCAGAGAGATAATCCAGGTACACAAGCAATGATCCAAACGAGGGGCAAACAGAGTTCGAAGGGCAAGGCAAAGGGCTAATCCAGGAAACACAGGCAGATATCAAAACACGAGAAAACAGGCAAGGCACGACTTAAAACAAGTCTCCGTAGAGTAGCTGTCGCTAGAATATGCACTATACAATACTTGGCGCTCACAGAGAGAAAGTCACTTATAAAGTGTGTGTGATTGGGTGATAGTGATTGTGAGATAGTTCTCAGCTGTGAGCGTGATTAGTGTAATCAGCTGTGTGTGTCGTCCGTGCAATGGATGATGGGAAATGCAGTCCAGTGTGCTGTGTGGTGTGAGAGTCAACATGATGGAAAAGCGACCTCTGGTGGCTATCGGGCGGAAGGCCACAGACCGGATTCATGACAGACCCCCCCCCACAAGGAGCGGCTTCCAGATGCTCCAATACAATCCAGGAGGGCGGTGGAGCGGAGGCGGACCCGGGAGCGGGCTGGAGGGCCAGGCCCATGGAGCGGAAGAGGGCTGGAGATTGCGACAGGACTGCAGGCCAGGGCGGATCAGGCTGTGCAGGCGACCAGCTCAGGAACAGGAACAGACACCGGCTCAGGGACAGGAACAGACACCGGCTCAGGAACAGGAACAGACACCGGCTCAGGAACAGGAACAGGAACAGACGCCGGCTCAGGAACAGGAACAGGAACAGTCACCGGCTCAGGAACAGGAACAGACACCGGCTCAGGAACAGGAACAGGAACAGACGCCGGCTCAGGAACAGGAACAGACACCGGCTCAGGAACGGGAACAGACACCGGCTCAGGAACAGGAACAGACACCAGCTCAGGAACAGCAACAGACACCGACTCAGGAACAGGAACAGACACCGGCTCAGGGACAGGAACAGACACCGGCTCAGGAACAGGAACAGACACCGGCTCAGGAACAGGAACAGACACCGGCTCAGGGACAGGAAAAGACACCGGCTCAGGGACAGGAACAGACACCGGCTCAGGAACAGGAACAGACACCGGCTCAGGAACAGGAACAGACACCGGCTCAGGGACAGGAACAGACACCGGCTCAGGAACAGGAACAGACACCGGCTCAGGAACAGGAACAGGAACAGACACCGGCTCAGGAACAGGAAAAGACACTGGCTCAGGAACAGACACCGGCTCAGGAACAGACACCGGCTCAGGAACAGACGCCGGCTCAGGAACAGGAACAGACACCGGCTCAGGAACAGGAAAAGACACCGGCTCAGGAACAGACACCGGCTCAGGAACAGACACCGGCTCAGGAACAGACGCCGGCTCAGGAACAGGAACAGACACCGGCTCAGGAACAGGAACAGACACCGGCTCAGGAACAGACGCCGGCTCAGGAACAGACACCGGCTCAGGAACAGGAACAGACACCGGCTCAGGAACAGACACCGGCTCAGGAACAGACGCCGGCTCAGGAACAGGAACAGACACCGGCTCAGGGACAGGAACAGACACCGGCTCAGGAACAGGAACAGACACCGGCTCAGGAACAGACACCGGCTCAGGAACAGACGCCGGCTCAGGGACAGGAACAGACACCGGCTCAGGGACAGGAACAGACACCGGCTCAGGGACAGGAACAGACACCGGCTCAGGAACAGACACCGGCTCAGGAACAGGAACAGACACCGGCTCAGGAACAGGAACAGACACCGGCTCAGGAACAGGAACAGGAACAGACACCGGCTCAGCAACAGGAACAGACACCGGCTCAGGAACAGACACCGGCTCAGGAACAGACGCCGGCTCAGGAACAGGAACAGACACCGGCTCAGGGACAGGAACAGACACCGGCTCAGGAACAGGAACAGACACCGGCTCAGGAACAGACACCGGCTCAGGAACAGACGCCGGCTCAGGGACAGGAACAGACACCGGCTCAGGGACAGGAACAGACACCGGCTCAGGGACAGGAACAGACACCGGCTCAGGAACAGACACCGGCTCAGGAACAGGAACAGACACCGGCTTAGGAACAGGAACAGACACCGGCTCAGGAACAGGAACAGACACCGGCTCAGGAACAGGAACAGGAACAGACACCGGCTCAGCAACAGGAACAGACACCGGCTCAGGAACAGACACCGGCTCAGGAACAGACGCCGGCTCAGGAACAGGAACAGACACCGGCTCAGGAACAGGAACAGACACCGGCTCAGGAACAGACGCCGGCTCAGGAACAGACGCCGGCTCAGGAACAGGAACAGACACCGGCTCAGGAACAGACGCCGGCTCAGGGACAGGAACAGACACCGGCTCAGGGACAGGAACAGACACCGGCTCAGGGACAGGAACAGACACCGGCTCAGGAACAGGAACAGACACCGGCTCAGGAACAGGAACAGACACCGGCTCAGGGACAGGAACAGACACCGGCTCAGGAACAGGAACAGACACCGGCTCAGGAACAGACACCGGCTCAGGAACAGGAACAGACACCGGCTCAGGAACAGGAACTGGAACAGACGCCGGCTCAGGAACAGGAACAGACACCGGCTCAGGAACAGGAACTGGAACAGACACCGGCTCAGGAACAGGAACTGGAACAGACACCGGCTCAGGAACAGGAACAGGAAAAGACACCGGCTCAGGAACAGGAACAGACACCGGCTCAGGAACAGGAACTGGAACTGGCTCAGGGACAGGAACAGACAGCGTGGCAGTGGCCATCTTTGCTGAGGGTTCAGGCGATGTGGCAGCGGCCATCTCGTCCGGAGACACTGGCTCAGCGGCGGCCATCTCGTCCAGAGACACTGGCTCGGCGGCGGCCATCTTATCTTGAGATACTGGCTCGGCGGCGGCCATCTCGTCCGGAGACACTGGCTCGGCCATCTTATCCTGAGACACTGGCTCGGCGGCGGCCATCTTATCTTGAGATACTGGCTCGGCGGCGGCCATCTCGTCCGGAGACACTGGCTCGGCCATCTTATCCTGAGACACTGGCTCAGCGGCGACCATCTTGTCCTGAGACACTGGCTCGGCGGAGACCATCTTGTCCAGAGACACTGGCTCGGCGGCGACCATCTTGTCCTGAGACACTGGCTCGGCGGAGACCATCTTGTCCAGAGACACTGGCTCGGCGGCGACCATCTTGTCCTGAGACACTGGCTCGGCGGAGACCATCTTGTCCTGAGACACTGGCTCGGCGGCGACCATCTTGTCCTGAGACACTGGCTCGGCGGAGACCATCTTGTCCTGAGACGACCATCTTGTCCAGAGACACTGGCTCGGCGGCGGCCATCTTGTCCAGAGACACTGGCTCGGCTGCGGCGGCGGCATGAACAGTTTCAGGCTCGGCAGGACTGACGTGAAGCTCAGGCTCGGCAGGACTGACGTGAAGCTCAGGCTCGGCAGGACTGACGTGAAGCTCAGGCTCGGCCGGCATGACGCTCTCAGTCTCAGGCTCGGCGGGCATTATGCTCTCAGGCTCGGCGGGCATTATGCTCTCAGGCTCGGCGGGCATGACGCTCTCAGGCTCGGCTGGACTGGCGTGAAGTGCAGGCTTGACGTGATCCTCATCCGTGACACACACAGTGAATAGTGAGCCAACAGTCAAAGCAAAATAAAAAAAACACTCTGTGATGAACGTGGACCCTCATCTCTAAGCTGTGATTGCAATGGTTGATTAATGCCATCACAAAAAATCTCAATCAAGATAATGTCCGGTAAATCAAAATAATGAGCGAAGGCTAAAAACTCTCTAATATGGTTCTCTAGTGATCGTGGGCCTTGTTTGAGGGCAAACAATAGTCTTGTAGTATCCATACCTGACAAATCTGAAAAGTTGCTGGATCCTTGTGTGACCGAGTATTCTGTAACGGGGCGAACAAGACGTAAGGCGTGTGGATCCATGTGCAAGCTTTTATTTATAAACATGGTAAACAGGCAAGGGTCAGACAACGGTAAACAGGTATGGTACGGGCAAGACACGAGAGATCCTAGGCCAAGCGTGGGTCTACGATCGGTGAACAATATCCAACAGGGCAAGGCAGAGAGATAATCCAGGTACACAAGCAATGATCCAAACGAGGGGCAAACAGAGTTCGAAGGGCAAGGCAAAGGGCTAATCCAGGAAACACAGATATCAGATATCAAAACACGAGAAAACAGGCAAGGCACGACTTAAAACAACTGAGTGGGCTCCGTAGAGTAGCTGTCGCTAGGATATGCGCTATACCAGGGGCGTTACTAGACATAAAGCTCTACTGGGGCACAGGTCCCCCATTGTATGTCTGAGATAGCAACAGTAACTAAGGAAGGCGGGGCTTACCGATAGGTCAATTGTTATTAATGATTCATTATCACACACAATGAAACATAGTAGTACAGAACACAACAATATGTTTATTTTATGTGCTATACAGTGCTGAAGGCTGGGGCGATTGTTTTAAAAACACCAGGCTGTTAGTTCTGAAAGTTAGGGGGGTTGGGGGGGATTCTCCCCCGAGAAAATGTAGATTTCTTGGACCTTCATATGTGCATTTAAAGGTGTTTCAAGGCCCAAAAATTGGATAACAATTAAAAGCATGTTAGTGGACAGCAGTAGCATAAATGATTTGTCAAGCAGATAACAGATTGTTAAACATGAGAATGAGGATAAATGTAGAAATGAATGATCCACACTACAAAATGTGATTGTCAACATTCAAAACTATTTTAACTCTTCCAAAAATTTTGTTTTTGCGTAGTAACTCTACACACAAACATAAAATGATTAGCCCACATACACACCAAACTATACACAGATATGAATTATGTAAAACACTCTTGTGTCTTTTGCTTGTTCAGTGTGCAGTGGATTGTATAGGAGTTTGTCACACGCACAAATACACTATATATACAGAATGTTTGATGAATGTTAGTTATTGAACTGAACTGAATCAACATTGAAGTGACTGTTAACTGAATATTGACACTATTGGCTTGTTGGCCAAGCTGCTTCTCATGCGATTTTTTTATTTTTTTAAATTTGTTACTATTGTGAAGCTGCTGTGAAACAATATATTGTAGCTCATATATATATATATATATATATACAGGTGCTTCTCAATAAATTAGAATGTCGTGGAAAAGTTCATTTATTTCAGGAATTCAACTTAACAGGTGAAACAAATATATTATATAGACTCATTACATGCAAAGTGAGATATTTCAAGCCTTTATTTGTTATAATTTTGATGATTATGGCTTACAGCTTATGAAACCCACGAATTTAAAAATCCAAGAAAATTAGAATATTGAATGTTGTTTTAACCTAGTACTGGTTGTTTTGTTAGAATGCCATTTATGTAAATGTTTCTAGAAACAGGGTAAGAGCTTGTAAGATCTTCCTTTGTCCTTCCTTGACCCTCTATAGGAGTACTATTGGCGTGGTAATTAAAAATCAGGTAATTAATGAGACCAAATGTACCACTCACATTTGCTGACATGAACATGGCATTTTACATTGAACATGACATGATTTTGCTTTATTGCATTATGCGTTCCTATGCATTTCCTTACGACTGTAAGTTCATATGTGCTCAATCGTGAAGCGGACATTTAAGATGCTTTACATGTGTCTCACACAAAGCAGTGTGGATCAAAGGAGAAGCCCTTCATCCACTGAGATAAGGCATTTGAGGGTGGTCTCCCCCATCCCCCATGTCACCTGGTCAAAGTGGATAAAGGAAGGTGTGCTCCCTCTCTCTGGGGCTCTTCTTTGCTGGACACGAATTAAATAGGTGGTCTCTCCCTTTCTTCTCTCTCTCTCTCTCTCTCTCTCTCTCTCTCTCTCTCTCTCTCTCTCTCTCTCTCTCTCTCAGGTACAAGCTGGGTAAGTTTATTTGGTGTAACCAATGTATAACCATGTTCTAGATATTTGAATTGATTGTGGAATTGATCTCTGATATCTGAAATATTAAATTGTTACATGTGATTATTCTAACTGATTTTGACATTGTTCATTTAATGGTTAAAAGGAATAGTCAAACATTCGCTCACTTTTAGTGAGGCACAGATATTATTATTAAAACCTTTCATTTATGGAGTCAGATGAAATAACGAGAGAATACATGATTAATGTATTGCAAATTTAACCAACCAATACTTTGCATTAGTGAGGACAGAACACGTGATAACCTTCCCCGTGTATTGGCGAACCGGCATTGGACCAATATATCGGGCCTTACAATACTAATCAAAAGTTAAAAATGTATTTGAGGTGATTGATCTTAAAAAACAGTCTGCTGTCCCTCTGCTGTCTTGAGGATGATCAGGAGATCAAGCCTGCAACTTTCCAGTTACAAACTCTGAGCTTTAACTACTACACCACTTGAAACATGCACCAAAAGAAATATAGAAAAGTTTAAGAAAAGTTTTTTTTTGTGCTTTTTTTTTTGGTACTCATGCACTTTGACTCTGTCTACTTAAACACACTCATCAAGTGTTAACCACATGGTTTAAGTGTGAAGAGCTAATCTTGTTTAGTGTGATGTGCACAGATGCCTTTAAACCATCCACATTATTATTAGACACGATACCACTCATATTAAGAAATGTGTTGGCGCTGCATTTCCAAGAAACAAGATGCATTTTCACACCTCTCTCTTTTTAGCCTAATAAACATCAGTCCAGTGAGCTTCTCAGACACAGCTGATGCTTTCTGTACTCAAACTCAGACTGAGACTCTCTGTTATTTACATAAGCTCAAGAACAGAACAGGTAAATCTGCATGCTCTTCAAATGACTGAAACACTGAAGTCTAATATATGGATTTATTATTAATATGCATCTAGTTATTTTGCTTATGCACAGTTTTTCATTAGAGTTTGTTTCTTTGTAATTATGGCTTGATCTCTAAAACACGAGTAAAGTGGATTACTTTTTAATTGATTTATGTAATAATGTTCCCTTGTGGAAGAAGAAAGGTCAGTATTTTGTTTGTTTGTGGTTAATTAGTGGTGTTGGTTAATGTGAGTCTCTACATCTGTGCTGACTTCATGCATTCACTAAAAACCACCAAAACACCAGCTGATTCAATTGATCAGATCATCATTTATCTGATGAATCACATTCAGATAGTGACTTTCATTTTCCACCATGTGTGTTTAATTAACCCTAGTAAAGTTAAAAGTTAAAATTTAACATTCAACAGTAAATATTGATTGTACAATATTCAAATGAATGCACTATTTGCTTGACATGCTAATCAATCATGTATTGTCAACAACATTACACTGGTTGCCTGCTGTTAAGAAAGTGTGTCATCTGGTTGAAACAACCTAGTTACAATACAGAAAATGATACTTACTTTTCATGTACAATAGTATCATGGCTCTCATACTACGCTGTAAAATTCAACAGTTGTTCTAACCAACACTTTTTAGTTAACTTTATTTAGGGCCAGATTTACTAACTAGCACTTACTCCAGCCCAAACCCTATTTTGGCATTAAAAACTACTGTCAGGATTTACTAAAGACACACAGTGAAGAAATAGCGCTGAAAAGGCGTGGGCAGTTATTTTTGCTGCTGACCTTATTGCATATGCATTTGTGTGTTTGCGTCTGTGTTCTTTAATTTTCGTCAGTAGATCATGTGCACCATCTGCGCTTTTTTGGAATTGCGCTCTCATGCTAATTTGACCTGTTTAGTAAATCTGGCCTTACTTGTAAAAATCTAGTAATCTATAATATTCACATACTATGCCTTTTTACTCAGAAAACTCTTAAGAAAACTCTCAAGTTAAGAGTAATTGATGGGTTTGACTGCTGTTTTGTCAAGCAAAATACAAAAATACAAAATTAAGGCAGTTTCTGAGGCGGGGCAATTCTTAATAGACTTTTCGGTACTTTATAATAACTGCACGCTATGAATAATTAGTTAAGCATTACTAAAAAGTCAATTCCTCATTTATAAAGCTTTAATAGACATTAGTAAGCATTTTGAAAAATAGAGCTATAAATGATTTGTTCTTGATTTATAAGCATATCTAATGTGTTTAATAATTGTATTTTCATACTTTATTAATGATCAATTTCTAATTTCTAAATGAAGTATTGCATTATTTACAGACCAGTTATTTAGGAGTTCATAAGATCATTTAGAAAGTGTAAGTAAATTATTCATAAACTATTTAAATGTACATTTATACATCTTATTTAGACATATACTAATAGTTACTCAGTGTGTTAATTAATGCTTTATTAACGTATTCTATTCCTACTGTAATTCATGGTTAATTCGGGTAGTTATAAAGCATCTAGTAGTGGTCAGTTAACTATGTCTGTGAGCTCATCTAAAGTCAGGACTAGTTATGCCTTATAAAGCTTTTACAAAAGAGATTTAAAGGCTCAGTTATCTTCTAAACAAACACAACACAGAGTGATACAGAGAATAGAAATATTTATTTCAAGATGCAAAAAAGGAAACTGTACAGCTGTAAACTTGATATAACATGAAAAATAAAAACCAACATTTTCATAAGTAAAATGCTTATAAAACGCTTCCGGGTGTTCATGGTTGATTGTGTAAGGGCAGGAGGGCAGCGTGTCATTGAAGGATGTACTACAGGCCTATATTATGTAACTGTTGGCTGTCAGTTCTTCTTTCAAACACAGATTCTACCTGTGCACTATGAAGGCCAAGACAGTGGAATAGATGTAAATTGGTGCTTTTAAACCATGATTTTATTTTTCACAGTGAGACTGAAGAACTGGTGCTTGAAATGTCGCTTTCTAACAGTTCTTTATAAGCATCCCTATAAAAGCTTTCTTTGCAAAGTGCAGTTTGGTATTATAAAACAAACTGATCAAATGTACAACTTGAATGCAACGCAAGTCACTTTGAATAAAAGCATCTGCCAAAAGCATATATGTCTCATCTCTGTTCTTTTGTGGAGTAATTTTGATCATCTTGGATATGATAAACAATAACACTTTAGATGCTTAAGTCACAGTTTATATGTCTGTGTCACACTTGCAGCAGGATGAAATAAAACAGTGCTGGATTTAATTGCAGAGTCTTTTCTCCACCCATTCTCACTCCTGAGGCATCAAAAACTGAAGTGGTCAAGCGCCCTCTGCGTCTCTCTGTGGGCGAATTGGGAACTCCATTGATTTCAATGGGAAACCTGTGGTGTCAACAACAGATGCAGATTTTATCAGGAGGAAATCGCACTGAAGAAGTCTCTTATTGAACACATCGCGATATTTGACCCTGTCTGTGACGCTGTCTCTCCACACCTCATATTAACCTTCCTCTGTTTGCACGAGTGGAAGAGCTAATCTGACTTGTCTCATGACATCAGATGTTTTATTATTTTGTCATAATCAGATCAGTTACACTTCTGATAACAGTCTAGTTTGGATGTAAATCATGTTATTTTTTTTAAAAAATAAGTCATATGAATATAGCTTGCTATTACAGTTTTTCTGAATTGCTAAAACACATTTCTTGAAACTATCACTCACTTTCTCAAAACCTTAAACACAAAACCAAATTTTCACACCACATTCACAGAACCTCTGACTCTTCTGGCAAAATCAAACAATTGCCTCAAAACCATTTTATCTGTGCTCAAAATCAAACAATGCTTTCAGATCATACACACAGCGAGTCAATATTATAAACACTACAGATCATTCATTAGACTCTACATCAAAAAATGGAGAACACAGAATCCAAAGCATGCAGTTAAAGAAAAAAAGTATATTGTAACAAAGTAAACAAAATTTGCAATTACGTAAAAAAAGTATAGTAATGACTACTAACATTAGTAAGGTGAATAAATTACTGTATGCACTGCAAGTATAGTATTGTACTGAATATTGTATAGTATTGAATGTCTGGATATTCAGCACTTGCATACTGTAAAAATACAGTGACCCAACTGCAAAAGCCATAAAGGTTACAGTAAAAAACTCTAAATGAAAAGCATGTTACAGTCACTCAAAAGAGTTGTGCAACTGCAGAATCAAGGTCAGTGAGAGAGATTTACATGTATTCTGCTTCAGCATCGCGTCTTCATGTTCTGGTGGAGGAGTTTGTCCACATCACAGACACACTGTCATCTCTGGAGGCAAAGAGAAAAACCCTAAAGCCAGATCCAGCCTTGACAGTGTTCCCCACACATGCTCTTCATCATCCTCATCCTCATCATCTTCCTCCTTGTTCACCACCTCTTACACGCACTCTTCCTCCTCTCTCTCTTATATCTTTTCAATCCATATAGGTATCAACATTCAGTGCAACATGTTGAGTCAATTTTGGCACTCTAAACGGACTTGTATTATGTACAGTTGGTTTGGTCACATCATTAGAAATAAGTGTGAACAATTTTGAGTCGTTGTGTGTAAATGATGACAAGAGTGTTGTAGTTGTGTTTAACTTTTGCCTGTCTGTGTTTAGAGTTTTGAAACACACGTGCATCACAGTGTGAAATGTGTTTTAGTGAGCGAGAATGTGTTTAGAGTTTTGCAAAAAGGGTGCATGAGATTTGCAAACAGTGTTTTAACGACCTGAACTTGTTTAATGTTTTACAGAAAGAGTGATTTAATTGACAACTTGGTTTAGGCTATTGAGAATTTGGTTCAGAGAATGGGATTTAGTGTTTTAGCAATTCAGAAAAACTGTAAATATTTGTTTGGGCATGCGTAGGATGTGTCCAGCGAGGTGCACCCTTTGCTCTGTCACAGTTTCTGAAAGTCTTCATGTGAAGTCCCACTCCTCCTCATGATCTCTTTGATATATGCAGAACCAATATTAAAATAATCATTTATCTTTTTCCATATTGTTAAAGCATTGTGTTTTCTCTTTTCAGCTTCATAAACTGTACTTGATGTCTTCCTAATGCCTTTATCAAAAAAGCGTCATTGCTCATCAGGAGTTTTGCTAAAGGACATATTCATTGCCATCCATTAGTTCTAGTCATGCAGGGACTTCATGATGCAATAGTCAAATGTATATTTCTGCAAGTGTGTATAGCAGGTGTTTGTCCGAACAATTGAAGATAGTGAGAGTGTTCAGGTAAACCTTTTGAAAACAGTCAATATATTTAAGGAATTCTGTTTGGTGCTGATAGAGTATTACAGAAATGACACACTGGACAATATTCTGTTAGTTTGTTACATTTACATTTAGATGACTCTTTAAGAAATCTTTTAAATAACTAAATCAATCATTTATGGCCATGTTTTCCCCTTGGAGTGAGTAGGGCAGGGATGTTCACTTGTATTGTATTGTATTGTACAGTTTTTCTGAGTTGCTAAAACACTAAACCCCATTCTCAATAGCCGAAACCAATTTGTTGAGTAAATCACTCTTTCTGTAAGTAAGTTCAGGTTTGCAAATCTCATGCACTCTTTTTGCAAAACTCTAAACACATTCTCACTCACTAAAACATTTTGAGATGATGCTGAGGCAGAATTAATCTCTCATTGACATTGATTTTTAACTCTTTTGATTTAGAGTTGGTTTTTTTTTAACCTTTTTGCCTTTGGCTTTCTGCATTACTGTATGCAAGGGCTGAATATACAGACATTATTCAGGACAATACTTGCAGTACTTTCATACAATTTATTCACCTTACTACTGCAAGTTGTCATTACTATACTTTTTACGCAATAGCAAATTTTGTTTACTTTCTTACAATATATACTTTTTCTGTAATGCTTTGGATTCTGTGTTCGCCATTTTTTGATGTAGTGTCTAATGAATGATCTGTCGTGTTTATAATATTGACTCATGTGTGTATGATCTGAAAGCATTGTTTAATTTTGCCAGAAGAGTCAGAGGTTCTCTGAATGTGGTTTGAAGATTTGGTTTTGTGTTTAAGGTTTTGAGAAAGTGGGTGATGGTTTCAAGAAATGTGTTTTAGCAATTCAGAAAAAAACAAAAAACTGTAAAACCTTTTAGCAAGCTCCTCCCCCTAATTTCACATTGTGACGATAATGTCTCACATTACACAATTTACTGCAGTATTTTATAATCAAATCTTTTTCTAATCTTGACAAAACGCATATCATTGAGAAGGTCTGAGACTCAAGACTGTTATATGACAGAAGTGATATAGTGACAAGAACTTGTGAAACATGGTCACACGTGGTTTGGCACTGCGAGGACAATCAGCTGTCCTTCATTCTCGGGCGTCTTACGTTACGGACGCTGCAGTTTATTTCTCTGTCCACATCTGCAGTTCTGATGCAGGCAGTGTTGGGCAAGTTACTTCGAAACTGTAATGCATTATTTATTACTTGTTACTGTCATTTCAAAGTAATTTGTTACATTACAGGCATTACACTACTATTGCATTACTTTTAAGTTACTCTCACCAAAATAACTGCAAATATGGATTTGGCAATCTAAATGTAGCGTATGATGCTCAATTAGCTCATTACACATCCAGTAGAAGGTGATGTGGTATCCGACTGAGCTTGGACCCATAAGAAATTTTACCATGATGTACTATAGTACATACCATGGTATACCATAGTAGTACCATGGTAGTACCATGGTACCTTACATCTAACCATGGTACATACTATATAGTACTTCAGATATTATCATGGTACCATGGTACATTGCATGGTACTGTAGATGTTACTATGGTACATAGTATGGTACCTCAGATTTACCATGGTACCTACCATGGTACATACCATAGTACCTCAGATATAACCATGGATGGTACATACTTTATAGTACTTCAGATATTATCATGGAACCATGATAATATCTGAAGTACTATACTGTACAGTATGTTATGGTACATAGTATGGTACCTCAGATTTACCATGGTACATGCCCTAGTACCTCAGATATAACCATGGTACATACTGCCGTACATATTACCATGGTACATACTACCTCAGATATAACCATGGTACCTCAAATATTACCATGGTACTTTGCATGGACGCATGGTACAGACATCTTTTTACTTTAAGCCCGGGGTAAACTTTAGGCTTAAACTTTAGCAAAAATAAAAATAACTAATGAATAATAGCTAAGCCAAATATTTTTATTTTATTTTAATTATTATTGTGAGTGACTGCAGTAGTGTGGGCATAGGCCATTTGGTCTATGAACGAGTCATAGATCTCCAAAATCAGTTTTAAATGTATAATTTAATATTAATGAGATTTTTATTTAAGTAATGTTCTTATTCTAGATGTTTGTAAATGCTGCATGATTTTGACGTGGTTTAATCAATGGCCGTGCGCGTGAACTTTGAACATTCATGTCGCTTTCAAACACTAGAGCGGCCGCGGCGCAGAGTTGCCATGGAAACGGCGCTGGACCACTGCGACTGGTAAGCAGGAAACTCCCTCTCTCGCTGTTGAGAATGTACTATCCGCTGCAGGCTCACTCATCTCGGCTCTGTCTGATTAACGTACAGGAAGTGAAACATTTTGCGCGGACGTTTCTCCTCTGCTGATCTCGCGGTGATTTTGGCGAATTTGTATGAAGAAAAAAAAAAAACTACCACTTTATTCCAGGTTAACTAACATTGCTTGTAACGCGCGTTACTGACATTTGTACCGAGTAAAATATTACTTTTTTTCCCCCTGTAATGCCTTACATTACCGCGTTACAGCAAAAAGCAATGCATTACTGTAATTAATTACTTTTGTAACGCGTTACTCCCAACACTGGATGCAGGACTCCGGCATGTTCAGCAGGAGATCAGGAACCCTGGGCGTCTTCTTCCAGGTGTTTTCCAGAGTCAGTAGAAAGGTCTCTTTAATGTCCTAAGCTATTGTAACTGTGAGGTTTCACCTGCACACCGTATGAAAGTTACACTACTAGAGTAATGCTCTTATTACCCCTATTCCATCACACCCATTGGCACCAACATTAAAATAGCAGGACAACGTAACATTTCAATAAAGACGATTATACATGAAATTTCATAATTCCAATGAACTGCAATCCTGTGTTTGATCAGTACTATTGGAGATTAGTTTGGACCAAAACACAAGGTCATACATTCAGAGCCAGAATCCACACTCAAAAGCCCAGAGAGGAAAAGAGCTAAAGATTTTAAACTATTGATTTTTTTTATTGAGTTATCTCAAGTTACAAGTTTTTCATTCTGGAATCTTCTAATTCATCTAAAACGTCGATGTAGGCGAGACGTACTTGTGCTGCTCTGAGAGCTGGAACTCCTGCTGGATCCTCTGGATGAGTGTGTGTGTGTCGGGCAGACAGAAGCCAGCGGAGATCTTCACCAGCTCCACGGCCTGATCCACATCACCGCTCTCCTTCACACACGTCAGGAACCGGTTCAGCAGATCCGCACTGACACACAAACACAGCACACGTTAGTCTGAACACGTCAAGACAAGAAATTAAACATTTAATTTATAGCGCATGGGGCAAACATCGTAACGTTAACTTCTAGTCAATATACATTTTTCTAGTCCAGTGCGAGCAGGGCTTTAAAAGTACAGCACAAAGTACCTCACGCGGGAAAGACTTAACTTAACGTGTAAATGTGTGTAACTAACATAAATCAAGTAAGCTAGAATGCACAGGCCACGAAGTGTTGGCGAAATAACACATTAGCGGACCGGAGGGAATAATATGGATTTTTTTCCAGAAAACTTCTTTCTAAAGCACTTTCAAGGACCTGTATCTGTGTGTGTTAATTTTCAAAAACTTTACAGGGCCTTCGAATTTTTTTTTTCAGATTCACAAACTTTGAAGGATTTCAAGGACCCGTGGGAACCCTGTTATCAGACAGTCCAGTATAAAGAGACGAGATGTACTGACAGATAAAATGAATACAAGATTGGATAGCCTTTATGATTTGTCTGATTTCTTCAAGCGGTCATATTTACCATGTCAGCCCGGTCAACCATGTTTACTATGGTAATTTAGCATGCATATAGTCTTTTGTATCACATGTAAATATTTCTGCTTTATACAGTGATCAGAATCCACATCGGATCACAATCAGAAGTTATTTCAAACACTTGCTGCTGTCTGAAAGTGATTTTTGAGCCGCTCGCTTTAGGCCCGACAGTGGAAACACGGCTATTGGCACATTATAAAAATCTTGATGCTTGTGAAGCAAAATCACAAATGACTGGAAAAATGAGTGGGATCTTACCTGGGAACTCTATTGTGGGTTTTGAAGAGTTTCAGTGTCTCCCTGCATGAAGAGAAGTGAAATTAACAGATCTGAGGGGCGTTTAAAACACATCACAGAATCCCATAGGAGACGTTACCAGGCGGCCGATGTCCTGTGAGCCGCGAGCAGAACAGAGATGACGTTACTGAGAGAGCCGGCCGTCCAGCTCATCAGGACCTTCCCTCGGTCACCGGTGCTGTACATGCTCTTAATGTCCAGCGCACAGTCGGCCAATGAGTCCTGCACCTGAAATACACACACACACACACACACACACACACATACACACACACACACGTTCAGACTGACACTGACTGGCTTCCAATGACAATGCATGGAATTTTAACAACAAAAGCAGAGGTAAGACTTATATCAACCAATGCAGATCATCTGACACCAATGCTACAATTTTTCCTCATAATCATTTGTTACCAAACATGTATTCATTATTACAATGCCTTAAATAATTACATTGTTTAAATGCATTTTCTTGCATACATTGTTGAATTGTTTAAAGTCCAACTGAAATCAAAATTGACCCCATTTACTTTGTTAGCGCATATTACTAGTCTTGTGGTGAAAAATTAATCTGTGCAAGTTAATACACAGAAAAAAATTGTTTGCCATGGTAATCTTTAATCAAAGTCTGAAAAGTTACTTCCGGTCTGGAATGGCGTTCCTTCTCTGATGATGTAGGTTTGACGGCTTTGGTTTGGGAAACACTAAACCACTCCCCTCAAACCGTTAGTCTGTTATGAGCAGAGATGGAGAGGAGGAGCGCTAGAGTAAACCCCTGCCCTCTGTTCAATATTCCTTTTCACTGGGAAATACGTCACAACACTGGAGAAAAGTCGTTTGCAACTTCCGGTTCACGCGGACTTTAAAACATTTTTAACTAACTGTGATTTGTATATGTACATTTCTGAAATGCATAACTAAGACTGATAACAGATCACTCTAATTTGTAATGTGGACTCGTGTATTTTCTGTAAAGCTGCTTTGAAATGATGCATATTGTGGAAAGCGCTGTAAAAAAAAAATGTGAATTGAACTGAACTAGTGATGTGGTTGTGTTACGTTCCACGTGTGTTTTGCCTTGTTTTCACTGGTCTGCGCACGCTAGTATATTTCGCACGTGTTGATTGTTTGTGCTCATTATCTCTCTCTCTCTTTCTAGCTCGCTCTCGGCTCGCAGGCTGCTGTGACTGGCTTAGCGGGACGTCACTCATCATTGGGGCGGCGCTCAGGAGCCAATCAGCGTTGTCCAGCTGGGTTCAAAGGGATGGCGTGCGCTTCTCTCTGAAGCGACCATGAGCTCGTGTAGCGGTTTGAGTTATTTAAATCGTGAATTGAGATCCATATAGTGAAGTCTTGCTCTTTGTAGTGGAATGAGTTGTGTGCTTTGTGCTTGTACCTTTAGTACTTGTTATGTTTCAATCTTAGAGATAGTTTCAATGGCCCTCATTTATCAAAAGTGCGTACACCAAATTTCCAGCGTACACACCCAAAACCACGTTGACTTTGAGATTTATCAATATGGACGTTGGCGTACGGCACGCTCAAATCCTACGCCAGCTCGGGAGGTGGTGTACGCACGTTTTGAGTGCGGGAATGCGCAAAAAAACAATTCCTAACACCACAAAACGCACTGACAAACTAAAAGATATAATATAATATGACCCACTGTAAAAAAAACAACAACATAGTAATTATAAACTTCAGTGTTTATTTTTGTGCAACATGGACTTCAATGTTTAATTTGTGTGACTTTACCAAAGCATTTGAATTGTAGGCATATGTATTCCTTAAGTTGCGAGCCTGTGCGCTTTACCTGACGTTTCAAGCCTTGTTTATACTTTCGCCTGGCTCCGCAGCGCGAGTCTCCGCAGACTGCGCACGCACCTCCCCAAACGGACGAGGCGTTTATACTCGACGCGCTCGCCGTTGTACTATTCTTTGAAACGATGGTTAGGCCAGAGTTAGGCCCGGCAGGTATGCACGGACTGGGTTTAGTAATGAAAGGCTTTCAATGACCAAAAAAATAATTCAGACTGACAAAATAATAAAAATGCCATTCTTCTTCTTTTAAATAATAATAATAATAATAATAAAAATAACGACATTCTTCTTCTAAATAACAATAAGCGTCATTAATAATAAAAATCTAGAAATCAATTTTGTTTCTTTCCACTTCCCTGGTTTCGCTTTCTCTTTCTCAAAGAAGTTTCTCTTTAATTTGCCGTCTTCCGTGTGTCCATGGCGTAAAATGAGGGCGTGGGGGGAGCGGAGACTTGAATATATAGGGGCGTGTTATTCTAATGACGATCGTTTTCAGCCGCGGCATTTAAATAGGGCAGGTATTGCGTACACCAGAATTTCAAAGGTACGCACAGCTTCATAAATCAGGCGATGAGAGGAGTGTAAGCATAATCTTACACCAATATATACGCCCGTTTCTACGCAAGATTGATAAATGAGGGCCAATGTGTGTCCTAATTCAATGTTATGGGGTCCTGTAACACGGCTCTTTGGGAAAGAGAACGACAGGTCAGTATGCCGCGGTATACATAATGCCCGTAGTGTTGTTTATTTGTTAGATACACTAGGTTAGGAGTGAGCGCCACTCTGTGTATGTTTTGTTTTAGTAGCTAGTTTATTTAGGTGCCGGATGCACCGAAGATTTCGGTTTTCTTTCTACCTTTTTCTTTGGTTAGGTTTAGGTTTAGTATAAGGATTGTTTTGTTATATTCTGTTCTTTCTTTTGGCGCCACTTTTTGGTTCTCTTCCCTTTTATTTGTTGTTTGATTTATATCTTTAACATTGTACATAGCGCACTTCATTATTATTGAGAACTGGATCTAGTGGCTTCGGCTTTGTGTCAATAAAAATCCAGTTTGTCTCTAAGTTGAGTCTGTCATGTGTCTTTTCCACTTTATTCAGCCATCAGCAGTGATAATAAAATAAGTGTTGCGAAACATCTCCTAGACCTTAAAAGATCGTAACATTTAATGGGGGCTCGTCCGGGATATTAATGATAATATTCATATTTTTCCCGAGTTATTATTACTGCTGGTGTGAGTGGTGGAATGAACATGTTCAGTACTTTCCTTGTAGAGTGTTAATGTTCGCGAGGCAGGGATTAACTTATGGGCTGGTTGATTATATGGTTAGTGATTCTGATAAAGGTAAGTATGGCTGATTTTGATTTAGGCACTTTTGTTAATGCACCTACGGAGGAGCAACTTAGTAAGTGTAGGAAGGAGGATCTGCTGCGTATCGCTGCTCATTATCAGATTGCTGTGTCAAGGCAGCGGCTTAAAAAAGAGATTAGGTTTACTGTGTCTCAAAGGTTGGCTGAGTTGGGTGTTCTGGTGCTGCCCGCGGTGGTCGGTGAAGGTTCTCTTGGTGCCGACGGTCGCACTGGTTAGGAGGAGCTGGGTGGAATGGCTGAGGTGGAGGGGTCTGAAGCCAAGGCTATTCTGCCGCCCTTTGATCCTTTTTCCCCAGCCTCGGGTGAGTCTGGAAGGAGTGACGCGCGACTTAATGTCCGCTTAGCGCGAGTTCAAATGGAAGCGCGCGAACGGGCAGAAGACCGTCGGGCTGATTTGGAATTCCGACTTGAAATCCGCAGATTAGAAATCGAGGCGGAGACGCAGATTAAGCTGCGTGAACTTGAATTAAGTGCAGCAAAAGGGACACCTGTTCCAGTGGTGCAACCTTTGCAGGCTGCTGATGCTCCGACGGGGGCTGGGTCGATGGGAACCACCTTTGAGGTCAGTAAACATATTTCTCTTGTGCCGCAGTTTTCGAGAAACAGAAGTCGATTCCTATTTTAGTGTGTTCGAGCGGATTGCATCCACACTACATTGGCCTAAAGAGGTTTGGCCGTTGCTGTTACAGTGCAAGTTAGCCGGTAAAGCTCAAGATGTATGCGCTACGTTGTCCTTAGCAGATAGCGTGAATTATGAAGTAGTGAAAGCTGCGATTT
Organism: Vimba vimba; assembly: GCA_022828995.1. Taxonomy (NCBI): domain Eukaryota; kingdom Metazoa; phylum Chordata; class Actinopteri; order Cypriniformes; family Leuciscidae; genus Vimba; species Vimba vimba. The sequence goes on from CM040833.1 coordinate 34,548,168, forward strand.
TGCGTGCATATAAGCTGGTACCCGAAGCTTATAGGCAGCGTTTTAGGAGTCATAAGAAAAATTCCAGTCAGACCTTTGTTGAATTTGCGAGGGAGAAAGGCATTTTGTTTGATAAATGGTGCACATCTAGTAAAGTAAGTGATTTTAAAGACGTGTGTGAGTTAATTCTTTTAGAAGAATTTAAGAATTGTATACCTGAGCGCGTTGTCGTTTACTTGAATGAACAAAAAGTAACGTCTTTATCTCAAGCCTCTGTTCTGGCAGATGAGTTTTCATTGACGCATAAAAATATGTTTGCTTCTGCGCGTTTTGAGAAAGCTGCTAATCAAGTGAGATCGAGTAGTCCGTTTCGACCAAAATCAGCCTAAGTCCAAAATCAAAGGAGGATCGAGAATGTTTTTATTGTCACAAACCTGGCCATTTAATTGCCGATTGTATTGCGCTGAAACGAAAACAGTCGAGTTCTGTACCTAAGAGTGTTGGTTTTGTAAAACGGATTGATTCTAAAAAAATTGAGTGTAACAAGCCTGATTCCAGTTACGTACCTTTTAATTTAAAGAAAGGTTAATTTCCGTTACGGGAAATTCTGAGGAACGGATAAGAGTTCAGATGCTCCGTGATACTGGGGCCATGCAGTCTTTTATTAGTGCAGATGTATTGCCGTTTTCGGAGCAAACTTTTTGTGGCAGTCATGTTCTAGTACAGGGCATAGAGATGGGTCTCGTTCAAGTTCCATTGCATCAAGTTCACTTAGAATCAGAACTATGCACGGGTTTGGTGAAAGTAGCTGTTCGTGAACGTTTACCTGTGAGTGGGGTACAACTTATCTTAGGCAATGATTTAGCCGGTGGAAAAATCATGCCTTTGTTGGAAGTCCTTGACAATCCAGTTGCGCTCGAACAACCCGATGAGTTATCACAGTCATATCCGGAAACGACTTGTGTAGTGACGCGGGCTCAAGCTCGTAAGACGGATGCTGATGATTTGGCTACATCTTTTATCGCACCTGTTTTTATCAATGATGTTATACCTGATGAAGTTAAAACTGTTGAAAATTCGCATGTTCCAGATACTCCGAGTGTACAGCTGCGCGTGACGCGTGAGAGACTTATTGTTGCTCAAAAACAGGATAAAAGTCTTCAGAAGTGCTTTGCTGCTGTTGTGTCCACAGAGAAAGCTCAAGAGAGAAAAGCTGCATATTTCGTTGAGGACGATTTATTGATGCGTAAATGCTGTTCGGATATTGCAGATGAGGCTGAATGGAGTAATGTGTATCAGATCGTGATTCCCTTATGTTACCGACAGCAAGTTTTGTCTCTAGCTCACGATCATGATTTAACAGGACATTTAGGGATTAAGAAGACGTATCACCGAATTTTAAGACACTTCTTTTGGCCTAGAATAAAAGCACAATTTACACAATTTTGCCGCACTTGTCGTGTTTGTCAGATTACTGGCAAACCAAATCAGGTGATTCCGTGTGCTCCTCTTGTTCCTATTCCGGTAGTAGGAGAGCCGTTTGAACATGTTATTGTTTATTGTGTTGGTTCGTTGCCTAAGTCTAAAACCGGTAACTAATTCTTATTGACAGTGATGTGTACTGCAACTAGATTTCCTGAGGCGATTCCATTGAGAAAAATCACGGCACCTGTGGTAACTAGAGCACTTGTTAAGTTTTTTTCTACGTTTGGTTTACCAAAAATTGTGCAGACAGATCAAGGCACCAATTTTCTGTCGAAAATCTTTACTCAAGCGTTGTCTAGTTTAAATGTTTCTCACAGGATCGCAAGTGCCTATCATGCTGAAAGCCAGGGGGCACTTGAACGTTTCCATCAAACGTTAAAGTCAATGCTTAGAAAGTAATGTATGGAAATAGGAAAAGAGTGGGATGAGGGTGTACCGTTACTTTTATTTGCCATCAGAGAAGCAGTTCAGGAAAGTCTCGGATTCAGTCCGGCTGAACTAGTATTCGGACACACTGTCAGAGGACCTTTGAAAATGCTCAAAGAGAGTCTGTTGTCTGTTGAGTCTAGCCCGAAAATGAACGTGCTGGATTATGTGAGTAAGTTCCGTGAGCGCTTGCATCAAGCCTGTTCCATGGCAAGAGAGTCACTTGAAGTGGCTCAGGGTAAGATGAAGGGTCACTATGATCGTAAATCTGTACAGCGTACCTTTAATAAGGGTGATCAAGTGTTGGTGTTGCTGCCTATGGTAGGGTCTGCTTTATCAGCACGGTTTTCTGGACCATACGAGGTGGTAAGAAAACTTAGTACTAAGAGCGATGGCACAGCGCGATTTTGTACTGATTACCGAAAAATCAATGCGGTGACTGTGCCCGACTGTTTCCCTTTACCGCGCATGGAAGATTGCGTCGACAATCTCGGTTCAGCCCGTTATGTCAGTAAGTTAGACTTGTTAAGGGGCTACTGGCAAGTTCCTCTTACGAGTCGTGCTTCTGACATTTCTGCATTTGTCACCCCTGATAGTTTTCTTCAGTACTCAGTAATGGCTTTCGGCATGCGTAACGCTCCGGCCACTTTTCAGCGGCTTATTAACATTGTGTTGTCCGGAGTACCTAAGTGCAATGCATACTTAGATGATTTGGTAGTTTACTCGACCGATTGGATAGAACACATTTCATCATTGCAAACAGTTTTCGAGTGTTTGGAGAAAGCCTCGTTGACTTTAAATTTAGCCAAATGTGAGTTTGGGCAGGCCACTATTACGTATCTCGGGAAGGAAGTCGGTCAAGGGGAGGTGCGCCCGGTAGAAGCAAAAGTTACGGCTATAGCTGAGTTTCCTGTTCCAACCACTCGACGAGAGCTCCGTCGGTTTTTTAGGGATGGCTGGCTATTATCGTGGCTTCTGTAGAAATTTTTCGACAATTGCACATCCATTAACTGCGCTTCTTAGTCCATCCCGTGCGTTTCTATGGTCTGAGGATTGTCAACATGCTTTTAATACGATCAAGGATCTTTTGTGTAATGCACCTGTTTTAGCCACACCGAACTGTGATTCTGCTTTTAAACTCGATGTAGATGCAAGTTCTGTTGGTGCTGGAGCTGTGTTGATTCAGACAGGTGAGGATGGAATTGATCATCCGGTCTGTTATTTTTCACGGAAGTTCAACAAACATCAGTTGAACTATTCAACGATCGAGAAGGAAGCACTAGCACTTTTAATGGCACTTCAATATTTTGATGTGTATGTCGGATCGAATAACATTCCGATCACCGTGTTTACCGACCATAACCCTTTAGTTTTTTTATCACGTATGTATAATCAGAATCAGCGTTTGATGCGCTGGTTTCTGATTGTACAGGGTTACAATTTGGTAATTAAGCATAAGAAAGGTGTCGAGAATGTGATAGCCGACGCACTATCTAGAGTTGCCCGTGGTGGCATTTGAGCATGTGTATTTAATCAACTATGTGTTTGAGCTATCCCCTATAGTTGATTCTTAAGGGGGGAAGTGTTACGTTCCACGTGTGTTTTGTCGTGTTTTCACTGATCTGCGCACGTTAGTATATTTCGCACGTGTTGATTGTTTGTGCTCATTATCTCTCTCTCTTTCTAGCTGGCTCTCGGCTCGCAGGCTGCTGTGACTGGCTTAGCGGGACGTCACTCATCATTGGGAGCCCAAAATGGCAGGAAAATTGGAATGACAGAAAATGATGGTTCAAAGGTTATTAGCATAAATGAGTGCACATTTGGACAGGTGGTGGCGCTAGAGGGATTGAGCTAGAGACTCCAAATTGGCTGTGGTTAATGTTCAGACGGTCCTCTATCTGTGTGCCAAATCTCACAGCTTTCCCACAAGCGGATCTATGGGATGCCATAGGCTCATATCAAGAGCAGAAGCAGCAGCATTACAGTAGGTGACATCACTTCAGTGCTCGGCCCATGATACATCAATCTGTCAATCAATCACCTTTCCATATCTGCGGGATGAGCTCTAATCTGCTGTCGGTGTCCAGTGCTCGGAATAGATCCGTCATGACGTTAGAGCTGGGGTAGTACACCTGCAACCAGATCACAATGATGTCACATCCTGTGTGCGCTCACATGAAGCAGTGCATGAGTGTGTGTTACTCACTGAGGGAATCAGATCTCTGTACCACTTCATCACCACGTCCACCTGCTCCATCAGACACAGCAGACTGAAGAAGCGCGCGCTGGAACACACACACACACCTTATTCCTGACCAGCTGACTGCGCTTGAATTATGGGCGGCACTTCCGGTTTGGGGAACTTCCATTCACCCAGATTATTTTCCATTTATTGTCTATTTATTATCTGTCAAAACACTTTGAAATAGTATCACATAATGCTGAACTTAATGAACATTTTTACATTTTTATATGGTCCATAACACAGATATAGCCTATATTACAGTAGTGATGTTTACCCGGCCCGTTATTGCAGTGGAAAGACTGGTGCTCTGGGGTTCCTCATGATCTGCTGAAGCACCTTGTTGATGCTTTACACTTTAAATGTCCTTTTAATGCTCAATGGTTGAAGGGCGAGTGGAATAATGTCATCATTGTAACCCAGTTTAAACATTTCTCTATTATTGCGTCCACAGAGCTAGCCTCTCACTGATTGTTAGTAGCGGAAGTTATAACTCGCGCAGGAATAATCTGGATTGAGTCTGGGGTTGGCACAGTGGGAGCCCTCAGTTGTTGTAAATCAGTGGTTCTCAATTCCAGTCCTCGTGACCCACTGCTATGCACATTTTGTATGTCTCTCTTATCTGACACACTCAGTTCAGTTCATGGAGTCTCTCCTAATGAGCTGATGATCTGGTTCAGGTGTGTTAAATAAGGGAGACATACAAAATGTGCAGAGCAGTGGGTCACGAGGACTGGAATTGAGAACCACTGTTGTAAATGATTGGTGATTGTTAGTAGCGGAAGTTATAACTCGCGCAGGAATAAGCTGGATTGAGTCTGGGGTGGCGCAGTGGGAGCCCTCAGTTGTTGTAAATGAGTGGTGAGCTCGAACACCTGCGTTACCAGCGCCTGTACAGCCCGACCAGTAGCAGCCATCTGTTCCTCTTGACGATCCATCCGAACGACGTTGTTTGAAAGAAATTCCTGAAGCTCAGCTGCTTTCGCTGGATCCATGTCACGGTCAGATCGTTCTGTCAATCTCTGTATAGAAAGAACGAGAGTAGAATCCAACTGCGAGAAAACGTACTCGGTTAGTAACGTAACCTCGGTTCTCTCTAGAAGAGGGAACGAGTACTGCGTTGAAAACGCTACGGGAAAAGTCTCTTTTCACGAAACACTGAAGCAAAAATTATCCTTTAATTTTTCATATATGTAAAACGCGTTGCGGCAGCAGCAGACAGCTGAAGCAAGACGGCTTGTCTGCTCATTGGCTGCTCTGCGGCAACTGCATAAGCCTATCGAGCGCAGGCTGATGCAACATCAGACCAATGAGGGCGCTTCGCGCCCTCCTCGCCACTTCCCGCCGAGACGGGCGTGGCTTACCTCTATAAAAGGAGCTCGAGAAGGCTGATTCACTTGATTTTGATCGCCGAAGCGAACCAGAGTGAACCAAACGCACGGCAAGGGAACGCAGTACTCGTTCCCTCTTCTAGAGAGAACCGAGGTTACGTTAGTAACCGAGTACGTTCTCTTACGAGAGTTCTCTCGTACTGTGTTGAAAACGCTACGGGAACCCCTTGCAAAACGCCGTGCATGCTGGGATAAGAACACTGATCACCGGAAGCTATTTCAGGCATACAGTGCATAATCACCAGATAGACTCACACAGAGTCAGGGAATAAGGGGGGGGAGCCTTAATTCCCTATATTGTAGCGTCCGCAGGCTTAACATGACCTCACAGGGAGAGTCTAAAGACAGGAGGGGTTTCCTCCGTCCTTATATAGACATGTCCACAGACGTGAATATGACATCACATAGCCAGGGTAGGGAGCCTGCACTAATGTGGGAAAACGTGGGTCTTACACAGTTCTGCCCAGTATAGTCGGTAGCGCATTGCGCCTGTAATTAGTTTACACCGACAAAAGCTTAGCCTGTAAGGCGGGAACCTCTAGGTTATAAAACCTGATAAATGTAGACGGAGAGGCCCAGCCTGCCGCCGTACATATATCCTGTAAGGAAATCCCGCTGGACCAAGCCCACGAGGAGGCAACGCCTCTCGTAGAGTGCGCTCTGACTCCCAACGGGCATTGAATGCCCTTGGCAGTATAAGCCAGCGCTATGGCGTCAACTATCCATCTGGATAGACTTTGTTTCGAAACAGCCGTTCCTTTGGAACGTCCACTGAACGAGACAAAGAGCTGCTCTGTCTGTCTAAAGGCAGCAGAGCGGGACATATAAGTTCTTAAAGCCCTAACAGGGCAAAGAAAACTCGAGTCCCCTTCCTCACTCGACGCCGGCAGGGCAGCCAGGGAAATGACCTGAGCCCGAAAAGGCGTGTTGAGGGATTTCGGCACATAGCCGTGCTTAGGTTTGAGTATGACTTTAGAGTCATTAGGACCAAACTCCAAGCACGTCGGGCTCACGGAGAGCGCGTGCAGATTGCCTATGTGCTTCACTGAAGCGAGAGCCATCAAAAACACTGTTTTGAAAGACAAATGTTTGAGGCTGATTGACTGGATAGGCTCGAAAGGGGCACCTTTCATGGCCGCCAGGACCGTAGAAAGGTCCCACATAGGGACTGACGGAGGTCTGGGTGGATTCAGTCTCCTAGCTCCCCTGAGGAAGCGGATGACTAAATCATTCCTTCCTAGTGACTGACCCAGCGTTGAACCGGAGAACGCTGAAATAGCCGCCACATACACTTTGAGCGTGGAAGGGGATCTGCCCTTATCCAGCAGCTCTTGTAGGAAGGAGAGAACCTCCGTTACCTCACATTCGAGGGGTGAGAGGCTCCGAGCTGTACACCAGCCGGAGAAAACCGACCACTTTGAAGCATAGAGTCGCCTGGTTGACGGCGCTCTAGCCTCCGTGATGGTATTCATGACTCCCTCTGCGAGACCAACGGGTATCCGTTGAGTGCCCACACATGAAGGGACCATAGTTCCGGGTGTGGGTGCCAGATCGAGCCCCTGGCCTGCGAGAGGAGATCTCTCCTCAACGGCACTGGCCATGGAGCGATGTCCGCTAACTGCATCAGAACTGGGAACCATGTCTGGTTCTTCCAGAACGGTGCTACAAGCAGCACTGGGCATTTCGTTTTCCTGACCCGTTCCAACACCTGAGGCAGGAGGGAGACGGGGGGAAAAGCGTATAGCGGGCAGCACGGTCACCTTTGGGACAGCGCGCTGTCGGTCTTTGAAAATAATGCGGGGCAGTGAGCATTTTCGCGGGACGCGAATAGGTCCACCTCCGCTTTGCCGAATCTCTCCCACAACAGCCGGACTGTTTGTGGGTTTAGAGACCATTCGCCCGTAGGAACGTTGTTCCTGGACAGTCTGTCCGGGCCCACATTCAGCAGCCCGGGCACATGTACTGCTCTCAGCGAGCGCAGGTTGTGCTGAGCCCATAGCAGGAGGCGTTTCGCCAGCCTGTACAGGGGTATGGAATTCAGACCGCCCTGGCGATTTATGTAGGACACCACTGCCATGTTGTCCGAACGGACTATGACGTGTTGGTCCTTGATGTGGGGACAAAAACGCGTCAGCGCGTTGTGCACTGCCAGCATTTCTAGGCAGTTTATGTGTTGGAGCTTTTCCCGTTCCGATCATAGGCCGAAGGACGGTCTGCCCTCGAGCAGCGCTCCCCATCCCGAAGTGGATGCGTCCGTAGACACCATCCTCACCCTCGAGGAAGTCCCCAGGCTTACACCTGATTGGTACCAGTCGTTCGCCATCCAAGGCACCAGGGCTGTGACACAGTCCTGATCGACCTTGAGGCGTAAATGACCGGACACCCACGCTCTGCGCGGAACCCGCGCTTTCAACCAGAACTGCAGCGGGCGCATGCGGAGCAAGCCCAGCCGGAGAACTGACGATGCTGAGGCCATGAGACCCAGCATCCTTCGAAATTTTCTGAGCGGGGTGAAAGCGCCGCGGTGGAAAGACATCGCCGCGCGCTTAATGTTCAGCACGCGCTGTGGCGACAGCCGCGCTGTCATAGACTGTGAGTCCAGAACTATACCCAGAAACGGAATCGTTTGGCTGGGGTTCAGTGAACTCTTCGCCCAATTGACCGTGATACCAAGATTCTCGAGGTGATAGAGTAAAATGGCTCTGTGCTCTATGAGCTGAGATCGTGATTGGGCTAGGATCAACCAGTCGTCCAAATAGTTCAGCACTCGCATGCCTCTGAGTCTGAGAGGAGCGAGCGCTGCGTCCATGCATTTCGTAAATGTACGAGGTGCCAGGGACAAGCCGAACGGCAGGACTGTATACTGGTATGTCTGACCCTCGAAGGCGAATCTCAAGAATCGCCTGTGATGTGACGCTATCTGTATTTGAAAATACGCGTCCTTCAGATCTATCGACATGAACCAGTCTTCTCGGCGAACATGCGCGAGAATTTTGCTGGTTGTGAGCATTTTGAAATGGCGTTTCACTAATACTCTGTTCAGTCGTCTTAGATCCAGAATGGGTCTGATACCGCCGTCCTTTTTGGGGACTAGAAAGTATCTGCTGTATATCCCCTGTTCGCTTTGAACACAGGGGACAAGCTCTATCGCCCCTTTGCTTATCAGTTTTGATATTTCGGCGCGAAGTAGGTGTGCTACATTCAGCGGAACCGAAGTTTCGACGCGCGCTGTGAAGCGCAGAGGACGTCGACAAAACTGTAGCGAGAAGCCTCTCTTTATAATGCCTAAGACCCAGTCCGAAACCCCGGGAAGCGCTGCCCATGCATCTGCATGGTTGGCTAGGGGCCGGATACAGAGCGCGCTCTGTTCGCCGTGCGACAGAGGTGCTACGGGGCTCACAAACATAGGCGTTATGCCTGCGGCATTTGAGGCGGGGGGCGCGCTTAATACAGCGGGCGGAGCGCTCGCCCTCGACCTTACAACAGCGTTTGACTGAGTGAGGGAGGGCTGCGCGAGCCCCGTAGGACTCATGTGTGCGAGTAGATGTGGGCTGGGAGCGGGCACATTTACTGCTTGGGGCGCGCTGCTTGTGTAAGCAGCGCGCGCGCTCACAGGTCTCGTTTTTACAGAGAGCCTGTGATCTGATAGACATAGTGTTCGTGGGCACTGAGTAGTGGGCACTTTTACTATGTGGGGGGCGCAATCGACCTGAGTGCAGGGCTGTGCTTATGTGTATGGATGGGCACAGAGGAGTGGGCTTCGACACTACATTTATAGCACCATCGGCCGTGGCCGAGACACCAGAAATCACACTCTTTTCGAGACATATCTGGGTAGCCGTAAAAACGGCTTTTGAGTGCAGGCAAGCGGGCACTTGTACAGGCTTGCGCTTTGCAGAAGACGCTGGGACAGCCGCGAAGCTTGGGGCTGAGACAGCGAGGCGCTTGGGTGGGAGGCCGGCCGCAACGGGACTCACACACCTGCGCTTTCCTAGGCGGGCTAGGACTTCTTCGGGGCCTCTGGTTTCACCACAATCCTCGGTCGCGGGGCGCCGGGCGCTCGATCGAGAGCGGGGTCTCGAGCTGCGCTGTTGAGGCTGCTGCGAAGAGGAGGCCGAAGGCGGGGGCTGAGGCTGTGAGGTTCGCGGGGTCCGTTTGTCTCGACCCGCCGCGGAACCAGAGCGCTTCGGTAGGAAGTGCTTGAAGGCTTGAGACGCTTTCTGGGCTTCGGTAAATCTCTCTACGAACTCGGAGAGAGAAGAACCAAAGAGGCCAGCGGAAGACAGCAGGGCGTCGAGAAACGCGATGCGCTCGGAATCGGCCATCTCCGTGAGCGTCAGCCATAAGTGCCTCTCAGCGACAGTGGCGGAAGCCATACAGCGTCCCATGGCTTGTGCGGCAGCTTTGGTGGCTCGGAGCGTGAGGTCCGAAGCACTCCTCAAATCCGCAATACAGACAGCATCAGGTCCAACCTCGTCCCATTTACGGAGGAGATCACCCTGGAATATTTGTAATGTAGCCATGGTGTGTAGCGCTGACGCGGCTTGCCCAGCGGCGGAGAATATTCGCGCGAGCAGCGTCGACGTCATGCGGCAGGCTTTTGAAGGCAACACTGGTTTAGTCCGCCGTCCAGCAGAGGGCGGGCACAGATGGGTCGCTATAGCCTGTTCCACCGGCAGCAGAGAGAGGTAGCCTCGTTCATTCGCCTTGTCCAGTGAGGAGAATGCAGGCGACACAGATGAGCGCGTACGCGCAGAGTAGGGCGCGTTCCAAGCCTTCGCAACTTCTTCGTGTAACTCAGGAAGAAAAGGAGCGGGCTTAGATTCCGAGAATTGCGCTCACCTGGGAGGAAGCTACCATCGAGCCGGGTGCGAGAGGGGGGCTCCGGTGCAGACCACTCGAGGCCGAGGCTCGCCGCGGCCAACGCGAGTACTCGCATGAGCTCCGTCTCAATACTGGCTCTCACTGAGGGCTTTTGGGCAGGAGGCGCGAGGTCCTCAGAGCTCGCCCAATCCTTACTGCCTGAAGCGAGGAGAGAACAGGAATCCTTTTCCCCTGACGCGGCCTCCGAAACAACTTCCTCTGATGAAGCGGCGGCAGGCTGCGGGCGCTGAGCATCAGGAAGTGATTCGGGGGAGGTCGGTGAAGCTGGCGGGCGAACCGGCGAGCTTGGTCGGGGTGGAGAGGGTTCCGGGACCCGCTGCGAGCGGCGCTTCTTACGGCGCGGCATCGCGGCGGAGAATGCAGGCTTCGAGAAGGATGCCAGGCGGGTCCTCAGAGCCACCATAGGCAAAAGCTCGCAGTGAGGGCAGCCGCCGTCAGCGAGCGCGAGCGCTGCATGGTCCTCACCGAGGCAGGAAACACAGATGACGTGGTCGTCTCCCCCGGCGAGTGGGGCTCTGCACGAGCCGCAGGATTTAGGCATCTTTAGATAGACGACGCTCTTTTAGGGGGTGAGTGCTACGAGAACACTCACACACACACACAAAACAGAGCACAATAAAGGATATGGGCGTCGGAAAGCGCAGCAGGTACGGCTGTAGAAGGCGGCGTAGGCCAGCGGCTTCGAGGGCTCGTCCCGCTGAAGTGCTTGCTTCGAACGACGCTGCTTCCGTGATCCAGCGATGCGTGCGCTTCGCTGAAGAGATTAAAATCAAGTGAATCAGCCTTCTCGAGCTCCTTTTATAGAGGTAAGCCACGCCCGTCTCGGCGGGAAGTGGCGAGGAGGGCGCGAAGCGCCCTCATTGGTCTGATGTTGCATCAGCCTGCGCTCGATAGGCTTATGCAGTTGCCGCAGAGCAGCCAATGAGCAGACAAGCCGTCTTGCTTCAGCTGTCTGCTGCTGCCGCAACGCGTTTTACATATATGAAAAATTAAAGGATAATTTTTGCTTCAGTGTTTCGTGAAAAGAGACTTTTCCCGTAGCGTTTTCAACGCAGTACGAGAGAACTCTCGTAAGAGAACAGCAATATTTATTATAAACAGGAAAAGCAGTGAAGCTGGTCAGCGTCAATTTGACGCTTTGCATTTAGTGCATTGAATAAATTGATACTTAAAATCCAGATGACAAGTCCAACAATCCATGAAACTCCATTGTTGCGAATTATACACCACGTCAGCAGTCAAGTTTAAAAAGAAAGAAATATAAAAACAATGAAACGTACTCAACAAACAAACAAATCAAACGACGCAAGTGAAACACACAGCAGGTCGCCACAGAGCAGCGCCCATAATGCAGTTTATTTAAAGGGTTATCCACAATCGTAATCCAAATCTATCTATCTATCTATCTATCTATCTATCTATCTATCTATCTATCTATCTATCTATCTATCTATCTATCTATCTATCTATCTATCTATCTATTATTTATCTACTAATCTTTCTTTTTCTTTCTAACTAACCTTTTTATTTCTTTCTAACTAATCTATCTATCAAACTTTAAACTACTTTAAACTCTCTGGTCCGGATTTCTCAAGCCAACTTAGTTTGTCTAAACTAACTTTTTTTTCTAGTTATAATAAATATACATTTGATGAAAGTGGCCCTGACTGAATTGTAAATTTGTTATGAATTGCCTATTGAACTACAATAGTGATGTGCAAAGCACTTTTTTGTTTTTGACATCTTTAGAGTGAGAATGTGTTGCTCTTCCACTGGTTTCTGGTGGTTTTGACTGTGGTTTCAGTGATAGGCCTTTTTTCCGTCAATTTAAACATCAAAGGTATGTCAATTTATGTTATTTCCACTACACGTCTGTGTCTATTATATTAATATGATCTTTTCTCTATTGGGGGCCTAATGGTTAGAGAGTCAGACTTGTAACCCAAAGGTCGCAGGTTCGATTCTCAAGAATGGAAGGAAATGTCACTATCACTGCTCCTAATGTGTGTGTGCACTAACTAAGGACAAATTCCAAGTATGATAATTTAACTTAATTAAAAAACGTAATGAATGACGGAAAATCATGGGGAAAGACTTAATTTTTATACACTACATTTACAAAGGTGCTATATAATTTCACTTAAAGCTTTTAAACATTTAAGTAAAGATGATTTAATTAAATATTATCTGTTTTTTACTGAAACCACAGTCAGAGCTCAGATGTGAGAGCTGAGATCAAACCAGCAGATAAACCAGAAACCAGCAGATAAACCAGAAACCAGCAGTAGAAAAGAGAAGAAAGAGCAAAAACACAGACAGAACGAGAGAAGAAATCAAGCAAGACTGCAAACGTTCTCATGCCATGAGCACAGCGCTGCAGAAATCTCCTGAATATATCTAGGTAAGACACAGCTGTTTATTTTACTTCACTTTTAGTTATTAAAGATGAACTGACATGATGTGACACAGACTACCCTTATGAAAATATATAATTCCCTATATATGAATGATCAATATATGAAATGGTTTAACAGTATATTTGAAAATAACCAGAGCAAATATCTTGTTCATATATTACAATATATTGAATAATACATAAGGAATTGCCGCTTTTTATATATCGAAAAATGTGACAATATATTTACTAATATATCATAATGTATGTAATTTTATATTCAGTAATACACTTCATTATATATAGATGTATATGTGATCAGATATGGTACTGCATGTGTAAAATATTGCAGATATATTTAGTCATGCAACATAATATGTAGAGAAATACATAATGTAATATATTTATTATATATTTTACTTATTTACATTATAAATGTTTCATATTTTCAAAGGCACAAGCACACCTGCATGTACTAAAGTCTTTAGCCAAGAGAATATCACTGTGTTGAAGAAAGCACAGACATTACTTTTAAAATATAATAATTATAGTCTTAATAATGTTCGCCAATCGTCAACCGAACCACAGGCTCTACTCTTCAGCACAATGACCCCAAACACACACACACACACACACACACACACACACACACACACACACACACCAGAAAACCTTTTAAACTCCAAAATAATAGAGCATTAAACACTAACAGATCCTATTATCCTTTTAACATTAAATAACACTTCATTTTAACATTTGCTCTCCTTTAACAGTCAGAAGCAAAGCATGCTGGGAACTAGAAATCTGATGTAATTCATTCTGTGTGTGTGTGTGTGTGTGTGTGTGTGTGTGTGTGTGTGTGTGTGTGTGTGTGTGTGTGTGTGTGTGTGTGTGTGTGTGTGTGAACATACATTCACATTTATATGGGAACATGTATGTGCATTATTTTTACACAATAAAGGATAACACTTTGTATATTTCATGTAATGTTATTTTTTGTCTTCATTTATAAATATTTTATATGTATTAATATACAGCCATACACAGTCAATGCATAATATTTTGCAGTATATTCTCATATATTTTTGTTTCATAAGGGTAGAATGCATTAATATTCTCAGTTGTGTGTTCAGCTGGAATGAGCTTTGTGACTTTTGAAAGTTGCTCAGCATTTATTCAGCAGATACTAATTTTTCACTTTTTCATTTATTTAATTACATATTTTCAGCTGGATATTGCAAACAGATCAAAGACAGACTGGAATATGGAAAATTATACACATGACTGGAATATGGAAAATTATACATATGACTGGAATATGGAAAATGATACATATCACTGGGATCTGGTCCTGCAACAGATAAGGGTCAGATGGTCCATCTTCATCATCATCAGTGTGTGTGCAGGTCTACCAGCTCTTGTTTGGTCTGCCAGCGATCTAATTCATCACAGAAAGAATGGACTCCGTATTTCAGCCTTCATCATCCTCCTCCTCCTCACTGACTGTGCTGAGATTTTCTTGAGTCCCGTCAAACTGTTAAAACTGTTCTTAGATGAGCTCGACAGGGATGAAGATTGGACATTTCGTGTTTCTTTCTCTTTATGGTCCTCATCAAGACTCTGTGGTCTCGTCCTGAACCAGCTGGTGGCGCTAGAGGGAATTCTCTCAGTGAAATATCCACTGTACACTGCTTCAGTTTTCTCTTCACCATTTTTCATCGCTTTCTACATACTGGTGCTTCTCTGTATCATTATTGGTGAGATTTTATTGTTTTTGTTTAGGTTTTTGTTTAAATATTATTATTTCTTTGTTCTTTCAGTGTTCATTATATCAGTGATCACATGGATAATATCTAGTTTTGCTCTGTGTTGTACTGATCGTCACTCTCACACATCCAGAAAACCAGATCGTCATATTTGGGTTGTGTTCATATTCACTCTGCTCGTGCTTTTTCTGCCCAGTGTTTTACTCAGTGGGTTATTTTTCTTTCAGCCTCTTTCAGATCCTCTGCCACTTCATGTTTGGTATATTCCTCATTTCTTGTTGAGTGTGAGACTGATTTCAGACCCTCTCGTGTGTGTGCTGGTCTGCAGGCAGAATCTCAGTGTTCAGCATCTCAACCCGACAGGACCAGTTTAGTCTGAGCTGGTCTGCTAAGACTCGTTGTGATGACATAATATTTTTAATATATCAAATTTGCAGAAACTATTGCTGTCAACCGATTAAACAAATTAATGAATTAACCACACACTGAGATTAATCGCACCCAACATTAAATTGTGCAATTTCATTTGAATCTCCAAATGAATGCAGCTAAAGACATTAAGACAGATCTTTTACATGTTTGCTGTACTCCAGTACTAGAGTGAAGGCCAGTATGACCAACACTGAGACTGATGCCTCTATTTGTTGGATATATTTATTATTTTTAAATTTCTGGGGATGAAATTTGTAATTATAGTCATTCAGCATACAGTAAAAAAAATTTTTTTAAATGTATGTAATAGGCCTTAAATTGACAGATGTTTATGTTTATCTTTTATTAACAATCACCGAACATTCAAAATATTATAGTAACTTTTAATTGAAGTAAACTTGCCTTTTATTTAATGTGTTTCTGATGTGTCTATGTCAATACTCTTTGTTAATCGGCTTTCTCTGATTAAATTAAACTGTATCTTTCATTTTCAAGATATATGGCCTAACTTAAGTAATCAATTAGTAATTAAAATATTTGTTTTCTCTCTCTCTCTCTCTCTCTCTCTCTCTCTCTCTCTCTCTCTCTCTCTCTCTCTCTCTCTCTCTCTCTCTCTCTCTCTTCTCTCTCTCTCTCTCTCTCTCTCTCTCTCTCTCTCTCTCTCTCTCTCAATTCAATTCAATTCAAATGAGCTTTATTGGCATGACTGTAAAATAGCACAATATTGCCAAAGCAATAGACATATACAAACATATACGCACAGGTAGATAAAAAAAGTGAACAATAAAACATAACATTTCCATAAGCATAAATATATCACAATGAAAAAAAAAAAAAAAGTACAGAGAGCAGTTTAAGG
>CM040833.1:34569026-34684026 GCA_022828995.1 Vimba vimba
CATAGTACCGAGACTGCTCTCGTTAGAGTCACAAATGATTTGCTCTTATCATCCGATCATGGTTGTATCTCTCTATTAGTCTTACTCGATCTTAGTGCTGCATTTGACACCATTGACCACAACATTCTATGTTGGCATTAGTGGAAATGCACTAGCATGGTTTAAATCATACTTATCTGACCGTTATCAGTTTGTAGCAGTAAATGAAGAGATGTCTCATCGATCACAAGTTCAGTATGGCGTACCACAGGGCCCAGTACTAGGACCGCTGCTGTTCACTCTGTACATGCTACCCTTAGGAGATATCATTAGGAAACATGGGAATTAGCTTTCACTGTTATGCTGACGATACTCAGCTGTATATTTCTTCATGCCCAGACGAAACTTACCAATTCACAAAATTAACGGAATGCATAGCTGATATAAAAAATTGGATGACTAGTAATTTCCTACTTCTAAATTCTGAAAAAACAGAGTTTCTAATTATTGGACAAAAAACGTCCTCACGTAATAACCTAGAATACTGTCTAACACTTGATGGCTGCTCTGTTAAGTCTTCGTCGTCGGTTAGGAACCTGGGTGTGCTCTTTGATACCAATCTTTAATTTGAAAGTCACGTGTCTAGTATCTGTAAAACCGCATTTTTCCATCTTAAAAATATATCTAAATTACGCCATATGCTCTCATTGACAAATGCGGAACAATTAGTTCATGCGTTCATGACCTCAAGGCTAGATTATTGTAATGCTCTACTGCAGGGGTGTCAAACTCAGTTCCTGGAGGGCCACAGCCCTGCAGAGTTTAGCTTCAACCCTAATCAAACACACCTGATCAGGTAATCAAGTCCTTCAGGCTTATTTGAAAACTGCAGGTGTGTGTGTGTTGAAGCAGGGTTGGAACAAAACTCTGTAGGGCTGTGGCCCTCCAGGAACTGAGTTTGACACCTGTGCTCTACTGGGTCGTTGCCCTGCACGCTTAATAAACAAACTACAGCTGGTCCAAAACTGTTGGAAACTTTTTCCTCTTCAAAGCAAGACCAGGAGATGTTGGGATCGCGTTCAAACAGAAGTTATTCTTTATTGAGCGTGGCTGCAGTTCGTCCAACAAAATTAAGTACATAACTTTTCATGGTGTCTTATAGGCAATTCAGTGGGCTGTCCTTAAAGGTGCTGGCCCTTAGGGATGACCACTACATCTAAGACAATAGAGGCAATTACCCCCAACTGAGATAATGGTACCCCCCCAAATCGTATAAACAACACATGGTCACGAGAACTAAGACTAGGTAAACATTCACACAGTTCAACTCTCAGTAGGAAGATCAAAGACTAACAAAACCCCTTCAAAGGAAACTATGTAAATGGATGCCCTCATGTTCACCTTGAATGCCCAATACAGTATAGTTCACCTTAGTTTTTTATGTGATGTTATGTAAGGAAGTAGGATCAGCAGATCTAAAACATATTCTTAAATTTGTAATCCTACAAAAAGCAGCAGCTCGAGTTCTTACCAGAACCAGGAAGCATGACCATATTAGCCCGGTTCTGTCAACACTGCACTGGCTCCCTACTAAACATCGCATAAATTTTAAAATATTGCTGATTACTTATAAAGCACTAAATGGTTTAGCTCCGCAGTACTTGAGCGAGCTCTTAAAGCATTATAGTCCTTCACGTCTATTGCGATCTGAAAATTCCGGCCAGTTGATAATACCTAGAATATTAAAATCGACTGCTGGCGGTAGATCCTTCTCCTATTTAGCACCAAAACTTTGGAACAGTCTTCCTAAAATTGTCCGGGAAGCAGACACACTCTGTCAGTTCAAAGCCAGATTAAAGGCACATCTCTTTGACCTAGCTTTCACATAATACATTATAGACTACTATAATTTAATGTTAGGCTGCATAGATTAGGTCAGCCGGAACCGGGAACACTTCCCATAAATCCTGATGTACTTGTTACATCTTAAGAAGAATGGCATCTACGCTAATATTAGTGTCTTTGTTTATCCCAAGGTTTTCCCGCAGCCTGCCGGATCCAGGCCGTATCCAGATCTGATGAAGGACCTTCGCCTGGACCCGATGACAACGCAGTGCTGAAGTGCCAACTAGTCTCTCCCTATGGAGGATCCCTTTCCCACTCTACAGATAAGACGTTTTCGGGAAATTCGTTTCGCATATCTACCCCGAAGTGACAAAATAAAATAAAATTGTGTATCAAAATTTATAAGGAAACACCAGTACTTTGTTTAGGCTTGGTCTGTAGGGAATTACAAACCTGCGCACATATATTCAAACGCACATAACTATAGAACCAATTCTTAATGCGCATGTGAACGCCATCAGCGTTTCTCACAGGTTCGCGTTTAAAGTCTGTATAGAGAGAATGGTGTCGTCTTAGCGGCCCCTAATTTAATAACAAATGATCATTGCGATGGAAGCGAATCAATCAAAACTAACTTTAGCTGGAAAATAACTTTATTAAAGAACCGCTATAAAGCCAAAACAATCTCTGTTACCATAAATTATACGTTTATCTCTGTAAAGCTGCTTTGAAACAATCTACATTGTTAAAAGCGCTATATAAATGAAGATGACTTGACTTGACTGATGAAATCCAAGAGCTTTCTAACCCCACATAGTCTGCAGTGTAATTAGCAGTTTCAAGGCCCAGAAAGGTAGTAAAGACATCGTTAAAATAGTCCATGTTACTACAGTGGTTCAACCTTAATGTTATGAAGGAGCGAGAAAATTTTCTTCTCTTCCCTTCACTTCTCCGATGCTGTTCACGCAGTAAACACAGTGCAGCGCTTCCGGGTTCTCCGTCAGAACGCCGGCTCAGAACTCATGCATTGGTGAGCTCACATGATGTCTGTACTATCTTTCTGGGCCCTGAAAGTGGTTATGACATTGGAGACTATGTGGGGTCAGAATGCTCTCAGATTTCATCAAAAATATCTTTATTTGTGTTCTAAAGATGAACGGGTTTTACTGGTTTGGAACGACATGAGGGTGAGTTATTGAGACCCCGCAAAAGTTATTGAGACTTTTATTGAAAGTCGCAGAATCTAATTATGAGTTTTAGAGCGTCAAAGTTCTTCCTAAACATTGATTTCAATCGTATTTGGGTTCATTTCAGCACAACAACACCTGCTAATTCTTATATCATTCAGTTCAGGAACTTCTTTTCTACCATAAGAAAGAGTAAACAGACCTTAATATCAATCCGCACGAGTGGCAATCAGGTCAACACTAGTTAAGCTAGCGCTATATAAATGCCGTAGTGTACTGCAGAAAATGAGTGTTGGAACAGATATTGAGTATTGTCAGATATTTCAGTATCAAAATATAGATAACACTACTATGTAATTTGTTGTTTCTCCAAACTTTAAGTCCATTAATCACTCTGAGCTCCTTGCCTCCTTCACTTATGATCAGCTCTTCCTGCGGCTGCGGTGGCTTTTTTCAGTCCAAATATCAGGGTTTGTATTGGTCCGTTTAATAGCGGATATTTTTATTGGCTACCGAAGTGGCAGTCAAAGATTTGAATATCAATTTAAATTGTACTCAGTAACGAAATGTGATTTTACAAGTAGCGAAATAGATTACTTAGCTTAATATGTACTTGAGTACAAGTAAAATTACAGATTTAAAAATATACTCAAAAAAGTACAAGTACCTGAAAATACTACTCAATTACAGCAATGTGAGTAGTTGTAATTCGTTACTTCCACCCCTGCCTTTCAGTCGCTCACGTTCGACGTTACGTCAATGTAGTTGGGATCACTTCAGGCAGCCCTATCATCTTCGAGTATCTACAGAACGAGCCAATGAACATTAGCATGCGTGAAATGCGCCGCGCGGGTATAAACACGGAAGCAGACGCACGCACCTTTGTCTTTCACTTCGGAGCCGAGCTTCCTGCTTGTCTTCAGAGATCTCAGACTCTAGTCAAGCGCTGAAGATCCTCCTCACCTTCTTGCAGTTCAGTGCTGGCGTGGTTCATCCTACCGCTCTGCGCCTTGAGAGGGATGCGAGACAGTCATTCTCTTTTCTAATATCTCTTCATGTTTTTTCCTGATGTTCACTTGTTGTAAAAGGTCTGAAGAGTGAATTTTATCTTCCGCAGCATCAAGACATTTAGGCCATGTCTGATTTTGCAGACTTTGAGCTGTGAACAAAACTTTTTTTGTCTTTTTTTATTGTTTCTACAGTAGATTGGACATCTTGTCCATCTAGATAAGTAACATTATTAAACATTTCAGATTTAATACATGGAGGTTTTTGCAATATCTTTATCCACCTTATTCCTGGGGGCGCTACTGTAGAAATGATTATGGGTAGGGCTGGGCGATAAAACGATAACGATAATTATCGCGTTATAATTTTTCTAATAAAACGATATCAATGTTCGATAAATGTTCAATAATGTTCATGCGCCAAAAGCGGAACGAAACTCATTTGAACCGCGCGCCACACGGACCATTTATCCGCTCGCCTCAAAGTCCAAACGGCAGCGCAGCGCGAGCTCACTAGAGCAGAGGCGTTTACTCTGATCGGTCTCGGTCATGAGATCCAGTGAGAAGCGCTTGAATTCAGCGAAAGTAGAATTAAGATTCACCTTATGTCAAAATGATTGATGGCCTCTCTAATTGATTGATGGGTTGACCCTTGCCCTTGCCCTGACCTTGCCCTAGTGTTGACCTGCCCTAGTGGTGACCTTACCCTCTCACTGACATTGTCACCTTTGACCTTGTATCCTCCGGGGTTTGGAAATGACCTATGTCTGTTGATTAATTGGTTAATGGGGAATATTTATGACCTTGTGAGTATAAGGGTTTCCATTGTTTAATATTTGAACTTTGGCCCTGTTATAAAGGCAGAGAATAAGGGTTTCCATTGATGAAAATGGGGATTATTTATGACCTTGTGAGTATAAGGGGTTTCATTGATTAATATTTGAACTTTGATATAATGGTGGGTTATATATATCAGGATGTGTGTCACAGGCATCAGCATGGAGTTCACTCCCTCCCACCAGAGCGGTGGGGGATTGCGGGGGCCCTGTGGAAGTGAGAAACAGAGGTTTTCTAATAATTACATATATTTCACACTAACTAAAGATGAAAAACATTCAGTTCTTTAAAAGAATATAAATGAAATGGTTATAAAATAAATATATAATATAAAAAAAATCTTGCTAATTTAAGTAAAGTTAAAAAACATTCTGTTCTTTTAAGGTATATAAATGAAATGCTTATAATATAAAATAAATATCTTGCTAAAAATCTACTGAACCAATTATTTTAGTTC
Organism: Vimba vimba; assembly: GCA_022828995.1. NCBI lineage: Eukaryota > Metazoa > Chordata > Actinopteri > Cypriniformes > Leuciscidae > Vimba > Vimba vimba. The sequence goes on from CM040833.1 coordinate 34,574,339, forward strand.
TGTCAGGACCACTACCATCAAATACGATTGACAATTAGCACACAGTTTGGATTGGCGGTATGGTTCCTTTCTGGGTGAGAACTCTAGCATGGATAAGAGCAGGGAGAGCAGCGATAACCCCCCAAAACAAAACCATATGCCAATATCCCCCAACCCAACTGACAGCGCAATCTGGATGCTTTTGTAGTTACCTGAGTGAGCCAAGGCAACAAGCATGTTGCCAATACCTGAAAAGCTTGAGCAACAGCATGCTACCAACAACACCAGAAAGCTTTAAGTAACACGTATGTTGCCCTTATCTGGATGGCCTAAACGAGTATGTTGCCAATACCCACATAAGCCATAGCAACAAGCATGTTGTCAATACCCAAAATGTTTAGCAGTAAACATATGGAAATGAATGACATACCACCTGAAATGAAGAAGTGAAAATTGAGATATCAAAATGAATCAGCTGCTTGCTTGTTGTATATCCGCAGTCCAGTTCCAGTTTCTTTGAGTGACGCCTGTGAGCTAGAGATGAGAGATGGAGATTTCATTTTTCAATTATCTTTTTCATTGGAAATAAGGTAATGCAGTCCAGTCCAGATCCAAAAATCCAAAGCAATCCAAATAATCTTATCTAATTAATATAACAAGACTATAATATAGCTACTATAATTAATGATAACAATATACTATAACTATTCTAACCTGATAATGTAATAATATACAGCCCTAAAACATATATGACACAATAACGACAATGACAATGATAGTTATCTAACTCTCTGACACTACTACAACTGCTTCTACTACTCCTGCAACACCCACAAGGTGACGCGAGTTTCGAACCGCCTTTATCCAAAAGCGACCCTCAGACCGAACCGATGACGTATCCACACAAACCCAGGCCTCGTTTGTCATTAGTCACGTGATTTTCACGTTAACAACACAAGCCTTCATCTGGCACGCCCATTTTTTCTCGACACAAGCTCCGACGCCTCGCTTCAAATGTCACATCACTAGTCATGACCTCTACTAAAGTGAAACGATTTAATTAAGTTCCTGAGGTGGCATTCAAGGGGGCTATGTAAGTGTCTTATTTTGTACGTGTGAATACTGGAAATCTCAGATATTTAGCCAATTACCTCTGTTTTGATAAATCAGACTGGCGAGATTGTGTCGTGCAACCTTAGGAGAAGGACTGCAAAGCGATATAGTTTCCTGATCTATAAACGGAAAAATATAAAGTAAGAGTAAATAGAATAATCAAACGTTAAAATGCCCATTTAAAAAGACTAAATGAGAAGAAAAGGTATTTGAAACCTAGCAAAGAAAAAAGAGAAACAGCGAATGTACATCTTATCAGCCCTGAGCCAAAAAGCCTTTTCATATTCAAATGTATTGACATGAGAACAAGTAGAGATTTGACCATGCGTTAAGTTGTTCCAGAGACTCTTCAGAGACCGAAACCAATATAATTTGACTTGTATTGTTAAAGATAATTATATTATAACTTGAATTATAATAAACATTATATTACACTCGCCGAGCAGGACAATAATTGGAGAAGTGTGACTTTTGTCATTAAAATTGAATTTCTGAAACAGAATTTCATTTGTGTGCTACCCAGTGCCAAAAGGGGAGGGGTATGCCTTTATTTTTCACCGTTAGAAAACACGGCTAGATGTAACGGGGCAAACAAGATGTGAGGCGTGCGGATCCATGTGCAAGCTTTTATTTATAAACATGGTAAAGAGGCAAGGGTCAGACAACGGTAAACAGGTATGGTACAGGCAAGACACGAGAGATCCTAGGGCAAGCGTGGGTCTACGATCGGTGAACAATATCCAACAGGGCAAGGCAGAGAGATAATCCAGGTACACAAGCAATGATCCAAACGAGGGGCAAACAGAGTTCGAAGGGCAAGGCAAAGGGCTAATCCAGGAAACACAGGCAGATATCAAAACACGAGAAAACAGGCAAGGCACGACTTAAAACAAGTCTCCGTAGAGTAGCTGTCGCTAGGATATGCACTATACAATACTCGGCGCTCACAGAGAGAAAGTCACTCATAAAGTGTGTGTGATTGGGTGATAGTGATTGCGAGATAGTTCTCAGCTGTGAGCGTGATTAGTGTAATCAGCTGTGTGTGTCGTCCATGCAATGGATGATGGGAAATGCAGTCCAGTGTGCTGTGTGGTGTGAGAGTCAACATGATGGAGAAGCGACCTCTGGTGGCTATCGGGCGGAAGGCCACAGACCGGATTCGTGACAGACCCCCCCCCCACAAGGAGCGGCTTCCAGACGCTCCAATACAATCCAGGAGGGCGGTGGAGCGGAGGTGGACCCGGGGGCGGGCTGGAGGGCCAGGCCCGTGGAGCGGAAGAGGGCTGGAGACTGCGACAGGACTGCAGGCCAGGGCAGATCAGACTGTGCAGGCGACCAGGGCGGATCAGGCTGTGCAGGCGACCAGGGAGGAGACGACCCTTCAGGCGGCCAGGGAGGAGACGACCCTTCAGGCGGCCAGGGAGGAGACGACCCTTCAGGCGACCAGGGAGGAGACAACCCTTCAGGTGGCCAAGGAGGAGACGACCCTTCAGGCGGCCAGGGCACAGGAACAGACACCGGCTCAGGAACAGGAACAGGAACAGACACCAGCTCAGGAACAGGAACAGGAACAGGAAAAGACACCGGCTCAGGAACAGGAACAGACACCGGCTCAGGAACAGGAACTGGAACAGACACCGGCTCAGGAACAGGAACAGGAACAGGAAAAAGACACCGGCTCAGAAACAGGAACAGACACCGGCTCAGGAACAGGAACTGGAACAGACACCGGCTCAGTAACAGGAACAGACACCGGCTCAGGAACAGGAACTGGAACTGGAACAGACACCAGCTCAGGAACAGGAACAGACACCGGAACAGGAACTGGAACAGACACCGGCTCAGTAACAGGAACAGACACCGGCTCAGGAACAGGAACAGACGCCGGCTCAGGAACAGGAACAGACGCCGGCTCAGGAACAGGAACTGGAACAGACACCGGCTCAGGAACAGGAACAGGAACAGACACCGGCTCAGGAACAGGAACAGACACCGGCTTAGTAACAGGAACTGGAACAGACACCGGCTCAGGAACAGGAACAGACACCGGCTCAGGAACAGGAACAGACACCGGCTTAGTAACAGGAACAGACACCGGCTCAGTAACAGGAACAGACACCGGCTCAGGAACAGGAACAGGAACAGACACCGGCTCAGGAACAGGAACAGGAACAGACACCGGCTCAGGAACAGGAACAGGAAAAGACACCGGCTCAGGAACAGGAACTGGAACAGACTCCGGCTCAGGAACAGGAACAGGAAAAGACACCGGCTCAGGAACAGGAACAGGAACTGGAACTGGAACGGACACCGGCTCAGGAACAGACACCAGCTCAGGAACAGGAACAGGAACTGGAACTGGAACAGACACCAGCTCAGGAACAGGAACAGGAACTGGAACAGACACCAGCTCAGGAACAGGAACAGGAATTGGAACAGACACCAGCTCAGGAACAGGAACAGGAACTGGAACAGACACCAGCTCAGGAACCAACACCAGCTCAGGAACAGGAACTGGAACTGGAACAGACACCAGCTCAGGAACAGGAACAGGAACTGGAACAGACACCAGCTCAAGAACAGGAACAGGAACTGGAACAGACACCAGCTCAGGAACCGACACCAGCTCAGGAACAGGAACTGGAACTGGAACAGACACCAGCTCAGGAACAGGAACAGGAACTGGAACAGACACTGGCTCAGGAACAGACATCAGCTCAGGAACAGGAACAGGAACTGGAACAGACACCGGCTCAGGAACAGACACCAGCTCAGGAACAGGAACAGGAACTGGAACAGACACCAGCTCAGGAACAGGAACAGGAACTGGAACAGACACCAGCTCAGGAACAGGAACTGGAACTGGAACAGACACCAGCTCAGGAACAGGAACAGGAACTGGAACAGACACCGGCTCTGGAACAGACACTGGCTCAGGAACAGACACCAGCTCAGGAACAGGAACAGGAACTGGAACAGACACCAACTCAGGAACAGACACCAGCTCAGGAACAGGAACAGGAACTGGAACAGACACCAGCTCAGGAACAGGGACAGACACCAGCTCAGGAACAGGAACTGGAACAGACACCAGCTCAGGAACAGGAACTGGAACTGGAACAGACACAAGCTCAGGAACAGGAACAGGAACTGGAACAGACACCGGCTCAGGAACAGACACCAGCTCAGGAACAGGAACAGGAACAGGAACAGGAACTGGAACAGACACCGGCTCAGGAACAGACACCAGCTCAGGAACAGGAACAGGAACTGGAACAGACACCGGCTCAGGAACAGACACCGGCTCAGGAACAGGAAAAGGAACAGACACCGGCTCAGGAACAGGAACTGGAACAGACACCGGCTTAGGAACAGGAACAGGAAAAGACACCGGCTCAGGAACCGACACCAGCTCAGGAACAGGAACAGACACCAGCTCAGGAACAGGAACTGGAACTGGAACAGACACCAGCTCAGGAACAGGAACAGACACCAGCTCAGGAACAGGAACTGGAACTGGAACAGACACCAGCTCAGGAACAGGAACAGGAACTGGAACAGACACCAGCTCAGGAACAGGAACAGGAACTGGAACAGACACCAGCTCAGGAACCGACACCAGCTCAGGAACAGGAACTGGAACAGACACCAGCTCAGGAACAGGAACAGGAACTGGAACAGACACCGGCTCAGGAACAGACACCAGCTCAGGAACAGGAACAGGAACTGGAACAGACACCGGCTCAGGAACAGACACCAGCTCAGGAACAGGGACAGACACCAGCTCAGGAACAGGAACAGGAACTGGAACAGACACCAGCTCAGGAACAGGAACTGGAACTGGAACAGACACCAGCTCAGGAACAGGAACAGGAACTGGAACAGGAACTGGAACAGACACCGGCTCAGGAACAGACACCAGCTTAGGAACAGGAACAGGAACTGGAACAGACACCGGCTCAGGAACAGACACCAGCTGAGGAACAGGAACAGGAACTGGAACAGACACCGGCTCAGGAACAGACACCGGCTCAGGAACAGGAACAGACACCGCCTCAGGAACAGGAACTGGAACAGACACCAGCTCAGGAACAGGAACAGACACCGGCTCAGGAACAGGAACTGGAACTGGAACAGACACCGGCTCAGGAACAGGAACAGGAAAAGACACCGGCTCAGGAACAGGAACTGGAACTGGAACAGACACCAGCTCAGGAACAGGAACAGACACCAGCTCAGGAACAGGAACTGGAACTGGAACAGACACCAGCTCAGGAACAGGAACAGGAACTGGAACAGACACCAGCTCAGGAACAGGAACAGGAACTGGAACAGACACCAGCTCAGGAACCGACACCAGCTCAGGAACAGGAACTGGAACAGACACCAGCTCAGGAACAGGAACAGGAACTGGAACAGACACCGGCTCAGGAACAGACACCAGCTCAGGAACAGGAACAGGAACTGGAACAGACACCGGCTCAGGAACAGACACCAGCTCAGGAACAGGGACAGACACCAGCTCAGGAACAGGAACAGGAACTGGAACAGACACCAGCTCAGGAACAGGAACTGGAACTGGAACAGACACCAGCTCAGGAACAGGAACAGGAACTGGAACAGGAACTGGAACAGACACCGGCTCAGGAACAGACACCAGCTTAGGAACAGGAACAGGAACTGGAACAGACACCGGCTCAGGAACAGACACCAGCTGAGGAACAGGAACAGGAACTGGAACAGACACCGGCTCAGGAACAGACACCGGCTCAGGAACAGGAACAGACACCGCCTCAGGAACAGGAACTGGAACAGACACCAGCTCAGGAACAGGAACAGACACCGGCTCAGGAACAGGAACTGGAACTGGAACAGACACCGGCTCAGGAACAGGAACAGGAAAAGACACCGGCTCAGGAACAGGAACAGGAACTGGAACAGACACCGGCTCAGGAACAGACACCAGCTCAGGAACAGGAACAGGAACTGGAACAGACACCAGCTCAGGAACAGACACCGGCTCAGGAACAGGAACAGGAACAGACACCGGCTCAGGAACAGGAACAGACACCGGCTCAGGAACAGGAACAGGAACAGGAAAAGACACCGGCTCAGGAACAGGAACTGGAACAGACACCAGGTCAGGAACAGGAACTGGAACAGACACCAGCTCAGGAACAGGAACAGGAACTGGAACAGACACCGGCTCAGGAACAGACACCAGCTCAGGAACAGGAACAGTAACTGGAACAGACACCGGCTCAGAAACAGACACCAGCTCAGGAACAGGAACTGGAACAGACACCAGCTCAGGAACAGGAACTGGAACAGACACCAGCTCAGTAACAGGAACAGACACCGGCTCAGGAACAGGAACTGGAACTGGAACAGACACCGGCTCAGGAACAGACACCAGCTCAGGAACAGGAACAGGAACTGGAACAGACACCAGCTCAGGAACAGACACCGGCTCAGGAACAGGAACAGGAACAGACACCAGCTCAGGAACAGGAACTGGAACAGACACCAGCTCAGGAACAGGAACAGACACCGGCTCAGGAACAGGAACTGGAACTGGAACAGACACCGGCTCAGGAACAGGAACAGGAAAAGACACCGGCTCAGGAACAGGAACAGACACCGGCTCAGGAACAGACACCAGCTCAGGAACAGGAACAGGAACAGGAACTGGAACAGACACCAGCTCAGGAACAGACACCGGCTCAGGAACAGGAACAGGAACAGACACCGGCTCAGGAACAGGAACAGGAACAGACACCGGCTCAGGAACAGGAACAGGAAAAGACACCGGCTCAGGAACAGGAACTAGAACAGACACCGGCTCAGGAACAGGAACAGGAAAAGACACCGGCTCAGGAACAGGAACAGGAACTGGAACAGACACCGGCTCAGGAACAAACACCAGCTCAGGAACAGGAACAGGAACTGGAACAGACACCAGCTCAGGAACAGGAACAGACACCAGCTCAGGAACAGGAACTGAAACAGACACCAGCTCAGGAACCGGAACAGGAACTGGAACAGACACCGGCTCAGGAACCGACACCAGCTCAGGAACAGGAACAGGAACTGGAACAGACACCAGCTCAGGAACAGGAACTGGAACAGACATCGGCTCAGGAACAGACACCAGCTCAGGAACAGGAACAGGAACTGGAACAGACACCGGCTCAGGAACAGACACCAGCTTAGGAACAGGAACAGGAACTGGAACAGACACCAGCTCAGGAACAGGAACAGACACCAGCTCAGGAACAGGAACAGGAACTGGAACAGACACCAGCTCAGGAACAGACACCGGCTCAGGAACAGGAACTGGAACTGGAACTGGAACAGACACCGGCTCAGGAACAGGAACAGGAACTGGAACAGACACCGGCTCAGGAACAGGAACTGGAACAGACACCGGCTCAGGAACAGACACCAGCTCAGGAACAGGAACTGGAACAGACACCAGCTCAGGAACAGGAACAGACACTGGCTCAGGAACAGGAACTGGAACAGACACCAGCTCAGGAACAGGAACAGACACCGGCTCAGGAACAGGAACTGGAACAGACACCGGCTCAGGAACAGACACCAGCTCAGGAACAGGAACAGGAACAGGAACTGGAACAGACACCAGCTCAGGAACAGGAACAGACACCGGCTCAGGAACAGGAACAGGAACTGGAACAGACACTAGCTCAGGAACAGGAACAGACACCGGCTCAGGAACAGGAACAGGAACTGAAACAGACACCAGCTCAGGAACAGGAACAGGAACAGGAAAAGACACCGGCTCAGGAACAGGAACAGACACCGGCTCAGGAACAGGAACTGGAACTGGCTCAGGGACAGGAACAGACAGCGTGGCAGTGGCCATCTTTGCTGAGGGTTCAGGCGATGTGGCGGCGGCCATCTCGTCCGGAGACACTGGCTCGGCGGCGACCATCTCGTCCGGAGACACTGGCTCAGCGGCGGCCATCTCGTCCGGAGACACTGGCTCGGCGGTGGCCATCTAGCCCGGAGACACTGGCTCGGCGGCGGCCATCTTATCATTAGATACTGGCTCGTCGGAGACCATCTTGTCCTGAGACACTGGCTCGGCGGTGGCCATCTCGTCCGGAGACACTGGCTCGGCGGCGGCCATCTTATCCTGAGATACTGGCTCGGCGGAGACCATCTTGTCCTGAGACACTGGCTCGGCGGCGGCCATCTTGTCCTGAGACACTGGCTCGGCGGCGGCCATCTTGTCCAGAGACACTGGCTCGGCGGCGACCATCTTGTCCAGAGACACTGGCTTGGCTGCGGCGGCGGCATGAACAGTCTCTGGATCGGCAGACGTGACGTGAAGAGGCTCAGGCTCGGCAGGGCTGACGTGAAGCTCAGGCTCGGCAGGGCTGACGTGAAGCTCAGGCTCGGCAGGACTGACGTGTATTGTCTCTGGCTCGGCGGGCATGACGCTCTCAGTCTCAGGCTCGGCGGGCATTACGCTCTCAGTCTCGGCGGGCATGATGCTCTCAGGCTCGGCTGGACTGGCGTGAAGTGCAGGCTTGACGTGATCCTCATCCGCGACACACACAGTGAATAGTGAGCCAACAGTGAAAGCAAAATAAAAAAAAACACTCAGTGATGAACGTGGACCCTCATCTCTAAGCTGAGATTGCAATGGTTGATTAATGCCATCACAAAAAATCTCAATCAAGATAATGTCCGGTAAATCAGAATAATGAGCGAAGGCTAAAAACTCTCTAATATGGTTCTCTAGTGATCGTGGGCCTTGTTTGAGGGCAAACAATAGTCTTGTAGTATCCATACCTGACAAATGTCCATCTGAAAAGTTGCTGGATCCTTGTGTGACCGAGTATTCTGTAACGGGGCGAACAAGACGTAAGGCGTGTGGATCCATGTGCAAGCTTTTATTTATAAACATGGTAAACAGGCAAGGGTCAGACAACGGTAAGCAAGTATGGTACGGGCAAGACACGAGAGATCCTAGGGCAAGCGTGGGTCTACGATCGGTGAACAATATCCAACAGGGCAAGGCAGAGAGATAATCTAGGTACACAAGCAATGATCCAAACGAGGGGCAAACAGAGTTCGAAGGGCAAGGCAAAGGGCTAATCCAGGAAACACAGGCAGATATCAAAACACGAGAACACAGGCAAGGCACGACTTAAAACAACTGAGTGGGCTGCGTAGAGTAGCTGTCGCTAGGATATGCGCTATACCAGGGGCGTTGCTAGACATAAAGCTCTACTGAGGCACAGGTCCCCCATTGTTTGTCTGAGATAGCAACAGTAACTAAGGAAGGCGGGGCTTACCGATAGGTCAATTGTTATTAATGATTCATTGTTATCAAACACAATGAAACATAGTAGTACAGAACACAACAATATGTGTATTTTATGTGCTATACAGTGCTGAAGGCTGGGGCGATTGTTTTAAAAACACCAGGCTGTTAGTTCTGAAAGTTAGGGGGGTTGGGGGGAATTCTCCCCCGAGAAAATGTAGATTTCTCGGACCTTCATATGTTCATTTAAAGGTGTTTCAAGGCCAAAAAATTGGATAACAATAAAAGCATGTTAGTGGACAGCAGTAGCATAAATGATTTGTCAAGCAGATAACAGATTGTTAAACATGAGAATGAGGATAAATGTAGCAATGAATGATCCACACTACAAAATGTGATTGTCAACATTCAAAACTATTTTAACTCTTCCAAAAAATTTGTTTTTGCGTAGTAACTCTACACACAAAATAAAATGATTAGCCCACATACACACCAAACTATACACAGATATGAATTATGTAAAACACTCTTGTGTCTTTTGCTTGTTCAGTGTGCAGTGGAGTGTATAGGAGTTTGTCACACGCACAAATACACTATATATACAGAATGTTTGATGAATGTTAGTTATTGAACTGAACTGAATCAACATTGAAGTGACTGTTAACTGAATATTGACGCTATTGGCTTGTTGGCCAAGCTGCTTCTCATGCGATTTTTTTTATTTTTTTAAATTTGTTACTATTGTGAAGCTGCTGTGAAACAATATATTGTAGCTCATATATATATATATATATACAGGTGCTTCTCAATAAATTAGAAAGTCGTGGAAATGTTCATTTATTTCAGGAATTCAACTTAACAGGTGAAACAAATATATTATATAGACTCATTACATGCAAAGTGAGATATTTCAAGCCTTTATTTGTTATAATTTTGATGATTATGGCTTACAGCTTATGAAACCCGCGAAATCAAAATCCTAGAAAATTAGAATATTGAATGTTGTTTTAACCTAGTACTGGTTGTTTTGTTAGAATGCCATTTATGTAAATGTTTCTAGAAACAGGGTAAGAGCTTGTAAGATCTTCCTTTGTCCTTCCTTGACCCTCTATAGGAGTACTATTGGCGTGGTAATTAAAAATCAGGTAATTAATGAGACCAAATGTACCACTCACATTTGCTGACATGAACATGGTATTTTACATTGAACATGACATGATTTTGCTTTATTGCATTATGCGTTCCTATGCATTTCCTTACGACTGTAAGTTCATATGTGCTCAATCGTGAAGCGGACATTTAAGATGCTTTACATGTGTCTCACACAAAGCAGTGTGGATCAAAGGAGAAGCCCTTCATCCACTGAGATAAGGCATTTGAGGGTGGTCTCCCCCATCCCCCATGTCACCTGGTCAAAGTGGATAAAGGAAGGTGTGCTCCCTCTCTCTGGGGCTCTTCTTGGACACAAATTAAATAGGTGGTCTCTCCCTTTCTTCTCTCTCTCTCTCTCTCTCTCTCTCTCTCTCTCTCTCTCTCTCTCTCTCTCTCTCTCTCTCTCTCTCTCTCTCTCTCTCTCTCTCTTCCCCTTTCTCTCTCTCTCTCTCTCTCTCTCTCTCTCTCTCTCTCTCTCTCTCTCTCTCTCTCTCTATCTCAGGTACAAGCTGGGTAAGTTTATTTGGTGTAACCAATGTATAACCATGTTCTATATATTTGAATTGATTGTGGAATTGATCTCTGATATCTGAAATATTAAATTGTTACATGTGATTATTCTAACTGATTTTGACATTGTTCATTTAATGGTTAAACGGAATAGTCAAACATTCGCTCACTTTTAGTGAGGCACAGATATTATTAAAACCTTTCATTTATGGAGTCAGATGAAATAACGAGAGAATACATGATTAATGTATTGCAAATTTAACCAACCAATACTTTGCACGAGTGAGGACAGAACACGTGATAACCTTCCCCGTGTATTGGCGAACCGGCATTGGACCAATATATCGGGCCTTACAATACTAATCAAAAGTTAAAAATGTATTTGAGGTGATTGATCTTAAAAAACAAACAAAACAAAAAACAGTCTGCTGTCCCTCTGCTGTCTTGAGGATGATCAGGAGATCAAGCCTGCAACTTTCCAGGTACTAACTCTGAGCTTTAACTACTACACCACTTGAAACATGCATCAAAAGAAATGTCTAGAAAAGTTTAAGAAAAGTAAGACTATTTTACTTTTTTTTTTTTTTGCTTTTTTTTGGTACTCATGCACTTTGATTCTGTCTACTTAAACACACTCATCAAGTGTTAACCACATGGTTTAAGTGTGAAGAGCTAATCTTGTTTAGTGTGATGTGCACAGATGCCTTTAAACCATCCACATTATCATTAGACACGATACCACTCATATTAAGAAATGTGTTGGCGCTGCATTTCCTAGAAATAAGATGCATTTTCACACCTCTCTCTTTTTAGCCTAATAAACATCAGTCCAGTGAGCTTCTCAGACACAGCTGATGCTTTCTGTACTCAAACTCAGACTGAGACTCTCTGTTATTTACATAAGCTCAAGAACAGAACAGGTAAATCTGCATGCTCTTCAAATGACTGAAACACTGAAGTCTAAAATATGGATTTATTATTAATATGCATCTAGTTATTTTGCTTATGCTCAGTTTTTCATTATTTGAGTTTGTTTCTTTGTAATTATGGCTTGATCTCTAAAACACGAGTAAAGTGGATTACTTTTTAATTGATTTATGTAATAATGTTCCCTTGTGGAAGAAGAAAGGTCAGTATTTTGTTTGTTTGTGGTTAATTAGTGGTGTTGGTTAATGTGAGTCTCTACATCTGTGCTGACTTCATGCATTCACTAAAAACCACCAAAACACCAGCTGATTCAATTGATCAGATCATCATTGATCTGATGAATCACATTCAGATAGTGACTTTCATTTTCCACCATGTGTGTTTAATTAACCCTAGTAAAGTTAAAAGTTAAAATTTAACATTCAACAGTAAATATTCATTGCACAATATTCAAATGAATGCACTATTTGCGTGACATGCTAATCAATCATGTATTGTCAACAACATTACACTGGTTGCCTGCTGTTAAGAAAGTGTGTCATCTGGTTAAAACTACCTAGTTACAATACTGAAAATGATCATTTGATAACAATACTTACTTTTCATGTGCAATAGTATCATGGCTCTCATACTACGCTGTAAAATTCAACAGTTGTTCTAACCAACACTTTTTAGTTAACTTTATTTAGGGCCAGATTTACTAACTAGCACTTACTCCAGCCCAAACCCTATTTTGGCGTTAAAAACTACTGTCAGGATTTACTAAAGACACACAGTGAAGAAATAGCGCTGAAAAGGCGTGGGCAGTTATTTTTGCTGCTGACCTTATTGCATATGCATTTGTGTGTTTGCGTCTGTGTTCTTTAATTTTCGTCAGTAGATCATGTGCACCATCTGCGCTTTTTTGGAATTGCGCTCTCATGCTAATTTGACCTGTTTAGTAAATCTGGCCTTACTTGTAAAAATCTAGTAATCTATAATATTCACATACTATGCCTTTTTACTCAGAAAACTCTTAAGAAAACTCTAAAGTTAAGAGTAATTGATGGGTTTGACTGCTGTTTTGTCAAGAAAAATACAAAAATACAAAATGAAGGCAGTTTCTGAGGCGGGGCAATTCTTAATAGACTTTTCGGTACTTTATAACAACTGCACGCTATGAATCATTAGTTAAGCATTACTAAAAAGTCAATTCCTCATTTATAAAGCTTTAATAGACATTAGTAAGCATTTTGAAAAATATAGCTATAAATGATTTGTTCTTGATTTATAAGCATATCTAATGTGTTTAATAATTGTATTTTCATACTTTATTAATGATCAATTTCTAATTTCTAAATGAAGTATTACATTATTTACAAACCAGTTATTAAGGAGTTGTCAGTGGTTCATAAGATCATTTAGAAAGTGTAAGTAAATTATTAATAAACTATTTAAATGTACATTTATGCATTTAGACATATATTAATAGTTACTCAGTGTGTTAATTAATGCTTTATTAACGTATTCTATTCCTACTGTAATTCATGGTTAATTCGGGTAGTTATAAAGCATCTAGTGGTCAGTTCACTATGTCTGTGAGCTCATCTAAAGTGAGGACTAGTTATGCCTTATAAAGCTTTTACAAAAGAGATTTAAAGACTCAGTTATCTTCTAAACAAACACAACACAGAGTGATACAGAGAATAGAAATATTTATTTCAAGATGCAAAAACGGAAACTACAACTGTAAACTTGATATAACATGAAAAATAAATCTCTGCTTGTCATAGAAAAGGCAATTGGTGTGCATGCTTTCTCTAAGTCTACCTTATTAGCTTTTACAGTGTTAACCTGCTTTCTCAACCTGCTCTTTTCTCCCATTTTTCTCAGGATGAGATCTGAGGCTCTTCTCTCGCTCCTGTTCATTCTGGCAATGAGCGATATAGCACTGACTGTCAGAGACCGCTCAAAGTTTGATCAATTCATGCGAAAACACGCTCTCTTAACTCAATTTAACACCAGTGATAGAAGTGCTTGGTTGAGCTACATAATGTACAACAGACTCTGTGACCGAAGTCTTAGATATTCCTTCATCCAGGACAGCGAAGAAAATATAAAACAAATCTGCAGTAAGTTGGGCCAAAACACCTCGGGGAACCTTTTCAGAAGTACACGCCCCTTCCGGGTGTTCATGGTTGACTGTGTAAGGGCAGGAGGGCAGCGTGTCATTGAAGGATGTACTACAGGCCTATATTATGTAACTGTTGGCTGTCAGTTCTTCTTTCAAACACAAATTCTACCTGTGCACTATGAAGGCCAAGACAGTGGAATAGGTGTAAATTGCTTTAAACCATGATTTTATTAAATTATTTTTTTCACAGTGAGACTGAAGAACTGGTGCTTGAAATGTTGCTTTCTAACAGTTCTTTATAAGCATCCCTATAAAAGCTTTCTTTGCAAAGTGCAGTTTGGTATTATAAAACAAACTGATCAAATGTACAACTTGAATGCAACGCAAGTCACTTTGAATAAAAGCATCTGCCAAAAGCATATATGTCTCATCTCTGTTCTTTTGTGGAGTAATTTTGATTATCTTGGATATGATAAACAATAACACTTTAGATGCTTAAGTCACAGTTGATATGTCTGTGTCACGCTTGCAGCAGGATGAAATAAAACAGTGCTGGATTTAATTGCAGAGTCTTTTCTCCACCCATTCTCACTCCTGAGGCGTCAAAAACTGAAGTGGTCAAGCGCCCTCTGCTTCTCTCTATGGGCGAATTGGGAACTCCATTGCTTTCAATGGGAAACCTGTGGTGTCAACAACAGATGCGGATTTTATCAGTAGGAAATCGCGCTGAAGAAGTCTCATATTGAACACATCGCGATATTTGACCCTGTCTGTGATGATGTCTCTCCACACCTCATATTAACCTTCCTCTGTTTGCACGAGTGGAAGAGCTAATCTGACTTGTCACATGACATCAGATACTCGATTATTTTGTCATAATCAGATCAGTTACACTTCTGATAACAGTCTAGTTTGGATGTAAATCATGTTATTTTTTTTAAGCTAATTCCTATGAATATATTAAATATTTGTTTGGATGTGTCCAGCGAGGTGCACCCTTTGCTCTGTCACAGTTTCTGAAAGTCTTCATGTGAAGTCCCACTCCTCCTCATGATCTCTTTGATATATGCAGAACCAATATTAAAATAATCATTTATCTTTTTCCATATTGTGTTTTCTCTTTTCAGCTTCATAAACTGTACTTGATGTCTGCCTAATGCCTTTATTAAAAAGCATCAGTGCTCATCAGGAGTTTTGCTAAAGGACATATTCATTGCCATCCATTAGTTCTAGTCATGCAGGGACTTCATGATGCAATAGTCAAATGTATATTTCTGCAAGTGTGTATAGCAGGTGTTTGTCCGAACAATTGAAGATAGTGAGAGTGTTCAGGAAAACCTTCTGAAAATAATCAGTATTTAAGGAATTCTGTTTGGTGCTGATAGAGTATTACAGAAATGACACATTTGACAATATTCTGTTAGTTTGTTACATTTACATTTAGATGACTCTTTAAGAAATCTTTTAAATAACTAAATCAATCATTTATGGCCATGTTCTCCCCTTGGAGTGAGTAGGGCTGGGATGTTCACTTGTATTGTATTGTATTGTATTGTACAGTTTTTCTGAGTTGCTAAAACACTAAACCCCATTCTCAAAAGCCGAAACCAATTTGTTGAGTAAATCACTCTTTCTGTAAGTAAGTTCAGGTTTGCAAATCTCATGCACTCTTTTTGCAAAACTCTAAACACATTCTCACTCACTAAAACATTTTGAGATGATGCTGAGGCAGAACGAATCTCTCACTGACATTGATTTTTAACTCTTTTGATTTAGAGTTAAAAAAAAAAACCTTTCTGCATTACTGTATGCAAGGGCTGAATATACAGACATTCAGTGATATTCAGTACAATACTTGCAGTACTTTCATACAATTTATTCACCTTACTACTGTAAGTTGTCATTACTATACTTTTTTACGCAATAGCAAATTTAGTTTACTTTCTTACAATATACAGGTGCTGGTCATAAAATTAGAATATCATCAAAAAGTTGATTTATTTCAAGAATTCAACTTAACAGGTGAAATTAATATCTTATATAGACTCATTACATGCAAACTGAGATATTTCAAACCTTTATTTGTTATAATTTTGATGATTATGGCTTACAGCTTATGAAAACCACAAAATCAAAATCCCAGAAAATTTGAATATTACATGAAATCACACAGTAATTACACAATAATATCATGGTTATTGTACCAGGTTTTGGTTCTTTTGGCAGTGTGGGCACGTGCAAATCCTGCTCCAAAATGAAGTCAGCATGAAGTGCTCTGGAAATGTCCTGGTAGACGGCTGCGTTGACTGGATTTAATAAAGCACAGTGGACCAAAGTCCTCTTTTCTGATGAGAGCAAATTTTGCATCTCATTTGGAAACCAAGGTCCCAGATCTGGAGGAAGAATGGAGAGGCACACAATCCAAGATGCTTTAAGTCCAGTGTGAAGTTTCCACAGTCTGTGATGGTTTGGGGTGCCATGTCATCGGCTGGTGTTGGTCCACTGTGTTTTCTGAGGTCCAAGGTCAACACAGCCGTATACCAGGAAGTTTTAGAGCACTTCATGCTTCCTGCTGCTGACCAACTTTATGGAGATGCAGATTTCATTTTCCAACAGGACTTGGCACCTGCACACAGTGCCAAAGCTACCAGTACCTGGTTTAAGGACCATGGTATCCCTGTTCTAAATTGGCCAGCAGACTCGCCTGACCTTAACCCTATAGAAAATCTATGGGGTATTGTGAAGAGGAAGATGCAATACGCCAGACCCAACAATGCAGAAGAGCTGAAGGCCACTATCAGAGCAACCTGGGCTCTCATAACACCTGAGCACTGCCACAGACTGATCGACTCCATGCCACGCCGCATTGCTGCAGTAATTCAGGCAAAAGGAGCCCCAACTAAGTATTGAGTGCTGTACATGCTCATACGTTTCATGTTCATACTTTTCAGTTGGCCAGCATTTCTAAAACTCCTTTTTTTGTATTGGTCTTAAGTAATATTCTAATTTTCTGAGATTTTGATTTCGTGGTTTCATAAGCTGTAAGCCATAATCATCAAAATTATAACAAATAAAGGCTTGAAATATCTCAGTTTGCATGTAATGAGTCTATATAATATATTAGTTTCACCTGTTAAGTTGAATTCTTGAAATAAATCAACTTTTTGAAGATATTCTAATTTTATGACCAGCACCTGTATACTTTTTTTCTGTAACTGCATGCTTTGGATTCTGTGTTCTCCATTTTTTGATGTAGTGTCTAATGAATGATCTGTCGTGTTTATAATATTGACTCGTGTGTGTGTGTATGATCTGAAAGCATTGTTTGATTTTGCCAGAAGAGTCAGAGGTTCTCTGAATGTGGTTTGAAGATTTGGTTTTGTGTTTAAGGTTTTGAGAAAGTGGGTGATGGTTTCAAGAAATGCGTTTTAGCATAAAAAAGTTTAAAAAGTAAAACGTTAGTAAAAAGTAAACCTTAAAAAGTAAATACTCCTCCCCCTAGTGGGCGGTGTCATGTTTCACATTACACAATTTACTGCAGTATTTTATAATCAAATCTTTTTCTAATCTTGACAAAACGCATATCATTCAGAAGGTCTGAGACTCAAGACTGTTATATGACAGAAGTGATATAGTGACAAGAACTTGTGAAACATGGTCACACGTGGTTTGGCACTGCGAGGACAATCATCTGTCCTTCGTTCTCGGGCGTCTTACGTCACGGACGCTGCAGTTTATTTCTCTGTCCACATCTGCAGTTCTGATGCAGGACTACAGCATGTTCAGCAGGAGATCAGGAACCCTGGGCGTCTTCTTCCAGGTGTTTTCCAGAGTCAGTAGAAAGGTCTCTTTAATGTCCTAAGCTATTGTAACTGTGAGGTTTCACCTGCACACCGTATGAAAGTTACACTACTAGAGTAATGCTCTTATTACCCCTATTCCGTCACACCCATTGGCACCAACATTAAAATAGCAGGACTACGTAACATTTCAATAAAGTCGATTATATATGAAATTTCATAATTCCAATGAACTGCAATCCTGTGTTTGATCAGTACTATTGGAGATTAGTTTGGACAAAAACACAAGGTCATACATTCAGAGCCAGAATCCACACTCAAAACCCCAGAGAGGAAAAGAGCTAAAGATTTTAAACTATTGATTTTTTTTAATGAGTTCTCAAGTTACAATTTTGCATGTGCCAAACATTTCAACAGATACTCAGCCGCTGTGATCATCCACACCGCCCCGAGATTTAATCGCTGTTAAAGGTCTGAATCTCCAGATCAGACAAGATGCTCCTGCAAGAGGACCAGATTACAATCACATTCTTGAATCTTCCAATTAATCTAAAATGTCGATGTAGGCGAGACGTACTTGTGCTGCTCTGAGAGCTCGAACTCCTGCTGGATCCTCTGGATGAGTGTGTGTGTGTCGGGCAGACAGAAGCCAGCGGAGATCTTCACCAGCTCCACGGCCTGATCCACATCACCGCTCTCCTTCACACACGTCAGGAACCGGTTCAGCAGATCCGCACTGACACACACACACACACACAACACATGTTAGTCTGAACCATAGACTGTATAAAACATGCTCATACTCATAGTGTGCGTGACGTCACCCGTCGTGTTTCTGAAGAGCGTTTTTGAAGCCCACAGTGGGCGGAGCCGGCCATCACCATCTTGGATAACCGAAAATGTTAAGCGAGGCTGATTAGCTGAGTTGACGTGACGCTAACAGGCAAACGGCTAGTAATGACATCAGAGCAATCCACCTGTCACTCAAGTGGCCACACCCTTAATTATGCAGAACTTTAAGGCTTAATATAATTTAAACGGATGAGTTATTAAAATATTCACCCCCTCACAGTTTTCATGAAGGGCAAAATTAGCATTATAGACCAAAAACACTTTTAGCTCCAGGCTGTAAACATGTGTTTTTCTGTTGTAAAGTTGTGCATTTTAACATGGGGGTTTATGGGATTGAGTCTCTTCTGCAGCCGGTCTCTAGTGGCCAGAGGATGAACTGCAGGTTAAGTCACTTCAGTGTTGGATTGAAGAGAGAGACGGAGGTTCTGCTTGGTTTGAAAACAT
Organism: Vimba vimba; assembly: GCA_022828995.1. Lineage (NCBI taxonomy): Eukaryota > Metazoa > Chordata > Actinopteri > Cypriniformes > Leuciscidae > Vimba > Vimba vimba. The sequence continues at coordinate 34,593,525 of CM040833.1, forward strand.
CAGGACTTGAAATAAAACCTTTCAGTTACAGTGCACGGGGCAAACATTGCTACATTAACGTCTAGTAAACATTATGATTCATATTGGCACATTATAAAAATCTTGATGCTTGTGAAGCAAAATCACAAATGACTGGAAAAATGAGTGGGATCTTACCTGGGAACTCTATTGTGGGTTTTGAAGAGTTTCAGTGTCTCCCTGCATGAAGAGAAGTGAAATTAACAGATCTGAGGGGCGTTTAAAACACATCACAGAATCCCATAGGAGACGTTACCAGGCGGCCGATGTCCTGTGAGCCGCGAGCAGAACAGAGATGACGTTACTGAGAGAGCCGGCCGTCCAGCTCATCAGGACCTTCCCTCGGTCACCAGTGCTGTACATGCTCTTAATGTCCAGCGCACAGTCGGCCAATGAGTCCTGCACCTGAAACACACACACACACACACACACACACACACACACACACACACGTTCAGACTGACATTGACTGGCTTCCAATGACAATGCATGGAATTTTAACAACAAAAGCAGAGGTAGGACTTATATCAACCAATACAGATCATCTGACACCAATGCAAAATTTTTCTGTCATAATCATTTGTTACCAAACATGTATTCATTATTACATTGCCTTAAATATTACATCGTTTAAATGCATTTTCTTGCATACATTATTGAATTCTTTAAAACATTTTTAACTAACTGTGATTTGTATATGTACATTTCCGAAATGCATAACTAAGACTGATAACAGATCACTCTAATTTGTAATGTGGACTCGTGTATTTTCTGTAAAGCTGCTTTGAAATGATGCGTATTGTGGAAAGCGCTATAAAAATAAATGTGAATTGAACTGAACTAGTGATGCGGTTGTACCTGCTGACTGTGTGTTTCTCTGGCCATCAGTGCCAGCAGATCCTCCACCAGCTTCTGTCTGTTCCCGTGGCCCAACGTTTTGATATCTGAGCAAAAACACATTATTAGCGTTTTTCAGGTGTTCTCCTCCGACCACTGTCTGTCAACTGTTGATTTATGATGATTTTTGGCCAAACTATTCAGAAGTTAATTTTTCATTTCTCCTGACCACTAGGTGGCACTGTGCCAAAATTGTGCAGGTATTCTCAAGTCATGGTTGTCATAACACACACCACGTTTGGTCAGAACACGCTAAAGCGTTGTGGAGATAAAGCCTCATGTTCACTGTGGCGTGCTCTTCATCACATTCGTTGATGCGATATTCAAGAACAGTTTGACGAATAAACTTGAATTCCATAACTTTTTGTCACAATGGTCTGAAGATGATCTGGTTCAATTTTCATAAAAATCGAATTCGTGAAAAAGTAGGTTTTTCCAAAATTCCAAAATGGCAGGAAAATTTTACTGACAGAAAATGATGGTTTAAAGGTTATTAGCATAAATGAGTGCACATTTGGACAGGTGGTGGCGCTAGAGGGATTGAGCTAGAGACTCCAAATTGGCTGTGGTTAATGTACAGACGATCCTCTATCTGTGTGCCAAATCTCACAGCTTTCCCACAAGCGGATCTATGGGATGCCATATGCTCAAGAGGAGAAGCAGCAGCATTACAGGAGCTGACATCACTTCAGTGCTCGGCCCATGATACATCAATCTGTCAATCAGTCACCTCTCCATATCTGCGGGATGAGCTCTAATCTGCTGTCGGTGTCCAGCGCTCGGAGTAGATCCGTCATGACGTTAGAGCTGGGGTAGTACACCTGCAACCAGATCACAATGATGTCACATCCTGTGTGCGCTCACATGAAGCAGTGCATGAGTGTGTGTTACTCACTGAGGGAATCAGATCTCTGTACCACTTCATCACCACGTCCACCTGCTCCATCAGACACAGCAGACTGAAGAAGCGCGCGCTGGAACACACACACACACACACACACACACACACACACACGAGCAGGTCAGACGTCACATCACCTTATTCCTGACCAGCTGACTGCGCGTGAATTATGGGTGGCACTTCCGGTTTGGGGAACTTCCATTCAAAAAGATTGACACGAATCATTTCAAATCATAAGGTTGCCCTACAAATAAAGCTGCAACAGGATTCTACAGAAGAGAGAGAGCTTCCTAACGGTGCATGCAGTGTTGCCAGATGTACGATAATTATCGTATTTGTACGATAATTTTGACCTCTGTACGATGTACGATCAATAATGGAAAAAATCTTATAATGTACGATAATTTCAGAACTGTGTGACACTTCAAATGATGGTCGTTGTAATAGGGCTTCTCATTGATCTAGCTGTGGATTCTATGTCTACCGGCCGGAAGAACGAGTAGAGAGAGGGAGCGAGCGAGCGAGAGACCTTGCGTGTGTGTGTGTGTGTGCTAGTGTGCTTCACGAAGCGCATACAAGGACCCAACCAATCAATTGTAAGTGCGGGAGGGCTTTTATCTATACTCCCGAACCGAATTAATCAGAACCGATTTATGAGAAATCTACAGACGCAAACAGGCGAAGTGTAGTAAAATAAAGACCTAAATGTGTATTTCGGACTTTTTTTCACCACAAGTCTGAAAGAAGACATGTTATTGAAGACAAATATCCAAAAATCTCAAAATTGACCAGTAAAAAAAAAATGATGTTTTTGCCTGCCGTGTCTCACCTTAATATAAACACACACTGTTATCAGTATTATTTTGGACAAAGTTTTGCACATTTCACTTCAATGTACACTGAAGCATGCGTCGTGAATTAGAAACGGTGGTTTGTTACTGCAGTAATATCACGTTCAGTGCTATAAATCTCTCCGTTCCAGAATATTTGGTTCATAACATCAATCTTTGATTCAGGTGTTTGTGCAACCGTGCCCTGAAGATTTAACAAAAGTCTGGGAAGGCCTAAGTTAAAAAAAAAAAAGTAAGTAGGAATTAGGAAAGTATGTGAGAAGTGAGATCAAAATTACCTTGCTTGCTTCTTTCCGCCATTTCACCTCAGTGCGAGAAAAAAAATGCATCGCTTCTTCTGTATGGAAAACGAGCAATTTTAATTGGTCGTCAATTCACTGTGAGCCTGTGTATCGTAGCAACGAGCGACTGTGCTGTTATGAATCCAGTGGGAAAATAGATCTCGTGTATTGTTTATATTTTTCGTGTGTATGTCTCTATGTGATAGAATTATTATTTGATGCAAATAATTCTAGCCGGCTCAGCCAAACTTTATCAGATGGCGGCTCAATTTGGCTTACGAAATTATTGGCTGGCGGCGGCTGAAATTCTAAATGGCGGCGCCTGGCGGCGGCTTCGGGGTCTAGTCTGGACCACTCTTAGCTTTACCTTATCACTGTTGCAGGGCTATATGAAAATAATTCTGAAGTGTTAATACACCCAGACAGTGTTCAATTAGGCTAATTCAAGTGTTTTCATGCAAAGAATAAAATTGTCATTACATTGACTGTTGTTAGATTTTTAATTAATTATTATATATATTATATTATTCATTTAATTAAAGAGCGCTTTTAAAGGCCAGTGAAACCATAGGCTACTGTCAGTTAAGTCCTATTCCTATTCGGACGCTAATATTGTTTCTCATGGGCTCGTCCGGTATTTTAAACATTTACAGGGGTAAGTCTGTGATTTTAGTGCCGTCCGAATCCATAATATCAGTGTTTTTCTCACCCAACCCGCGTAAAAATCCCTGGCCAAATTAGTACCTACTGTTTTACAGTAGAATACAAACAGGTCGTGTGGTAATTTAATTGCCGTCTGAATCCACATCTCTGAGTTTACAAGAAGAGATTCAAAATTCACTGTTTAAACCCTTTTTGATCACTGCCGAGCACCGTACGTAAGATGTACACTTTTATTACTGAAATGCTGGAAAGTATTTCCAAGAACAATATTTCATCGCAGCTCCACCTCAGCGAACAAAAATGGGAAAGAGAAGAAAGCACATAAACATTTGAAATGGTTATTAAAGGCTATTATAGTTTGGATTATTTTTTATAATATCCCATGAGTCCTAATAAATGCAAATTCAACTATTTCTCAACTATTTCTTTCGTCGACGTCAGCAGATTCAGCAGCATCGCCACAGACAGCGCCAGGTAACGTCGCACGTAAGAAGGTATATCTTAAGCAGCTTCCTAAGGTATGGTTCGGGGAACACACCTGGAAATGGTATACCTTCAGTTAAGTTATTCCTTAAGAGTCTTCATAGTGCTCTAAGAGACAGCGTTATCGGGAAACCCAGCCCATATCTGTCAGTTTTCCTTCATGATTTATTTTCAGACATCAAAAAAATAAATACAAAAAAATTACAACATATCCTGCACATCTGTGGTCTGTTCTCCCGATTTAATTTACGATATATCCCATTAATAATTCACCGGAATACATGGAAAAATCTCATTTTTTCTCAATACTCACATCTCTTTCCTGGATTGTTTTCACTATTTATTATCTGTCAAAATGACGGAAATCACTTTGAAATAGCATCACGTAATGCTGAAGTTAATGAACATGTTTGCTTAAGGCAACATATAACACAGATATAGCCTATATTACAGTAGTGATGTTTACCCGGCCCGTTATTGCAGTGGAAAGACTGGTGCTCTGGGGTTCCTCATGATCTGCTGAAATATCTTATTGATGCTTTACACTTTAAATGTCCTGTTAATGCTCGTTGACTGAAGGGTGAGTAAAACAATGTCATCATTGTACCCAGTTTAAACATGTTTCTATTATTACGCCCATAGAACGAGCCTTTCACTGATTGTTTACAGCGTAGCGGAAGTCATAACTCGCGCAGGAATAAGCTGGACTGAGTTTAACGCAGAAGAAGACGAGGCTTTGGTGGAGGAACTGACAGGGAAAGCTCTGAATGAACGAGTTTGCTGGAATATACTCACTAGAAGATGTTCTGCCTTGAATCATTCCCCATAAGTCTCCAGTTCTCTCCGACTCCCAGCAGCTCGTGGACCCTGTACGCCTGCTCGATGTCCTTGGTGTCCAGACACTGTAGACAGAGATGACACACAGGGTCACGCTTCATAATCATGTGGCGTTCCCCATAAAGCCCCGTCATATTTCAGCGCACTTACGATTCTCATGGCAGTGATGAAGAACTGTGCTGGAAAACAGAAGCATTACAGCTGTGATTCAGGAGTTCTGCAGGAGCTTCAGTACATGCAGACGTTAGTGCTTAGGGTCAGTCCTCATACACACACTTGCGGTGTTGGCCAAGTGAAAGCGCATTCGTGTGACAGGAAGTAAGTGTGCAAGACTAATCACATGTCTGATAAACCAAAGCACAGTACACTGAACACTTTCATCTTCTCATACTATCCACTGCAGCATCAGCTCTATTCTCACAGTCTGAAACAGTTTGATAAAGGATTCAGTCTCTCTAAACCCCGCCTTTCTGAGAGTCTACTCTGCTCTGATTGGTCAGTCTGTTGTGATTGGTCTACTCTGCTCTGATTGGTCAGATGGCCCAGTCTGTTGTGATTGGTCTACTCTGCTCTGATTGGTCAGATGGCCCAGTCTGTTGTGATTGGTCTACTCTGCTCTGATTGGTCAGATGACCCAGTCTGTTGTGATTGGTCTACTCTGCTCTGATTGGTCAGATGACCCAGTCTGTTGAAATTGGTCTACTCTGCTCTGATTGGTCAGTCTGTTGTGAATGGTCTACTCTGCTCTGATTGGTCAGATGGCCCAGTCTGTTGTGATTGGTCTACTCTGCTCTGATTGGTCAGATGGCTCAGTCTGCTGTGATTGGTCTACTCTGCTCTGATTGGTCAGATGACCCAGTCTGTTGTGATTGGTCTACTCTGCTCTGATTGGTCAGATGACCCAGTCTGTTGTGATTGGTCTACTCTGCTCTGATTGGTCAGTCTGTTGTGATTGGTCTACTCTGCTACTGTATTTTGTAAAACTTTTGCAACTTCTTCTTAATCACTTAATGAGAAGCACCACAATTACATTTTATCATCTGTTCCTGAACAGACATTTAGAAGTTTATTTTAAAGTGTGACGTATTGAAAATAAAAATGTGTAAATAAGGCTCTGTAAAACCTTTACTTGCATTTATGTGGGACCAAATACAGGAAATACATCATGTAAATAGACAAGTGTTCAAGCGCAAAGAGCACCAGTGTGTGTATTAGGACAGGCCCTGCTCAGCAAACCCCACTGTGATAATGAGCAGATACCATCATCAGGGTCCTGAGGGCTGAAGCTCTTCCCCGACACCTCGTACATCACTTCCTGTAGAATGTCTTTTTGGCCATGAACTGGGGCACCTGCAGAGCAAAGCATGATGGGAAATGCATGATCATGTGTTCCTATGTACATGTATGCATATTTTTATATAGAGAATTGAGAGAATTGTTATTGTAAGACATCAAATGACCTATTTTATAAAATATGCTGAGCACGTGACCGTAAGAGGCCAGACTGGGGGCTGAAATCAGAAGAAAGAGAATCAATTACACACCAAAATAAATAAGCAAACACCACCACTTCATTTCTGTAAAGCAGGAATAAACGAGTATCACTCATCGGACCGATGTTGAGAGCCTTCATCTCGCTGATCACAGGAAAGGCCTGAGATTTCCCCAAAGCGCCACAGCGTCTCAAAGCCTTCAGGACAGCGTTAAACGTCAGGAGGTTCGGCCTGACCTTCTGCTCCGCCATCTGCTTCAGAAGATCCTGCAAAACACACACACAAGCTGGCTTTGCTGATGGGCTAGTGCTGGGCGCTGTGACCAAAAATTTACATCACAGTATTTTTAAAAAATTATTTACTGCCCTATTTTACTGCCATGAGTGAATATTGTAGAAGAAATCACACTGGTATTAATACAGGTTTGCAAGGCTGTTTAAAAGAGGTCCAGCAGGAGGCGCTGTAGGAGCGGCTTTATATGGAAAGATTAAATGAAAATAACATCGAAACTTTTCTAAAGATCGTCAGTTCCCTTCAGATACATTCTTATAAAAACTCTAACAAAAATAAACACCGGTATTCAGTATGAAACACACACAAATGGTTAAAACAAGAGAGACCAACATTAGATGACTGGGTAGATGTGACCGTAGAGAGAGTTATATGATGGACAAGTTCACTTTTTTTGTTAATTTAAAGAGATTGATAATGTTTTTCTGGAAAAATTGAGGAAATGGGTTGAATATGTTTTAGAAGGAAGGTCAGATTTTGCAGATTAATATATAATGTATATGTTAATAATGTATGTTGCATGTGTATGTGTGTAATAATAATTCTCATAAATCATTTGAGATTATAATAAGTCATTTGAGGTTGTAAAGGATGGAATTTAACTAAGACACATGTTCTCTCCCTAGATGTTACCTTTTTTATTTTATTCTTTTTTTCCCCCTTATTAATTTTGTTTGTTTTATTTAACTTTTTTTTTGTAAAATGTATACTTTGAATTTTTTTTTACAAATCTGGTTCAACTTATATTTAAAACACATTAGGTAATTGTACATATTTGTAAAGACACTTTGTGATTGCATTGAGCCCTACATGTAAACTGAAATATAGTATATGATTGTACTCATATGAAGGATCAAAATAAACATAAAATAACAAAAAAAAGAAAGTGGCTTTGCAGCAAAAGCTCAAGTCACGTACCACTATCAGCTCCCATTTCTCATTGTATTTCTCCTGTACTTCTGGGGCCGCTGCGATCAGGGCGTTGAAGATGTGCACATCAGCTACAGGAACAGAACAGAAACGCAATCTTCTTTAAAACACTAAATCCTAGTCACTGAACGAGCATCTGAAGCGTACAGCAGGCCCTCACCCGTGAGCCGGTGGTTCAGCAGGTCCGTGTAGGTGCTGAACGCTTTCGAGTACGCGCCGTACTGTCAAATCAAGCACACATACAGTCATCTTCTGCCATCAAACTAGGGAGGCACCGATATGAACATTTTGGCTGATAACCGATAATTCTTTATATTTGAAAGCCGATAACCGATATATTGGACGATAAATCTAAATCCAAATTTTTATATAATTTTTGAGAGCCTGATTGCAAAAACAAAAGCCACCATTAAAAACCACGACCCAAACACACAATTATAATGATCTCATTATAATTACAGATTTTATTATGTAGCTTATATTACAGACTTGAACTGTATTTTCATATTTCAAGTGAATTCAAACCCATCATGTTGAACAGTGTGTATCTGAAGTGTCTCAGCTGAAGGGAGTAATACATTATTTATCGGCTTTAATATATCGGCCACATTTTGTTATCGGGCCGATAACATGGAAAATGAACATATATGGGCCGATAGTGATATGGCGGCCGATATATGGTGCATTCCTCAGAGAAATGCATGAGCAGAAGTTCCCGCACGCGTTACCTTCACCATGCCTCGGATCAGAGCGCTGTATGAGCGCGTGTTCGGCTCTGACAGATGCGCAAAGATTCGCTCAGCATTATTATTCTCTCTGTGGGAACAAACAGACAAAGTGGCCTCTTATGACACGACCGGGCATCATCTCGACTTTGTATTGTTATGCAGACACGCTACCGGTCAAAATGGATTACTTTGTTCGAAATTGAATCGCATTAATTTGTGGAAAAATTAATATTGTGAAGTATTTTTATACTTTAATTTCACCGTCATTACTCTTCAGTGTAACATGATCTTTTGTAATATTATAAATGTCTTTACTGTCACTTTTGATCAATTTGATGCATCCTTGCTGAATAAAAGTATGAATTTAATTTTTATCAAAATATTATTTACCCAATCTTTTTAATGGTTGTGTATCACGGTTTCCACAAAATAAGAAGCAGCACAACGGTTTTCAACATTGATAATAATCATAAATGTTTCTTGAGCATCAGATCCTCATATTAGAGTGATTTCTGAAGGATCATGTGACACTGAAGACTGGAGTAATGATGCTGAACATTCAGCTTTGATCACAGGAATAAATTACACTTTACTAGATATTCACATAGAAAACAGATGATTTACATTACAATAATATTTCACAATATTAATGTTTTAACTGCATGTTCAATCAAATAAATGCAGCCTTGGTGAGCAGAAGAGACTTTCTTTTAAAACATTAAAAATATAAAAAAATCTTAATTCCACACTATAGACCAGTAGTGTATACACCAGGCTTTATCAGATAAACGTAATCACTCACTTCCAGGGGGCCTTCAGTAAGTCTGAGGCTCTGGCTCCTCTTCCTTTTTTAGTCTGCGGTTCATCCTGGACGTCCTCCTGGGGCTTCCATGGGTAAGAGGAGTTGATAGACATGTGGAGAATAATCACCATTACACAAGGTCTCAGAAGGCTCACTGGTTTTATAATCTAGAATCATGACTAATCTAGACTCGCAAGGGAAGGACAAGGTTAAATGAGGAATATTGTGACGTGTTCGTTCCCGGAAGAAACTCAAGACTACAATGGAGGCGTTTCAGGAGTTCAGAAACACTGACACTTTTCATGCTCAACAGCAACAGTACACACTAAACACAGATGAAAATGTGAAAACAGCAGAATAGGACCCCTCCACTACACCGCGCGTGCAGGAATAGTGCTGCTAAAGACACAGAAAATCTTAAACAGTGTTTTATGGTGTGAGAGGCCTTACCGTCTCTTCAGGCCTCTGTTCGGGGACGTTCTCTTGTGCGGGATCACGGTCTCCATAGAAGCAGATCAGCTCTAACAGCTCATTCGTCACGTCCAAAGACACAGATGTACCTGCACAGAACACACACTCATCATCAGTCAGTCACACACACACACTCGCACAGACTCAAGACACACAGTCACTCAGACTGACACAGTCTCAGACAGACGCAGACTCAGACGCAGTCTCAGACAGACGCAGTCTCAGACAGACGTAGACTCGGACGCAGACACAGACTCAGTCACAGTCTCAGACGCAGTCTCAGACGCAGACTCAGACGCAGACTCAGACGCAGTCTCAGACGCAGTCTCAGACGCAGACTCAGACGCAGACTCAGACGCAGACTCAGACGCAGACTCAGACGCAGACTCAGACGCAGACTCAGACGCAGACTCAGACGCAGACTCAGACGCAGACTCAGACGCAGACTCAGACGCAGACTCAGACTCAGACGCAGACGCAGACTCAGACGCAGACGCAGACTCAGACGCAGACGCAGACTCAGACGCAGACTCAGACTCAGACTCAGACACAGACTCAGACACAGACTCAGACTCAGACTCAGACTCAGACTCAGACTCAGACACAGACTCAGACACAGACTCAGACTCAGACTCAGACTCAGACTCAGACACAGACACAGACTCAGACTCAGACACAGTCTCAGACACAGTCTCAGACACAGACACAGACGCAGACACAGACGCAGACTCAGACGCAGACTCAGACGCAGTCTCAGACGCAGACTCAGACGCAGACTCAGACGCAGACGCAGACTCAGACGCAGACTCAGACGCAGACTCAGACGCAGACTCAGACGCAGACTCAGACTCAGACGCAGACACAGACTCAGACACAGACTCAGACACAGACTCAGACACAGACTCAGACACAGACACAGACTCAGACACAGACTCAGACACAGACTCAGACACAGACACAGACACAGACTCAGACTCAGACTCAGACACAGACACAGACACAGACACAGACTCAGACACAGACTCAGACACAGACTCAGACACAGACTCAGACACAGACACAGACACAGACACAGACTCAGACACAGTCTCAGACACAGACTCAGACACAGACACAGACTCAGACACAGACTCAGACACAGACACAGACACAGACACAGTCTCAGACACAGACACAGACACAGACACAGACTCAGACACAGACTCAGACACAGACTCAGACACAGACTCAGACTCAGACACAGACACAGACACAGACTGACTTAGACTCAGACACAGACTCAGACACAGACACAGTCTCAGACACAGACTCAGACACAGACTCAGACACAGACTCAGACACAGACTCAGACTCAGACACAGACACAGACTCAGACACAGTCTCAGACACAGACACAGACTCAGACACAGACTCAGACACAGACTCAGACACAGACTCAGACACAGACTCAGACACAGACTCAGACACAGTCTCAGACACAGTCTCAGACACAGACACAGACTCAGACACAGACTCAGACACAGACTCAGACACAGACTCAGACACAGACTCAGACACAGACTCAGACACAGTCTCAGACACAGACTCAGACTCAGACTCAGACTCAGACACAGACACAGACTCAGACACAGACTCAGACACAGACTCAGACACAGACACAGACTCAGACTCAGACTCAGACTCAGACTCAGACACAGACACAGACACAGACTCAGACTCAGACTCAGACACAGACTCAGACACAGACTCAGACACACTCACCGGCCTGCAGCAGCTGGTCATACAGATCTACAGCGGCTTTGACCTTCCTCAGATGAACTCTCTCTGCGAGCGCAGCTTCAGACGCCTCCTCTATCTGAGCCTCCAGAGTCTCCGGCATCAGACACTTCCAACAGAACACAGCAGATGCTTCACAACATTCACACACACGCATGAGCAAAGCAAACCATCGGACACAAGCACTGGACACTCACGGGAATATGAGGGTGTGCGTAGTCTTTCTGGAAGTAATTTGGGTATTTGTTGATGAAATATTTGGCAGCATTTTTGCCTGACTCCTGGGACAGGGAGAATAATTTCTGTGTGGGAGAAATAAAGAGGTCAGTGTGGGTTTTCATGTAATGTGCATCTATGTTCACAACTTATACATGCAGCATATACATTAACTCTTTCCCTGCCAGCATTAAAAAAATACATTTGTCAGCCACCAACAGCGTTTTTGACCATTTTCACAAATATTTTTTCGGCCACAGAATATTTTGTTGTATTAATATCTGAACATGCAATATGTGAAAAGAAATAAAAAAAATGTTAACATTTTATTCTAGCTTCCAGCATTCTTATTTGATCAACACTTGAATGTGGGTAAGTTTCATAAATAGCAACATTTGGCGCAAAAAGCTGAGAAAATGATGTTTTTCTCAAAATCTTCGTCCAGATGGGATCAAAACACAGACGGAGTAGATCGAGTTCATCAACACCTCAAAGTTCAACATTTCCTTCAGTAACGTTAGCCAGTTTTGATTTATATGCCGACTGTGAACTTCTCTAATGGTTTGATAGCCAGTTCAATATTTATGAGCTACTCACAAAGTCTAATGATGTTTTTGGAGTGAGATATGGATCATCCTGGAATCTGTAATCTGATGCTGTAGGATCCTAAACCGCACACACACACACACACACACACACACACACACACACACACACACACACACACACACACACACACACACACACACAGTAACTTGTTTACATGATATTAGATGACAAATAGGTTTATAACATGGATGTTGGAGTTGTCTGATTAACATACCCTGTTCACGGTGGATGCCAGTGCCTGTAAGACAGCCTCTTTACTCCTGATAATAATAATAATAAACTTAAAAACTTAAGCTTAAAGGACCTTCTCAAAGCTCAAAGATAAAAATACAAGAAAATACAAAATGATTCAACAATATTAAATTGGTGTATTAAAAAAGAATATAGATCTGTGTGTCAACGGCATAAAAGTGATACTTAATACCAAGAGTTCATGAAAGTTGGCCAAGCAGGAATAAATAAAGAGTAAAAGGTAAAGGTCCTAAAATTGAGCCCTGAGGGATGCCAGTAGAAACTGGTCCAATATCAGACCTGTATTGTGCATCCGGTAAAATAAGTAAATTAAATAATTAACCCTCTACTGCATAGCATTGCCCCCAGGCAACGGAAAGTTTTCTTAAGCCCTGTGTTCAGTACATTTTTCTTTAAATGATTGCAACCAATTAGAATGTTTGAAAAAGTATCAAAGAACAGTCCAATAAGGTTTGGGAGTCACTATCAAGCACCATTTGAAGGCGGGACGTCCTTTTCTGACACATGGTCACAGGAGCACATGGTGTGAGATGAAAGCAAGATTATTTGCTTTAGTAATCATATTTAAAATGACATGAACTGTACATAAAAAATATGTGTGTGTGTATGAAGGTGTAGAGAAGCCTTTTGGCAGGTTTTGTGAATTTTTTTTTATTTTGCATGTTCACAAATTCAGTTTTTCTTTTTGTTGCCTCAGGGCAACGTTATGCGATAAGGGGTACTTTTCAAGGATGTCTTGGACAATACCTCACAATGGCAAATAATGTGTTACAAGTAGGGAAGATGTAGGGTTCCTGGGTGCACAGGAACACCCAAAGTCACCAAAGTGACACTAATGTGCAGCATCCACAGTCATGTTAGAACAGAAAGGGGCCATCTACAAACTGTTCCCACAAAGTTGGGAGCATGAAATTGTCCAAATTGTCTTGGTATGCTAAAGCATTAGGAGTTCCTTTCACTGGACCTAAGGGGCAAAGCCCAGCCCCTGAAAAACAACCCCACACCATAATCCCCCCTCCACCAAACAACCCCACACCATAATCCCCCCTCCACCAAACAACCCCACACCATAATCCCCCCTCTACAAAACTTTACACTTGGCACAATGCAGTCTGGCAAGTACCGTTTTCCTGCCAAACCCAGACTCGTCCATTGGATTGCCAGTCAGAGAAGTGTGATTGGTCACTCCAGAGTCCAGTGGCGGCGTGCTTTACACCACTGCATCCCACACTTTGCATTGCACTTGGTGATGTAAGGCTTGGAAGCAGCTGCTCAGCCATGGAAACCCATTCCATGAAGCTCTCTACAAAGTTTGGAGGTCTGTAGCTATTGACTCTGCAGAAAGTTGGCGACTTCTGTGCGCCTCAGCATGTACTGACCCCACTCTGTGGCCTAGTTGCTGTTGTTCCCAATTGCTTCCACTTTGTTATAATACCACTAACAGTTGACCGTGAAATATTTTGTAGTGAGGAAATATCACGAACGGACTTATTGCACAGGTGGCAACCTATCACCGCGCTTGAATTCACTGAGCTCCTGAGAGTGTTTGTTGAAGCATCTGTATGCCTAGGTTCTTGATTTTAAACAACTGTGGCCATGGAAGTGATTGGAACACCTGAATTCAATGATTTGGAGGGGTGTACCAATACTTTTGTCAATATACAGTAGTGTATATGGGGTTGATTAGGATACATGAAGTACATGATATGACATGACGCACTACATGATACAAACCTATGTCTGTATCAAATCAAATATATTGATGTGTTTCAAGTGTTTTTCCCTTTTTACTTAAATGATTTCTTGACATTTTTTTATTTTTATATTTATTTTTTTATTGCTCTCTGAGAATTGTATAATGATAATTTTCTCTATGATTCTTTACCATTGTTGCATAACGTTGCCCTCAGGCAACAAAAAAATATGTTGGGGTGGGGGGGTTGGGGGAGGGATATTTTTCAATAAATCAATAAAATGTTCCCAAATGAGCCAAGAAATGATAATTTTTCTCATGTGCCATCAAAATGCATGCAGTAGAGGGTTAATCAAATTAATTGACTGTGTGAATGAATAAGTTAGTGATCTTTCATGTGTTGATCCGAACAGTACTTACCATGTTTTCTTCTTTGGAATGACTATTTCTTCTAAAAATATATATAATAAAAAGATTTATTTCTGATTATAATGCAGCTTAATTTAAAAAAGCACATGAATTATCCTATTGAAGAACAGAAATGAGCTGTCAAACCTAGTGAAGAAACGGCAGGTTGTTGGTCTGCAGCAGAATTCAGAGCAAAACTCCTGTAATCAAACCCCATAATGAGCTGTTTCATTCTTATAAAACATTTCATATTATTCTGGTAAAACTTGAAAAAGTTATTAATCATATGCCGAGCTGACACATACAGCCCCTTGAAATGACCTAGAGACAACCAGTTATTTCTTTAAATGCATGGAAATGACAAAAATGTCATTTGATAAAAAGGATAAGGTAAGCCTGTTCTTGTGCATTAATCTTACCTATTAGGCCATGAATTCTGCAGATGGATGCGCAATATTCTGCTACTCTTACAAGCATGATGCCTGAGAGCTCGCGAACAGGAGGACGCCATGACACCGAGTGCGCGATCGAAAACCGTCCGCTTTAACGCTTCCTTTAAAACACCAGGAAGCGCTGAAGAGATCTCGGGCTGTCATTGGCCCATCCTGATTAGCGCTGAGAAAAGTAACAGGTATCATGTGACGTGATCGTTCAAATTCTACTTAAATCGCGGTGTGGAAAATAATGTACGTCAATAATGTAATAATGTTAATAACCATTGAATTAAAATAAACAGCGAAGAGTTAAACAAAATATTCTGAAAGTTTCAAACTAATTTCAATTATACCAATCATATGTTTTCTACGGCCGGGATATACCATCTGACCAAACAATAACAATAATAAAAACTATTCGTCATACATCCCCATAGAATATTAACATGCAGATGTTTTACTAGCAAATAATTAATATTTACCACTGTTCCTTAGGTCAACGTCTCTGCTCCTGTCGCTTTTGTTCATGTTTCAGTCTAATTTACCCCTCCGTGTTAATTGGTCTCGTCCATGCGTCCAGCACGCGCTCCCACATGTTACAGCTCTACCTGACGCACATGGGGAATACGGAGAGATTTCTATTCTAATGTACATAGTTTATCAAGAAAATGCAGTTTTCAAAAGAAACACCATGGAGGCGATTAGAGGGCATGTCGTTTGGCTTGTACGACGCTAAGGAATTAAGGTAATGATAATAATACTTGCACAACTAACTTGCTCAGCTAGCCGGAGATTAGTTGCATGTAACTGTAAACTAAAGACTCCAAGCGTTATTACCAAAACACACAGTTCATTTAACAACACATGTGGAGCTTTGTGACAACATGATCAATATGCTGTCATGCTAAATGCTGTTTTAAAACATTAAGTTACATTTGGGTCAAATATAAGCAGTAACACAATCAAGAAGCTCAATAATTCCTGAAAGTGGTCCACTACTTCATAACTCAATAACTTTACATGACATGAACTCAACATGAACTAAGAATATACTTATACTACAGTAGTCAACATTTGAAGTGGATCAGAGTTGTCCTAAGACAAGAACGGGTATTGTCCAAAATTCATGTATAACTTTGATTAAAGGTTTTGATCCTCCTTAAATGTTGACTACTGTATTTATATAATATACTATACTTATACAGCATGTATTAATCTAGTTAAATGTTAGTTAATTTGAACATGTACTTGTTGTTTTCCTGTGAAGCTGCTTTGAAACCAGATCTGAGTTGTATAAAGCTGTATAGAGATGAAGGGAGCTTGAGCTGACCCTCTGTCATCCTCTGGTGTGTGTGTGTGTGTGTGTCTCAGGAGGCTGAGTGTGAAGACGGTCACGAACCCGGAGCTGCTGGACGGCGTGGGCAACGCGGCCCCGAACGGGCTGTACGACCTGGCCCTGGGCCCCGCTGACAGCAAGGAGATCTGCTCCACCTGCATGCAGGACTACGACAGCTGTCCGGGACACCTGGGCCTCGTGGAGCTGCCGCTGCCCGTCTACAACCCGCTCTTCTTCACCGTAAGCTCTGCTCTCACGGGGTAGACAGTTCACACTAATATGATGATTCTGCCATTAATTACTCGCACTCGTGTCGTTCCAAACCCTTGACTGAAGATCTTTTTGATGAAATCTGAGAGATTTCTATCCCTCCATTGACAGTCTGTGCAACTACCTCTTTCAAGGCTCAGAAAGGTAGGAAAGACGTCATTAAAGTAGGGGTGTAACGATCCCCTCATGTCACGATTCGATACATATGAACTCACGATACGATATTATTGCGATACTCCAAGACATATTATAAAAGGTTATAAAAAATGCACTGTTGATTAAAATGCTAGATTTGGTGTTTTATTGTGTGTGTAAATGAATAGTCTTGGACTTACCCAAACCCAAAGCACAGGACAATAGAGACGCCAGAATAACAATGTTCATGATTCTGAAGATGAAAATACAGGATTATTGTAGATGAATATGCTTGAACTCTGTCACCGACTAGATATATTTATAATAATGTCGGCCACTTTTACTGGTAACATCAGACATCTGGCATTATCAGGACACACACATATTCCCCCAGCGCATTATTATACATTATATTCAACATTATATACAGTAGTTTAATGTAGAACTGACACTAAAACTCTGAAAACTTGAATTTTTTCTCACACAGTAATTTTCATTTTGGGTGAACTACACACAACATATATTGATGTATTTTTGTATTGTGATATATTATATGTGACATGATTGTTACACCCCTATAGTAAAGTAATCCTTGCAACTCCAGTGGTTTAATCTCAATTTTATGAAGCGATGCAAGTGCTCTGTTTGCACAAAAACAAAAACAATTTACCAGTTTATTTACAAAATATTAATCTCCAACGCATGTTCATGAGAGCAGAGGTTGTTGTGTGAAAACTTAATATTTAGAAAATAAGACTTTGTAGAAACTCGATCACTTTATATGATGAACAGATTTAATTAATGTTTCTATGTGAATAAAAGCCTAAATTAATTCTGTTCGTCATATAAAGTGATCGAGTCTCGAGTAAGCCGCTCGATTCATAATATGGATTTATTTTACAATCGTTTTATGAACATTTTGGGTGAACAGACTCTCAGTGGAGGGACAGAAATCTCTGAGATCTGATTAAAAGATCTTCATTTGTGTTTCAAAGACGAGTCTAAGTCTGATGAGGAACGACACGAGGGAGAGTAAATAATGAAGAACTTACATTTTTGGGTGAACTGTCCCTTTAAAAACAAAACAGCTGAATTGTGATGAGATCATGATCCTGTCTGATTTAATAGTTTTGGGTAACACTTTATTTCAATGGTTAACTTTAGACATATTGTACTGACTGTACATACACTTGCACCTACACTGCCATATAAAGATTGGGGTCAGTGAGATTTTTAATGTTTTAAAAGAAGTCTCTTCTGCTCACCAAGGCTGCATTTATTTGATTAAAAATACAAAAATAACAGTGATATTGTGAATTATTATTATAATGTAAATCATCTGTTTTCTATGTGAATATCTAGTAAAGTGTAATTTATTCCTGTGATCAAAGCTGAATGTTCAGCATCATTACTCCAGTCTTCAGTGTCACATGATCCTTCAGAAATCACTCTAATATGATGATTTGATGATCAAGAAACATTTATGATTATTATCAGTGTTGAAAACAGTTGTGGACAGGTTTTTTTCAGGATTGTTTGATGAATAGAAAGTTCAAAAGAACAGCATTTATCTGAAATATAAAGCTTTTGTAACATTAAACACGACCGTTCAAGAGTTTGGGGTCAGTAAGAATTATTTTGGGGGAAATAAATAAAATCAATCAATACTTTTATTCATCAAGGACGCATTAAATTGATCAGGAAAGACATTTATAATGTTACAAAAGCTTATATTTCAGATAAATGCGTTTTTTTAAAACTTTCTATTCATCAAACAATCCTGAAATGTTTTTCCACAACTGTTTTCAACACTGTTAATAATCATAAATGTTTCTTGATCATCAAATCATCATATTATACTGATTTCTGAAGGATCATGTGACACTGAAGACTGGAGTAATGATGCTGAACATTCAGCTTTGATCACAGGAATAAATTACACTTTACTGTATATTCACATATATGTGTTTTTAAATGCATCCTTGTTAAGCAGAAGAGACTTCTTTTATAAATCTTACCGATCCCAAACTTTTGATCGTGTGTGTGTGTGTCAGCTTACTCCAACCCTAACCTCACAGTCGTCTAATACTCTGCTGAGAGTGAGTTGACCTGTAGTTCGCAGAATGTCTGAAGTGTATCATCCTCCAGCCCTAATCTCGCTCTCTTCCCAGAATCTGTTCATGCTGGTGCGGGGCTCGTGCCTGCAGTGCCACCTCATGCTGTGCCCGCGCTCGGCGCTGCACCTGCTGCTGGGCCAGCTGAAGCTGCTGGACGTGGGCGCGCTGAACGAGGCGTACGAGCTCGAGCAAGTGCTCAATCAGGTCAGACACGCTCAAAGCTCTCCTCGCCAGATCATTCAGGACTAGGGTTGGGGATCCAACATGGATTCCAATTCTGGAATCAGACACTTGTTATAAAATAAACATTTCGATTCCTCTTATCGATTCCTTTGAGCTTTTCAGTATGACTTTAAACCATTCAAGCGTGAGAGACTTCCACTGTTATCTTCAGGAGTGTGTGTGTCAGTATACTGGATCAGTGTGTGTGTGTGTGTGTGTCAGTATACTGGATCAGTGTGTGTGTGTGTGTGTCAGTATACTGGATCAGTGTGTGTGTGTGTGTCAGTATACTGGATCAGTGTGTGTGTGTGTGTCAGTATACTGGATCAGTGTGTGTGTGTGTGTCAGTATACTGGATCAGTGTGTGTGTGTGTGTCAGTATACTGGATCAGTGTGTGTGTGTGTGTGTCAGTATACTGGATCAGTGTGTGTGTGTGTGTCAGTATACTGGATCAGTGTGTGTGTGTGTCAGTATACTGGATCAGTGTGTGTGTGTGTGTCAGTATACTGGATCAGTGTGTGTGTGTGTGTCAGTATACTGGATCAGTGTGTGTGTGTGTGTCAGTATACTGGATCAGTGTGTGTGTGTGTCAGTATACTGGATCAGTGTGTGTGTGTGTCAGTATACTGGATCTGTGTGTGTGTGTGTCAGTATACTGGATCAGTGTGTGTGTGTGTGTCAGTATACTGGATCAGTGTGTGTGTGTGTGTGTCAGTATACTGGATCAGTGTGTGTGTGTGTGTCAGTATACTGGATCTGTGTGTGTGTGTCAGTATACTGGATCAGTGTGTGTGTGTGTCAGTATACTGGATCAGTGTGTGTGTGTGTGTCAGTATACTGGATCAGTGTGTGTGTGTGTCAGTATACTGGATCAGTGTGTGTGTGTGTCAGTATACTGGATCAGTGTGTGTGTGTCAGTATACTGGATCAGTGTGTGTGTGTGTCAGTATACTGGATCAGTGTGTGTGTGTGTGTCAGTATACTGGATCAGTGTGTGTGTGTCAGTATACTGGATCAGTGTGTGTGTGTGTGTCAGTATACTGGATCAGTGTGTGTGTGTCAGTATACTGGATCAGTGTGTGTGTGTGTGTCAATATACTGGATCAGTGTGTGTGTGTGTCAGTATACTGGATCAGTGTGTGTGTGTGTCAGTATACTGGATCAGTGTGTGTGTGTGTCAGTATACTGGATCAGTGTGTGTGTGTGTCAGTATACTGGATCAGTGTGTGTGTGTGTCAGTATACTGGATCTGTGTGTGTGTGTGTGTGTCAGTATACTGGATCAGTGTGTGTGTGTGTGTCAGTATACTGGATCAGTGTGTGTGTGTGTGTGTGTGTCAGTATACTGGATCAGTGTGTGTGTGTGTGTGTCAGTATACTGGATCAGTGTGTATGTGTGTGTGTCATTATACTGGATCAGTGTGTGTGTGTCAGTATACTGGATCTGTGTGTGTGTGTGTCAGTATACTGGATCAGTGTGTGTGTGTGTGTGTGTGTGTGTCAGTATACTGGATCAGTGTGTGTGTGTGTCAGTATACTGGATCAGTGTGTGTGTGTGTCAGTATACTGGATCAGTGTGTGTGTGTCAGTATACTGGATCAGTGTGTGTGTGTGTGTCAGTATACTGGATCAGTGTGTGTGTGTGTGTGTGTGTGTGTGTGTGTGTGTGTGTGTGTGTCATTATACTGGATCTGTGTGTGTGTGTCAGTATACTGGATCTGTGTGTGTGTGTGTGTGTGTGTGTGTGTCAGTATACTGGATCAGTGTGTGTGTGTGTGTCAGTATACTGGATCAGTGTGTGTGTGTCAGTATACTGGATCAGTGTGTGTGTGTGTCAGTATACTGGATCAGTGTGTGTGTGTGTGTGTGTGTCAGTATACTGGATCAGTGTGTGTGTGTGTGTGTGTCAGTATACTGGATCAGTGTGTGTGTGTGTGTGTGTGTGTCAGTATACTGGATCAGTGTGTGTGTGTCAGTATACTGGATCAGTGTGTGTGTGTGTGTGTGTGTCAGTATACTGGATCAGTGTGTGTGTGTGTGTGTGTCAGTATACTGGATCAGTGTGTGTGTGTGTCAGTATACTGGATCAGTGTGTGTGTGTGTCAGTATACTGGATCAGTGTGTGTGTGTGTGTGTCAGTATACTGGATCAGTGTGTGTGTGTGTGTGTCAGTATACTGGATCAGTGTGTGTGTGTGTGTGTGTGTCAGTATACTGGATCAGTGTGTGTGTGTGTGTGTGTCAGTATACTGGATCAGTGTGTGTGTGTCAGTATACTGGATCAGTGTGTGTGTGTGTGTCAGTATACTGGATCAGTGTGTGTGTGTGTGTCAGTATACTGGATCAGTGTGTGTGTGTGTGTCAGTATACTGGATCAGTGTGTGTGTGTGTGTGTCAGTATACTGGATCAGTGTGTGTGTGTGTGTGTGTCAGTATACTGGATCAGTGTGTGTGTGTCAGTATACTGGATCAGTGTGTGTGTGTGTGTGTCAGTATACTGGATCAGTGTGTGTGTGTGTGTGTCAGTATACTGGATCAGTGTGTGTGTGTCAGTATACTGGATCAGTGTGTGTGTGTGTGTGTCAGTATACTGGATCAGTGTGTGTGTGTCAGTATACTGGATCAGTGTGTGTGTGTGTGTGTGTGTCAGTATACTGGATCAGTGTGTGTGTGTCAGTATACTGGATCAGTGTGTGTGTGTGTGTGTCAGTATACTGGATCAGTGTGTGTGTGTCAGTATACTGGATCAGTGTGTGTGTGTGTGTGTGTGTCAGTATACTGGATCTGTGTGTGTGTGTGTGTGTGTGTGTGTGTGTGTGTGTGTGCAGCTCTTAAAGTGACAGCACTAATATTCCTGTGGCGTCTCTATAATAACACTGATCAGACAACAGACAGAGAAGATTCACTCGTTCTTCACTGAATAACCTTTGCTACTATATTTCTAATGTAAATGTTATTAATAAAGTGGCCTGTTATTTTACATTTGATTACAGTTTCTGAACCTGAACACCTGAAAATCTTAAAACACTGTTTATTTCAGTCGTACATGTGTTTAGTTGTGTATATTTGTTGCAATTGCTAATTTATTATTTGTTACTCTTTAATCACTGAGTGTTTGCTTGTCTTTAATAATGCTTGAAGTGTGTATCAGTCAGTCTAGTTGTTCTTCTATGGTGTTTCTAAACCTCAGGCAAACGCTCCTCGTGTAAGTGTTTAGTGTAGAGTTTTGCTCATGATATTCAGATACAATTAAATGTTTTGCTATAAGACTAAATGTGAATGATATCTAAGGTTGTTGTTTTTTTTTACCTCATTGGAATCGATAAGCATAAAATTAAAATTGAAACGATACCCACCCCTATTTATGTGCTCAGATGTTGTGCTTTTGTCTCGCTCTGTCAGTTGCTGGAGGTCAACGCTCAGCCGACCCCAGGAGAAATCCGGGAAACTCTGGATGCGTTTATTAACCCCATCCTCAAAGCCAGGCCGGACAAGCAGCACACCGCTCCTGTGAGTCCCACACTCTCCTCATCTCTAGTGCTGTCTCTGTGCAGCTGCATCTCATACATCTGTTCCTCCTCAGATCAGACATGTGTGTGAGAAGAAGATAAGCCTCATCCACAGTTTCTGGAGAACACACATGATCGCAAAGAAATGTCCGATTTGCAAGTGAGGAGCTGAACTTTTTCCTGTTTTCTCTTATTTTTAAGTGAAGCATTCTCTCTACGTTTTGTGTGAGAGCCGCTGTGAGAAAGTGTGTGTGTGTGTGTGTGTGTGTCTTTCAGTATCAGAGTGACCGTGCGTCAAGAACACAACAGCAAACTCATCGTCTCCTCCATCTCACTACAGGCCGGTGAGTTCAGACCGTATTCTCATGCTCTCTTTCTGAAGTCAGCCATCAGAACATCATGCAGTGTGGATCAGATGCTAGTCATTTCCAGGTCTGGATTAGTGTGGAAGAAAGTATAGAAGAATATAAAGTAGGGTTGGGCAACGATTAATCGCGATTAATCGCATCCATAATAAAAGTTTGTGTTTACATAATATATGTGTGTGTACTGTATATAGTTATTTAGTCTATATAAATACACACATACTGTATGTATGTGTATATTTAAGAAAAATTTGGTATTTATATATAAAATATTCATATATAATATAAATTATGTATAAATATATCTACAGTATATACATGCAAATTTTTCTTAAATATACACATACATATGTGTGTATTTATATATACAAAATAATTATACACAGTACACACACATATATTATGTAAACACAAACTTTTATTTCAGATGCGATTAATCGTTGCCCAACCCTACTATAAAGGAATATATTTGTTTTTATGATGTTTTTCATGGCGTTTTGAGCTGGCATGTCGAAAGTTTGTGATCATTTAGTGACCAGTTTTTGCTAGCCAGGAGTAGCTGACTATAATAAAACAAAAGCCTGTAAAAGCCCTTTGCTTAACTCACAGGTGTAAGGTAGGGCTGGCCAACAATTCATATCTCTGTATTTCTGGGTTAAATGGCGATATGCGATATACAGTACCAGTCAAAAGTTTGGAAACAGTACTATTTTTAATGTTTTTGAAAGAAGTCTCTTATGCTCATCAAGCCTGCAGTTAAAAAAAAAAAAAAAAAAAAAAAAAGTAATATTATGAAATATTATTACAATTTAAAATAATGGTTCTCTTTTTTAATATACTTTAAAATGTAATTTATTTTTGTGATGCAAAGCTGCATTTTCATCAGCAAGTACTCCAGTCTTTGGTGTCTTATGATTAGAGGTGGGCATAGATTAATTTTTTTAATCTAGATTAATCTATATTAAAATGGCTCATTTGAATTCTGCCGAAGGCATTCAGAATATGTGTGCTACCCAAATAATGACTATAAAAGTAAGTCTTTGAGAACGGGTTTCTCAAGCCATGTGGCGCATTAGACCAGGGGCTCATCTCCTGTTTCCAAAATGCATCCCAAACTGCTTGAGAAAGCTGTTCTACTCACTGTAAAAGGTTACTACTGTACTGTTACCGTCCGTAGGCAACATTAGGTAGGCCTATGTTATTATCAACTACTAGCGATGTTGCCTAAAATCCATATTGTGATATACATTGCAGCCTCTTGCGATAACGATATTATAATAAAACCATTTCAGAACAGGTTACACAGACCCTGCTAAACAACTGCTAAATGTATTTTTTTTTTAAAGGGTGTATGTAGTTTTGAGAACATATATTGTGCAAAACTGTAAGTATACAACATAATTTTGCAGATAAATAAAATGTAAGTACACTAGCTGCAGAGACTTAAGTAGGTCTAATGTTTATTATGGCTTGGAGCTTATGAAACCCCAAATTTAAAATTAGAATATTGTCTAACTGATGTCTTTTCAGTTAAAAAGAAACACAACAACGATTCTTAAAATCGGGCGCAGACAGAGATTATGTTCTACACCACTCAGATATATTGGGAATAATACGCGCGCGCTGGTATTCAGTGATATGTTTCGTTTTGAATTTGAGGTGGTAGAACGGATAAGTCACGTTTTAACTTACCGAACTGTTACCTCACACACTCTGTCTATATAGTTTGCTGCTGCTCGTTGCACCGATCTTTTTCACCAGTTTTCACTTTCAGCTGTGTTACAGTGTTTACTTAAGATGACGACGAATATGATGCGTTGCAGCCGGGTGTTCCTCGCGGCCGCGGGTAGATTGCGTCATCATAGCTTGTGTAGCTTGAGCCAGCTCCGAACCCAACTTGGAGAATAGATTAACGGCGATATTTTTTTTATCGCGCGATAAGAGTCTCGCGTTAACGCAGCGCGTTAACGCCGATAACGGCCCACCACTACTTATGATCCTTCAGAAATCATTCTAATATGTTGATTTATGATCAATGTTGGAAACAGTTGTGCTGCTTAATATTTTTTTATAACCTGAGATACTTTTTTCAGGATTATTTGATGAATAAAAAGTTAAAAAGAACTGTATTTATTTAGAATAGAAATCTTTTGTAACTATATACACTACCGTTCAAAAGTTTGGGAACAATAACTTTTTTTTTTTTTAAGAAATTAGTACTTTAATTCAACAAGGATGCGTTAAATTGATAAAAGGTGATGGTAACGATTTATATTGTTAGAAATGTTTTTATTTTGAATAAATGCTGTTTTTATGAATAAATGCTGTTAACGTTTTACTCATCAATGAATCCTGAAAAAAGTATTCCAAAAAAATATATTAAACAGCACAACTGTTTCCATCATTGATAATAACTGAGTATCAAATCATCATATTAGAATGATTTCTGAAGGATCATAAGACACCAAAGACTGGAGTACTTGCTGATGAAAATTCAGCTTTGCATCACAAAAATAAATTACATTTTAAAGTATATTAAAAAAGAGAACCATTATTTTAAATTGTAATAATATTTCATAATATTACTGTTTTTTTTTGTTTTTTGTTTTTTTAACTGCAGGCTTGATGAGCATAAGAGACTTCTTGCAAAAGCATTAAAAATAGTAGTGTTTCCAAACTTTTGACTGGTACTGTATATCTCTGTACTTTCTACGTTTTTCTATTTGGATAAAGAAAATCTGTAGGCCTTTTTATTTAATGTTATTTCACATCCAGCCCAGTGATATCCTACAAACAATATTGATATTGAAGGAAATGGAAACAAATATAGTGATATGACATACTATATAGTATGATGTAGGCTATGCGATATATATTATGTGCAAAAAGGTGGTTAAAATCACATTACATTCTAACATTGTAACATTACAATCTAAAAACAAAAATAATTATTTTGTTTTTAAATTGACTAAAGGCTAGACTAAAAATGAAAATAAAAACAAAAGAACAAACTAATTATATCAGCCTGAATTTGATTACCCCGTTATAATGGTCACGTTCATAAAAATATGCTTGTAGGTTTAAAAGTCCACATTTATTGTCTCCAACAACAAATATTTCAGCGATATGCATATTTTAGTCAGAGTTATTGCGCTGCTGTTTGGCGTCGCTCGTTCACGGAAGCTGGAGTTTGAGCGGAGATTCGCTTGCAGAAGCTCGTCCTCTCCTGACAGTGAAATGGACATCATTTGTTTGACTTTCTAACATTTACAGATGGAGAATATCCCTGTGAATTGTAAGTTAAGCACTGAGGAAAGCGCCACATCTCAGTCTGTCAGTCAGCAACAGTATCTGACTGGGCTTTAAACTCGTTAACTATATCTTACCAGTTATTTTGAAGCCCTTAAGGCGAGACACTACAGGTGAATAGGGTAAAAAATTTAACTAGCAGATATCACCATGAAACTTTCCCAGTTGATTACCTACATTAAGATGAGAAAAAAATGTATTAGAAGTTTTCTGTCAATTAATGTTTAAATATGCAAATTAGGCAATATCTAATTAAATATGCACTAATTTGCATATATTTTAAAAAACGAAATCTGAGTATTGGATAAAGCCAGGTTAAAAAAATTTTTTTCATTGTGTACACATATTAGATGGGGAAAAAATTACAGAGGGATTTATGGATATCTACTTTTGTAATCCTGTAAATCAGAAAATACTGTCAATAGCCTTAAAAAAATGTTTTTTTTTGAATAAAAAGTTATATAAATCAGGCTAGGAATAATATATTTACAAATCCCTCTGTAAATGTCTTCATAATATAACTATGTACAAGACTGGAAAGATTGTTGTATAGAGGTGCCACTGAAGTGGAGATTTCAGACTTGGAGAATGAGAGAAAGATCATTTTGAGAAAATGGGCTTTAAAGATTTATCATCAGCCAATGAGATTGCGCATTCAGCCTTTTACTTTCGCGATTGGTTGCTGATAAAAAGGAAGTGACCATATTTGGATCCGACAGCATTGTACAGGAGAGAGAGAGAGCTTTCCAGCGGTGCATGTGTTATCTCTAAATTAGCTCTGACTTTAATAATGTTCAGCCAAGGGAATAAAGGCTTCTGGGGGGTGTTTGGCTCGAGGTCATGGTGCAAAGGACCCTAGGCTGATTTTACTCCGAACCATCCCTTTAAGTCCTTGAATTTGAGTGTATTGGAGCTGGAAAGTCCTTGAAAGGTCCTTGAATGTGAAGTTAACCGAGGTGTGGGAGCCCTGTGTTAAATAGGATCTGAAATATCCATAGGGAAGGCTGGGAAAGTATGGAAGTATTTCGGAATGGGAAATGTGACCCAGACCAGTACAGTACAGTAGTCCTCTCAGAGATCTTGTGTGTAGACGTGATTCAGTGTGTGTGTTTGCGTTCGCTTCCAGAGGATCACCAGCTGACCAAGCGTGGGTTCCTGACTCCCAGTGTGGCGCGAGAGCATATCTTCAAACTCTGGGAGAACGACGGTAAGACCGGCTGAGCTTTCTTCCTAGGATTCGTAATGCAAATAAAGCCGGTTTTCTGAGATGGGTCTTTCCGACTTCTCCAGGTTTCTTTCTGAAGCATCTGCTATCAGGGTTTAGCATGAGCGACTCGGGGACGGACTTCAACCCGGATGCTTTCTTCCTGGATGTGCTGGTGGTTCCTCCATGCAAGTCAGTTTATGTCCTGTATAAGATGATCATATAGTTTCTTCTTCTTACAGGGAGATCTTTAGCTTGCTGATTTTGTGTGTGTGTGGCGTGTTATAGGTTCAGGCCTGTTAACCGATTGGGAGACCAGATGTTCACCAACGGACAGACTGTCAACCTGCAGTACGTGATCAAGGATAATTACACCATTCAGAAACTGCTCGCACTAATCGCAGCTGAGAAAACCAGCGGAGAGATGAATGAGGTGAGAGAACTTGTGTTAACAAGTGATTAATGCACTTAATTTAAGGGTTTCACAGTGAATCAGAGCAATTTAGTGTATTGCATGAATCTTTATGTATGTGGTAATTTTCATCAAGCATTCCTGCTGTGGAATTTAATATAGTCTTTTTTTATGATGCATCGCACTTGCATTTGATGTTCATAAACAACGTACCTAACTTCTTAAAAGCAGATATTTGGGCAAATTTCCGTTTTTACAAATAAACCTGCATGAATGAGAATATAAAGTGGGATGTGCTTGAAGAGTTTTTAAAGTCCCCCTGTGATGAAAATCCAGCGTTTAATGTTGTTTATTTGTCTATGTGGTGTTTTTAATATGCTTTAAGACAAACCATGTTGTCATGAGTGAGTGGAGGCGGGGCTCATTTGCATATTCACCACGCATACTAAATGAGGCAAGGGTGTCGAGTTACATTCAAGATATTTTAAAGCATGAATAATTGTTTTTCAAGGGATAATTTTTTATAATGTCATTTTTGTGATCAAAGATGAGTGTTAAGGTATACAATTATTGACCACAGGGGGACTTTAAGCACAAGTCATGAAAAGGTTCTCAATGTGTTGCTCGCGCTGACTGACACACACACACACACACACACACACACACACACACACACCGGAAGTGCCGCACAGAAAGACGCCTCTCTCAGACAGCATACAATCCTGAATGTAGCTCACTTTAGCGACGTATTGTGCTTGAACGGTCAGATACACACACAGTTATGCCAAAATGCCCATCATGTGATGATCAATGATGTTCTTTGATCAACAGGGTAAAATTCTGAATATCATGTGAATTTTGAAGAAATGCTTGATAAATCATTTAAATATGTTTTAAATAATTTTCAGTGAATTTGAGGAAATATTTTGTTTTCATTTCAGTATTTGTATGTGTATTTTTTTTATGTCAGTAAATCAGTTTTGGCAATTGAAAAGCCTATAAATGGGCAGCCAACCATCAGTCTGCCATGTGTGTTTGTATTATCAGTCAAGTCACCTTCATTTATACAGCGCTTTAACAATATGGACTGTTTCAAAGCAGCTTTACAGTGATTATAGGAAATTACAGTAACAGAGATTGTTTTGGCTTTAAACCGGCTCTAGAATAAAGTTATTGTCCAGCTAAAGTTAGTTTTTGATTGATCTTCCGTTGTAAAGATTAGCGTCCAATAACACGACACCGTTTCCACTGAAAACAGAAACTTTTAATGTGTTCTGGCTGTTCATTTACATGACAGCAGTGTTCGGTGCTCGAGAACCCAAACCTTGAAACAGGTTCCAATGTGCAAGCGTTAAAAAAATTGTGAAAAATGTTATCATCTCTGCGTAAACTTAAAAAACCTGAATCTGTGAGAACGCTGACGGTGTGCACATGCGGATCACGTGTTCAGTCTATAGGTGTGAGGATTTGACTATATGTGTGCGCAGGCACGTAGTCTTTCTTTACAAATTGACCTCAACAAATGACTTGTCTGGCTTTAAAAATTCATAATACAGATTTTTTTTGCCACTGCCGCGTATCAATGTGAACTTGAATAATTTGAATCAAATGACAACGGATGTGTGTTTTGTTCAGGGTGATGAAGCCACAGATAGCAGCGAGATCGATCAGTCCTTCTTAGTGGGTATTCCCGGCGTGACTCTCACAGACAAGCTCTACAGCTCCTGGATCCGCTTGCAGAGTCACGTCAACATCGTGTTCGACAGCGACATGGACAAGCTCATGACTGAGAAGTTCCCAGGCGTCCGCCAGGTCAGTGTGCGACCGCTCCTAGTGTTCCCGCTCAAGGCTATCTGTGAAGGACAGCCCAGAATCCATCAATAATGTGTATTTCTTCTGGATGTGTCCCTCAGCTCTTGGAGAAGAAGGAGGGCTTGTTCCGGAAGCACATGATGGGAAAGCGTGTGGATTTCGCTGCACGCTCTGTCATTTGTCCTGATATGTACATCGAAACCAATGAGATTGGAATACCAATGGTGAGTTTCCAGATTTTATCTTTTGCTAGTGTTTTTGTAT
Organism: Vimba vimba; assembly: GCA_022828995.1. Classification (NCBI taxonomy): domain Eukaryota; kingdom Metazoa; phylum Chordata; class Actinopteri; order Cypriniformes; family Leuciscidae; genus Vimba; species Vimba vimba. The sequence goes on from CM040833.1 coordinate 34,623,513, forward strand.
GATATGTAAAGGATAATGTCATTTTTGCCCAAACTGTAAAGTACTAAGCAAAAATGTCAATTTTGCATATCTCCTGACCACTAGGTGGCACTGTGCCAAAACTGTGCAGGTATTCTCAGGTCATGGTTGTCATAACACACACCAAGTTTGGTCTGAGTACTGTTAAACGTTTTTGAGATTTCGTTTTGTTCATTTTCAATTCATTATTTGAGGGGTTTTTTTGTTGCCATGATCTGAAGATGATCTGGTTTGATTTTTATGAAAACCAGACGAATATTCTAGGAGACGTTCGGAAAAAGTACGGTGGAAAAATTGTGACGGAAAATGACATCATAGTGGGCAATCAAATCGTCTTGAGCCATGAGTGCAAATTTGGCCAGTTGGTGGCGCTAGAGGGATTGAGTTAGAGACTCGAAAATTGCTATGGTTAGTGTTCAGACGGTCCTCTATCTGTGTGCCAAATTTCACAACTGTTTACCATACGCTTCCTCTAGGTGTTTGCTACGAAGCTGACGTACCCGCAGCCGGTGACGCCCTGGAACGTGAAGGATCTGCGCCAGGCGGTGCTGAACGGGCCCGATGTGCACCCCGGGGCCTCCATGGTGATCAATGAAGACGGGTCGCGCACCATCCTCAGCAGCTCCAGCGCGACCCAGAGAGAGGCCGTGGCCAAGCAGCTGATGACCCCCTCCACCGGCCAGCACAAGATGCCCATGAAGATCGTGAGTCCGCCGCTAGCCTGGCTAGCACACGCTGCTGTCGGGACACGCTTTATATGGCAGTATAATGGCTGGATACGTGAAACGCAAAATCACTGATATTTATTTGATGATATTCATTCATGCACATTAAATCAGCCGGCTCCTTTTACATTGAAATGTGCCGCCATGTTTCTACAGTGGCCCTGAATGGACAAACGCGTTTCGTCACTATGTTGTTCTTCATGTAAAGAAGCTAAAGCTAAAGTCAGCGAATAAAACACTGACACAGTGATGAACAAGTGACAATAATATTCACAATAACATCGTTTTACTGAATAATTAAGTAAACATAATTTCTTAATTAATCTTTGTAAAGAAACCTCATTGTTTAACTGGCTAATCTCTGCTGTCTCAGACGACGACATCACTTCCTGTCGGCCAACGTAACTTCTGTTGGGTGCAATTCACAACCTCACCACAAGGGCTGGGTATCGATTCAGATCTTCCAATTCGATTCCATTTCGATTGTAAATTTGATTTTTGATTCCCGATTCGATTCTCGATTCGACTCAGTGAATATAGATTTAATACAAATCTATATTTATAAAAAAGAACAGTGAACATAAGTTTACAAGTGGTTGATTAATAAAAAGAAATGAAGAGCCACAAACCTGTATGTTAAACTCTTTTTATTTTAAGTACACTGGGGTACATTAACACAGAACACAACTCTATATTTCAGAAGCATACGATGATTAGACAGGATTTTAATGCTGGAAATTGGACGAGGGAGAACAGTCGCACGCCTCGATCAAACAGGATCATAAAATCTCCCAGCATTAGTGTAACATGGAGTCTGCAAGCCTGTGAACAGTGGAGGAAAACATATACTGGCTTCTGGGTGATGGATAAAAAAAAAAAAGGAAAATTTTTTATTCTCGAATCAAATCAATTTTGAATCGTCCTCATAAAAAAAAAAAAAAAAAAAAAAAATTAATTGAAAAATATATATTTTTTTTGTCCAGTCCTACTCCCCACTAGATGCCGCTAAAAATGACACAGTGCACCTTTAATATAGTAGCTTTGAATGAGGCTTACCGTCGACATGCTTCATGTTATTTGGGGATGTAATGAGGAATGTCTCTGCCAGGTGAACCGTCACATCAGGAACGGGGATGTGCTCCTGCTGAACCGCCAGCCCACTCTCCACCGGCCGTCCATCCAGGCCCACTGCGCTCGGATCCTGCCCGGGGAGAAGGTGCTCCGCCTGCACTACTCCAACTGCAAGGCCTACAACGCTGACTTCGACGGGGACGAGATGAACGCTCACTTCCCTCAGAGCGAGCTGGGCCGGGCCGAGGCCTACACCCTCGTGAGCACCGACCAGCAGTACCTCGTGCCCAAGGTGAGCGTCTTCTCAGGCCAACCACTGGCCAATCTGGTGCTCTTCGGAGATTTTTGACCGAAAAAGTTTGCATTAAATGTTTTTTTGGTAACACTTTACAATAAGGTTCATTAGTTAACTACATTAGTTAGCATGAACTGCACTTATACAGCATTTATTAATCTTTGTTAATTTCAACATTTACTTATACTTTATTAAAATCTTGTTAACATTAGTTAATGCACTGAAATTAACAAAGATTAACAAATAAAGTAACAGTGTATTAACTAACATGAACTAACCTTGAGCAATACATTTTACTAATGTTAACCAATGAAGCTTATTGTAAAGTGTTACCATTTTTTTTCTTCATCGGAATGATATGAAACTTGGTAAAGGTTTTGGCACTTGCTGTGTGAACACAGAATAAAATCACGCACATGACTGGAACAGGTTAAATGGTCCTGAGAGAAACGGTCCCGCTTGAGCTCCTCGTGGTCAGAAATGAGCGCTCTGTAAATGAATGAGAGGAGTTTCCTCTAGTGGAAGCGTTTGGTACTGCAGCCGAACACACTCTCACTGAAAGCTCATTCACTGAGACATCAGCCGCACATCTGGAGCACCACTGGATTACATTTATGGCTTTGATTTTCTAGCAGTTTTAGAGTAAAACATGTTTTTGAAAATATATATCTCATATAAAAATTGAAAATAGTATTTTTGCACATTTTTCATAAAAATACACATAAAATTCTGTAACTTTTTTTAAGTTCACTTTTTAAAACTTGTTTCACTTCATCAATAATCTGCCGAGTGTCGTCTTTAAAAAGAGATCAAACTGAAGTCTGAGCTCTGAAGCATTCAAGATTTACCAGTTTAAGTTGGAAATAAAATTCAGGTCTATTCTCAAAAAGTGAATAAATGGATTATAAATACAGCGTAAATATAATGTAGCACCATAAAATCCCCTAAAAATACAAAATAGTAAATAAAAACATTATCGAACTAAAATATAGTACATTCATTTCATTGATATATATATATAAAAATCAATATCTTTTTCGTGTTTGCCTGACACGCGAGGAGCACCGAGGGCTGTGATTGTGTGTAGTTTAGGGACGGCTTCACTGGTGTTGCTCTCCTCCTGCAGGACGGGAAGCCGCTGGCTGGCCTGATCCAGGACCACATGGTGTCCGGCTCCAGCATGACCATCCGCGGGTGCTTCTTCACGCGGGATCAGTACACGGCTCTCGTCTACCGAGGCCTGACGGACAAGACCGGCCGGGTGAAGCTCCTCCGGCCTGCGCTCATCAAGCCCGTGCAGCTCTGGACAGGGAAGCAGGTGATCTTCACATCATCACACACATCATCACTCATCATCACACACATCATCAGACGCATGACGCTCACATCGTCATCAGAGGTGTTCACGTACACTACCAGTCAGACGTTAAGGTTTTAATGTTTTTTAAAGAAGTCTCTTCTGCTCACCAAGGCTGCGTTTATTTGATCAAAAAACTGTGAAATATTATTGTAATGTAAATCATCTGTTTTCTATGTGAATATATAATAGTGTAATTTATTCCTGTGAACAAAGCTGAATGTTCAGCATCATTACTCCAGTCTTCAGTGTCACATGATCCTTCAGAAATCACTCTAATATGAGGATCTGATGATCAAGAAACATTTATGATTATTATCAGTGTTGAAAACAGTTGTGGACAGGTTTTTTCAGGATTGTTTGATTCTTAGAAAGTTCAAAAGAACAGCATTTATCTGAAATAGGATATTTTGTAACATTATAAATGTCTTTACTGTAACTTTTGATTAGTTTAATTAATCCTTGATGAATAAAAATGTCAATTTATTTTATTTCTTCCATCAAAAAATAAAATTAAAACTCTTACTGACCCCAAACTCTTGAACGGTGTTTAATGTTACAAAAGCTTTATATTTCAGATAAATGCTGTTCTTTTGAACTTTCTAAGAATCCTGAAATAGAACATTTTCATCATTAATAATAATCATAAATGTTTCTTGATCATCAAATCATCATATTAGAGTGATTTCTGAAGGATCATGTGACACTGAAGACTGGAGTAATGATGCTGAAAATACAGCTTTGATCACAGGAATAAATTACACTTTACTATATATAGAATAATATTTCACAATATCACAGTTTTTGTTTTATATTTTTAATCAAATAAATGCAGCCTTGGTGAGCAGAAGAGACTTCTTACTGAAAACTCTTAGTGATCCCAGGCGTTTGACTGGTGTGTGTTGGGCTGTTGTGTTCATGCAGTGACTCCCAGATGCATTTTTTCAGAATCCCGAAAACTGATACTTGGACTTGCATGAATACCAACATTTCGTTGTTGTTTTTCCAAGGTGGTGTCAACCCTTCTGCTGAACGTCATCCCAGAAAACTGCATCCCTTTAAACTTGACGGGAAAGGCGAAGATTCCCAGTAAAGCCTGGGTGAAGGAACCTCCCAGATCTGTTCCAGGATACAATCCCGAGTCCATGTGTGAATCCCAGGTGATGAAGGAATACACTCTGTAACAGGGCTTCAGTTTATACAGAGTTTAATTAGAGAAACCAATCGGCTCTGGCTCAGTGTAACACATCCACAAAAATCCTGTGCCTTTTCCAGTAGCCGTTTCACTCGGATACATGTAACCAGTCGCGATAATCAATATATCGACTTAGGGCTGCACGATATATCGTTTATATCGCGATGTGCTCGATAGTCACATCTCAGGATGTGCGATGTCAAGTATAGGGATCGTAGTTGATCCATGATCCGCACTGGCCAGCCGTCCCCGGTTCAGAACGCACGTGATTCACAGATTATTTGCAAAGTTTAACCCTCATAGAGTGAAAGTTTATCATTTGCATGTGTTTTTAAGTCGAGCCAGGCTTCAAGAGCAAGAAGACTGGAACTCGTGCGCACACAGACAGTGAGTGTGTAAGTGAGTGAGTGAGTGAGTGAGTGAGAGAGAGTGCGAGCGCATGTGTATGTGAGTGAGTGAGTGAGTTTGTGTGTGAGTGAGTTTGTGTGTGAGGGAGTGTGTGAGGGAGTGAGAGAGTGCGAGTGAGTGAGTGAGTGTGTGAGTGAGTTTGTGTGAGTGAGCGAGAGAGTGTGAGCGCATGTGTATATGAGTGAGTGCGTGAGTGAGTGAGTGATTGAGTTTGTGTGAGTGAGTTTGTGTGAGTTTGTGTGAGTGAGTGAGTGAGTGAGTGTGTGAGTGAGTTTGTGTGAGTGAGTGAGAGAGAGTGCTAGCGCATGTGTATGTGATTGAGTGAGTGATTGAGTGAGTGACAGTGTGAGTGAGTGAGTGAGTGAGTGAGTGAGTGAGTGAGTGAGTGAGTGAGTGTGCGAGCGAGAGTGAGTGAGTGAGTGTGCGAGCGAGAGTGAGTGAGTGTGTGGGGTAGTGAGTTTGTGTGAGGGTGTGTGAGTGACTGAGTGAGTGTGAGTGCGTGTATGTATGTGAGTGAGTAAGTTTGTGTGAGTGAGTGTGTGAGTGTGCGATTGAGTGAGTGTGCGAGTGAGTGTGCGAGTGAGTGTGCGAGTGAGTGAGTGAGTGAGTGAGTGAGTGAGTGAGTGAGTGAGTGAGTGAGTGAGTGAGTGAGTGAGTGAGTGAGTGAGTGAGTGAGTGAGTGAGTGAGTGTAAATTTGAGTGAGTGTGTGCATGTGTATGTATGTGTGTGTGTGAGTGAATGTGTGTGTGTGTGTGTGTGAGACGGCACACGATGACTGGTCAGGAAGCAACATTTAGTCTGACATGTTTCTTGTCTACGACACGACAAAATCGCGTAATCTGACGCCGTGACTATCGTAACAGACAAACAAATCGTGTAATCTGAACCAGGCATTAGTGTGTTGTTGCTGTGTGTATGCTGCCTGTGGCGGTGTGTTGATGTGGTCTTTGTGTGTGTCAGGTGGTGATCCGCCAGGGCGAGCTCCTGCTGGGGGTTCTGGATAAGGCTCAGTACGGCAGCTCTGCGTACGGCCTGGTCCACTGCTGCTACGAGCTCTACGGCGGACAGACCAGCGGGAAACTGCTCAGCTGCCTCGCCCGACTCTTCACCGCGTTCCTGCAGCTCTACCGCGGCTTCACCCTGGGTAACACACACCGCACTGACAGCTCACCGCGCTCAACACTCAGAGCGAGGATATGTGTTTAACTCTCATTTGCTTCTGACAGGTGTGGAGGACATTCTAGTCAAAGATGGAGCCAACAAACAAAGGAGGAAAATTATCCAGAAGTCAGTCTCATGCGGCTCCAAGGTACATCGCTCTATCATTACCGTCTGAACTGTGTGAATATCTGAAAAAAAATTATATCTTGATTCAAACACCCACACAATCTTATTCCTAAATGACAGCGATTCGGCTCTCATGTCTGTTAAACCTTTGATCACAGGAACGTTCAGATCTGTGTTCTGATCCAGAGATTGTCAGATTATCACAGAAGCACTGGGATAAAAGTTTATAGTTCAGATGTAAACACTGATGACAACAGTAACGGTTAAAATAGAGAAAATCATCTTATGAAAGTAACAATGAAGATTGTATCAATTACATCGATACACCAGTAGGTGGAGACAAGAGACTGTTAACCCTCTGATGCTCGAAAAATTTTAAATATTTTATTTATTTATTTTTCAATGAGATGTATGTACTATATTTTAATTCAATAATGTTTTTTATTTCATATTTTGTATTTTTAGGGGATTTTATGATGCTAAATTATATTTACGCTGTGTTTAAAATACATTTATACATTTATAAAATACATTCACTTACTGAGCATAGACCTGCAAATAAAATGTCCAACTTAAACTGTTGTAAATCTTGAATGCTTCAGAGCACAGACTTCAATTCGATCTCTTTTCAAAGACGACACTTAGAAGATTATTGCTGAAGTGAAAATAAAAGTAAAAAAAAGTGAACTTAAACTTAAAAGTTACAGAATTTTACATTTATTGTTATGAAAAATGCTATTTTTATATGTCATATATATTTTCAAAATCACATTTTACTCTAAAACTGTGAGAAAATGAAAGCCATAAATGTAATCCAGTGGTGCTCCAGATGTGCGGCTGATGTCTCAGTGAATGAGCTTTCAGTGAGAGTGTGTTCGGCTGCAGTACCAAACGCTTCCACTAGAGGAAACTCTCATTCATTTACAGTGCGCTCATTTCTGACCGTCAGTCTTACTTTCACGTAGCAAGTGCCAAAACCTTTACCAAGTTTTGTACCATTTACCACTTACACTGATGACAATACCAACAGTATTCTTAAAGTCCCCCTGTATCAGTCATTTTATCCCTTAAAACTCCTCTTTTATCACCAAAATTACATATTTAAACATTTCATGCCTTAAAACAGCTTGAATGTAACTCGACACCCTTGCCTCATTTAGTATGCGTGGTTCTATGAATATGCAAATGAGCCCCGCCTCCACTCACTCAGCTCAGAGATCCACTGGTTGACGATCACACGTTGATCTGATTGGTTACAAGGTAGTTTGTGACATCAGAAACACCAGCGATTTCAAAGCGTGTGTTTGAGACTGTCTTTGGTTCACTGCAGTTTTAAGGAGGAAATACTCAGCAATGGAGTCGACTTGTGAATTTACACATGGTTTGTCTTAAAGCACATTAAAAACACCACATAGACACATAAACAACATTAAAAGCTGGATTTTCACCACAGGGGGACTTTAAAGATACTTTTTACGTTTTTGGTTTGAAGAAGAAATGATGAAACACTTCTGAATAAAGTGTTAGATGTGTAAAACATGGCAAAGACCCTTTAACTAAACTAATATGATCCTCTGTTTAAAGATATCCAGTATATAATGAGGGGAGACTCAAGTATTGTCAGTTCATGTTCATTGACTCTCATGTTTTACACAGGCTCTCCGGGCTGCGTTTAACCTGCCTGCGTCCGCCGGAGACGCTGAAGCCCGAGAGCGCTGGCAAGACGCACATCTCAACACAGACCAAAGAGATTTCAACATGGTGGACCTGAAGTTCAAAGAGGAGGTCAATCAAGTGAACAACAACATCAACAAGGTGCACATGAATAATCCAGAGCTCATCTCAAACCCTCCTCGCTGTGGAAGTTCGATCACTCTGTCTTAATGAGTTTCCTCTGGTCGTCAGGTTTGCATGCCACTGGGTCTCCATCGCTCCTTCCCAGAAAACAACCTCCAGCTGATGGTGCAGTCCGGGGCCAAGGGCTCGACGGTCAACACCATGCAGGTGATGTTTCCCACAGCGCAGGCCTGAACCAAGCGGCAGCCGTCCGTCTCTCTCTTCAGTCCAACACGGAAGAGACTTAACCTGCAGTTCATCCACTGGCCACTAGAGGCCGGCTGCAGAAGAGACTCAATCCCATAAACCCCCATGTTAAAATGCACAACTTTACAACAGAAACAAACATGTTTACAGCCTGGAGCTAAAAGTGGTTTTGGTCTATAATGCTAATTTTGCCCTTCATGAAAACTGTGAGGGGGTGTATTTTTACTAACTCATCCGTTTAAATTATATTAAGCCTTAAAGTTCTGCATAATTAAGGGCATGGCCACTTGAGTGACAGGTGGATTGCCGGTGATCTCACTACTAGCTGTTTGTCTGTTAGCGTCACGTCACCTCAGCTAATCCGCCTCGCTGCACATTTTCGGTTATCCAAGATGGCGATGGCCGGCTCCGCCCACTGTGGGCTTCAAAAACGCTCTTCAGAAACAGACGTGTGACGTCACGCACACTATGAACATGTTTTATACAGTCCATGGTCTGAACACAGCAGCTTTTTTATCACTTTTGCACAGTTCATCCTGCACATCCTTAAAAAGTCCTAAAAAGATCATAAAAAGTGGAATAACAAAAGACTTTATTATTTCAAGGGGCCTTAGATTTGGGGACAGAAAAACATGAATGTGATAATGTGATTGTTAAACTTGTTGATAATGTGATGAAGATATTTTAAGATCATTATTGTTGTGCTTCGGCTCAGTTCACAGTCAGTGAACACACATTTCAAGGGTGCTCTGATCGATCGGCTGATAATCGCGTTATATGTTTTGATCGGAGCAGATCAGATAACGCAAGACAGTTTTTCTATGCGCAGCTAAAATTGCTTCTATACATTCACCACAAAAAAACAATACATTTGCAACGTCATTGCGGAGACATTACTTAATGTCCAGATCAGCGATCAGGGAAAGAACTCTGCAAATGCCTTGATTGATCCCTGATTGGCATTGGTTAAAGCAGATGTTGTTGTTGTGATCGTCGCCTGACCCTTGTTCCTGTGTATGTGCAGATCTCCTGTTTACTGGGTCAGATTGAGCTGGAGGGCCGCCGGCCACCACTGATGCCTTCTGGGAAATCCCTGCCCTGCTTTCAGCCCTATGAACCGCAGCCGCGCTCCGGAGGATTCGTGACCGGCAGATTCCTGACAGGGATCAAACCTCAGGTGCGTTCAGGCAGCGTCCCGCATGAGTCTAGGGGTCAAGGCGGATAATTAAGAGCGTTTATCCGAGTCCTGCCACAGCACCACAAGCAAACTGATTATCATTATAATGAGCTCATGAAACAAGACAAGGTATAATAGAAATATAAACTTTAAGGGAAGCAATGGCTTCAGAAGAGGGCAAGGCCAAAACAACAAACTAAAACCAATCTAACTGGGGAACTGACTAAACTACCAAAGAAAAGGAAATTAATAACCTGACCCGATCTCCCTTCCTGGTCCCAAAACAGGAGCACACAGAGGCGCCATTAACAAAACAAGCATCCAATAAGATAACTGATAAACCTGACTTTAACAGCAACAACAATAAAACAAAGAAAAGGTGAATAAAAGTAACCTCCACAGTTAAACTGAAGAGACACAACTGTTGGAGACACAACAATAAAATAAAAATTAAAAGAAAGTTTCTCCCAGTCTCAGAGTTTCTTCTCTGCTTTATGCTGGCTCACTCGTGACATCGTTTGGAGGAGCCAAAGGGGAAACAGAGGAAAACACATTAAAGAACACAACTCTTCTGATGGACCATTGAATGCACAGTTTTGTCAGTAGTCACTGTTGCTCAGAGGGGTTTGTTCAACAGTCTCATCCCTAGTTAGGGGTCAAGAACCGAAGCCACTGGCAATTGTTAGTTTACTTGAGTATCATTCCTCCCCATGGGAGTCTATGGCAGCCCTATGAACGGGACAGAGGAAAATAATGAACATTGGCACACTTGTAGTGCTTGTATTGAATTGTAATCTGACCAACTTTTGGGTCTCTAGGATTGACTCTATAGCGCCACCACCAGTTCAAAAATTCACTATTCAAATGGTTGTAACTTTTAAAACCTTTAATCTAGAAAAGTGAAATATAGTTCACCAGAATACTCTTCTCATGCTGATCACATTGCATATCCTACATCAGTGTTTCTCAACCGGTGGGTCGCACCAAAAGTGCTTCGCAAGACCGTTTTCATTGGGTCGTGGAATGTGCAGGCAAAGAAACAACAACAAATGTAATTCTGTTTTTCTGATCCAAGACTTTTATTTTGATTTCTTAATATTTTTATTTTACCCCGGTGCGCCTCTAGCCCTGTTGTCCCCTTTATTTATTTTCTTTTAGGTTAAATTCCCAAATAAAACAATAAAAAATGTGTAGCAGCTTAATGACCACAGGGAAATGTGGGTCCCATGGCCAAACCAGTTGAGAACCAATGTCTTATAGAGCCCGACCGATATGGATTTTTGGGCACCGATACCGATAAAAAAAAGCCAGATACCGATATATCGGCCGATATTATTTGTGTGTATATTATAATACAGTAGCAATATTATTTATGTGTATTATAGTACAGTAAGTTTGGACACACTTTCCAATTGGTGTGTACAAACTTTTGATGGGTACTGTATATAGAATACACAGTATAAACAGAATAAATATATAAACGATTTGCAATGATCACTCAAATGTGGTGATCAAACACTTGTGTGACAAAGATATGCAATGGAGGCAGGGTGAATGATAGAATGAGAATTTGAGCTGTAACCAAACTAGTTTGCATTGCATTTTATATTATATTATATTCTAAATACTCTTCTATTTTTAATCTTAATTTAGTGGAGGAAGAACTCAGATCTTTTTAGTAAAGTAAAATTAATAATATCATAATGAAAACGTTTATAATTACATATGTACAGTAGTTTTATACTATTTTAAATAAGTAGTAAGCAAAATGTACTAAACGTGAAACTAGGCTACAGGGCTGGACCCGAATATTCGTTCGGTGGGTTGGTATTCGATTTGAAAATTTGACATTCAAATATTTGTTGTTGTTTTTTTTTCACATCTGGGATCCCCCGCGAAACGGTTCTCATTCGCGCTTGAATAAGGCCGGCGACACACTGACTGCGTGGCATGGCCGTTTTTATTTCGGCTCCCATGTTAACAGGTTGGAGTTTGCACACTGCCTGCGTGAGACACGCGTCTCTCAGGCGCGGCTCGAGCCACGCGGAAAACGCGTGCATGCCAGAAATAGAACCGACGCGCAAGTCTTCTCTGGCAAGAGCGCAGAACAGCGGAGTTTGTATGGACCGAAGTGCATGCCTGAGCTTGTGTTTTGGATTAAGCTGTGTTGCTTTGACTTTGTGGAAAATATAATAATAGAAACAAAATGTATTAGACTTTTTACCTTATTATTAAATTAATCTCGTTTTTTAATTTAACTTAATTTCGTTTTTCTTTATTTAAATTTCGTTTAATTTCTTTATTTAAATTTCGTTTTTCTTTATTTAAATTTCGTTTAATTTCTTTATTTAAATTTCGTTTAATTTCTTTATTTAAATTTCGTTTAATTTCTTTATTTAAATTTCGTTTAATTTCTTTATTTACATTTCGTTTAATTTCTTTATTTAAATTTCATTTTTCTTTATTTAAATTTCGTTTTTCTTTATTTAAATCTACCCTTTACTGTGTCAGTAATTTTGTTAGTCAGAAAAATATTAGACTACCTTAAAAGTATTGCTTAATTTAACAGACCTGTGTGTGCGTTTTATATCACTAACAGTGTCCGTTCTCGGACGCGTTCTCTGCCCGCATGAGGTGCGCCGCTTCCCGCTCGCGCTGTTCTGTAGTTTACTAAAAGTTTATTAATTCTGAACATGTCGCGTCTCCATCTGGCTACTTTTAATGCAAAATGGCCCTATATAAAGTGTTATAATTACATGAATTATTGGAATATTGCTTTATGTTGTAACGTAGCAGAATGAGCTTTAACACTGTGTCTACACCGGACGCGGCTGTTATTTTTTTGCCACTTTTGCCAGTTCTTTGTAACAGCTTTTAGGTGCTTTATTGGCAGCGCCATCCTTAAATAAATCACTGCACGCTGCATTTTTTTAAATATTAATTTATCGGCCGTTATAAATGCCGATACCGATAGTTAGGAAAATGCCTAATATCGGCCGATAATATCGGCCTGCCGATATATCGGTCGGGCTCTAGTGTCTTACACTGAAATATATTATAATCTGGGGTTTTTTTTGCTACAAATTTTGCACAATTCTTACTAAAATTGTCTCAGACAATCACTGGACCGAGCCACACAGAAATGGCTGAACAGAATTTTGCTATTCCTTTTTGTCCAAAAGTTAAATGAAAAAATGTAAGTGGTGTCTCTCTTTCTATTTTCAGGAGTTCTTTTTCCATTGCATGGCTGGTCGTGAAGGACTTGTGGACACTGCGGTCAAAACCAGTCGGTCTGGTTATCTGCAGAGGTAGATCTGGGTCTAACTGAGCCGCTTCTGCTTCATCACTCTCTTCTGTCGGCAGATCTGAAGTGCTGCTGTGTTTCAGGTGTGTGATCAAGCATCTGGAAGGTCTGGTGGTCCAGTATGATATGACTGTGCGGGACAGTGATGGAAGTGTGGTCCAGTTTCTTTACGGAGAAGACGGGCTCGACGTCCCCAAGATCCAGTTCCTACAGCCGCGCCAGTTCCCCTTCATCAAAGACAACTACGAGGTGACCGCACATAGACATGTTTCTGCACTACATTTAACAGCAGCGTTGGGGAAAGTTACTTTTAAAAGTAATGCATTACAATATTGTGTCACTCCCAAACAGAGTAAATAATTTTGTTACTTAGTTACTTTTTAAGTAATGCGTTACATTACTTTTGCGTTACTTTTTCTCACCTGGGCTGGGCTTGCTTGCTTGTTTTTTAATAACAACAAAAAAAGTTCTTTTTTTGGCAAATGTTAAGGCCCTTTCACACCAAAAGTGAAATGCATTACTTACACTAGTTACTTAGTAACAAAAGTAAAAACTTAGTAAAAAGTAACTCAAGTTGCTTGTAATGAGTTACACACAACACTGTTTAACAGTGCATTATTTTCCAGGTTATCAGGAAGTCTAAGTGCTTGGATGAAGTCCTGGATAAGATGGACCCACAGGAAGCGTATAATCACTTTAAAGCCATTAAGAGATGGAAAGCCAAACATGAGCGTGTTTCTCCCAGAGACGGAGGCTTTCTGCTCTTCTCGCAGAAGAAGATGAGCAAGCTGAAGTCTCAGATGGAGGCCCAGGATCTGGCCAACGGGAGAGAGGCGGCCACTCTACAGGTACTGGAGCCTTTGTGGAGAGTTTTAGCTTACAGATGCTGGTTAGAAAGATGATTCAGTTCATCAAACCTTTCCAGAATAACACAGTCTTGTTTAACCCTCGTCCTTCCCTCGCACTTTGAAACACAGCTTTCCCTCGAAAAAATGATCAATTCACTAAAGCATTCCATTCATTCCTAATGGGGTCAAATTTGCGAGGGAAGGACTTGTTACTTTTTAAAATTTCAACCACAAAACACCTTGAATCCATTCAATTTTTTTGTGTATTCAAGTGCGACAAAAGTCCAGGGGTCTTGGACCCCTCTATTGAGCACTAAATTTAAAAAAAATTTATAAAAAAATTAATTTCGGATCAGAATGACCCAAGGGAAGGATGAGGGTTTTAAAGTCGGCATGAAAGGGAAGTTGCGCTTGAAACGCTTAGGAACAAGAACAAATGTGGGCGGGGCTTGATTGTGTCTGTGGGGAATTGATTGGATGGTTGTGGTTTGCTATTGGCTGATCTCATGTGAGTGACAGGTTATAGCTCCGCCCTCGTCATCAGAGAAGAGAAGAGATGCTGCATGTTGATTTCACTGTGACTTTGAAGCGCATGACAGTGCTGTTTCTTGTGTTAGCTCATGGAGAGGTGGAGAGCTCTGGGCGAGTCGGGCCGGAGGAGGTATTTGAAGAAGACGTCTCATTGCCCTGACCCGTGTCTGGCTGTTCACCGGCCCGACATCTGCTTCGGCTCAGTGTCCGAGACCTTCGAGGCCATCGTCGAGTCCTACCTGGATCAGTTCAACGTCAAGCAGGAGTTTCAGGTGTCTTCTGAAACCGTGGACGCTGATAGGTAAGAATTCATGTTGATTGTTCAACATTAAAGGGTTAGTTCACCCAAAAATGAAAATTCTGTCAGTAATTACTCTCCCTCATGTTGTTCCAACCCCGTAAGACCTTCGTTCATCTTCGGAACACAAATTAAGATATTTTTGATTAAATCTGATAGCTGGATCACTCCTCCATAGGCTTCCAAGACATTATAACTTGATGGCCCAGAAAATGCATTAAAGACATCGTTAATATAGTCCAAGTGACTATAGTGGCTCAATCTTAAGTTTATAAAGCGACGAGAATACTTTTTGTGCGCAAAAACAAACAAAAATAAAGACTTTATTACACTTTTCATTTCCTTCTCTCTGGGCCTCGAGTTATTTCACGTAGTGTTTTAGCGCAGCGCGTCTGTGTTGCACGTCACACACATGACCAGCATTGGCCAATAGTGAGCCTACCAGCACGGAAGTGACTTAACCTGCAGTTCATCCACTGGCCACTAGAGGCCGGCTGCAGAAGAGACTCAATCCCATAAACCCCCATGTTAAAACGCCCAACTTTACAGCAGAAAACAACATGTTTACAGTCTGGAGCTAAAAGTGGTTTTGGTCTATAAAGCTAATTTTGCCCTTCATGAAAACTGTGAGGGGAGTAATTTTTTTAATAACTCATCCGTTTAAATTATATTAAGTCTTAAATTTCTGCATAATTAAGGGCGTGGCCACTTGAGTGACAGGTGGATTGCTCTGATGTCACTACTAGCCGTTTGTCTGCTGTCTGTTAGCGTCACGTCCCCTCAGCTAATCCCGCCTTTTTGTGTGTGTGTGTCTGTCCGGGTGTGTGTGTGTGTGTGTGTGTGTCTGTCCGGGTGTGTGTGTGTGTGTCAGACTCAGGCCCCTCCTGCAGCTGAAGTGGCAGCGGGCGCTCTGTGACCCCGGGGAGGCGGTGGGTCTGCTGGCGGCTCAGAGCATCGGAGAGCCCTCCACACAGATGACCCTCAACACCTTCCACTTCGCCGGCAGGGGCGAGATGAACGTCACGCTCGGCATTCCAAGGTCAGACCTCACTGACAGGGAAATCACACAACTCTACATGAACACATTCAGGACCAATGTTTTTTTTTGTTGTTTTTTTTTTATTCAACATATGCATTTAGTTCTCTTTTATTCCAGACTGGAATTGCTTGATTTTGATTCAGTGCCAGTATGCTATAGAGCGAAGTGTTAACATGAAACCATCCTCCACAGATTAAGAGAAATACTCTTGATTGCCAGCCCCAACATCAAGACCCCCATGATGAGCATCCCCGTTCTGGCCAACAAGAAAGCCTTGAAGCGTGTGAAGACACTGCGGAAGAAGTTAACTCGCGTGTGTTTATCAGAGGTGGGCTCGGCCTGTTCAGTGTTACTCCTCTATATGCTGTGATATTCAAGGAGGGTTTCCCCTTCGCTGTAGATCTCAAATCTACACTGCGTGCAGAATTATTAGGCACGTTGATTTTCTGATCATGTTTTTTCCCAGGCACATTTGATCAATTCCAAACCACATTCATCTTAATAACTACTATTCATTTTGGATTGAATCATTTATAAGTGATCTATAATTGTTCATGAAGGCTGAAATGAAAAACACCTTATATTCAGGTGTGCATAATTATTAGGCAAGTTTTCTTTTACAGATAAAATAAGCCAAAAAAGAGATTAAACTCAGACTGAAAAGTCAAAAATTATTAAATGCCCATGAGAAGAATGCAATACTAGAGATTGCAGTTAAGGCATGATCACTGGACAGTGAAATGCTCATTAGGTCAGCAGGGTCAGACAAATACAGGTGGAGAAGAAAAGACACATGTTAAGTGCTAAATAATTAAGAATTAAGGTGAAGAATTAAGTGTGAAACCATCAGGAGCCCTTTCGCGTTCTCACAGGTTTCGCATTTAAAGTCTGTGAAGAGTTTCCTGTTAAAACGGTGTCGTGTTAGCGTCCCCTAAGTTAATAACTAATGATCGTTGCAACAGAAGTAAATCAATCAAATTAACTTTAGCTGGAAAATAACTTTATTCAAGAACTGCTATAAAGCCAAAACAATCTCTGTTACTTTAAACTATCCTTGTATCTCTGTAAAGCTGCTTTGAAACAATCTGCATTGTTAAAAGCGCTATATAAATGAAGATGTCTTGACTTGACTAGTTTCCAATGCCACCATTTTCCAGAACTGCAACCTGGAGTCTCCAGAAGTGCAAGGTGTCAGGATCTCAGAGACTTAGGTTAGGTAAAGAGTCCTAAAAAATGGATTCTTAATGGTTAAATTGGTCAAATGTGGCTGAAAAAAAAATATGATCAGAAAATCGACGTGCCTAATAATTCTGCACGCAGTGTAATGGTCATGTGTGTTTAAACATCGTTCCTTCACACTCATGGCATCTTCGAAGCACAAATGAGGATGTCTTTAATGAAACCCCAGAACTTTCTGTCCCTTCGTTAAACGTCATGCAACTGTCAAAGAAGTTAATAAAGTCATTGTAAAAATAATCCATACGAGTCGAGATGTCTTTGATTCTCGCACGGTAAGCGAGCACAAGTGAGTCTCCACTGGCCGTACTTGTGTGTGAATAAAAGCCTCAATTAAAAGCCTCGTTTCTCTTCAGAAGACTGATTAATCTGCTCAACTCTTATGGATTATGTTTATCATCTCTTCATGAACTTTTTGAATGCCTTCCTTTCTTGGACTTTCAGTGGAAGGACAGAAACCTCTCAGGGTTCATTAAAATATCTTCATTTGTGTTTCAAAGATGAGCGGAAGTCTTACGGTTCGACATAAAAGTGCTTGAATTTGGCTTTTTGAAATGTTAGTCCTGGAAAACCCTTGAAAACAGCCATATTTATGAAAAGGTACTTGAATTATTAAAAGACCAAATACGTGAAATTATTATTGCTATGAGTGTGATATTGCTCATAAATGTCCACATATACAGTTTATATTCATCGTATTCATGGGAGAAAAAATCAGTTTGAATGAAGACATATCTTTGTCATAGTATCCTTTCAGTGGTTAAAGTAACCCCAGTCATTGCATGTGCTGCACTTTATTTGCACCCTTTTTTTATTAGTTCATTTATCTATTTAACTTTTCTAGTATTTGAAAGATAATCTTTGATAAATGAGATCTCTGATTGTATTCCTACCAAAAAGTAGTGCTTGAAAAGTTTTATTGTACAGTATCTGGATGAGCCCTGTCATGTGATAAGTCGGGAGAGTTGTGTAAACCGTGTGACCTCGCATGATGTGTAAACCGTGTGACCTGGCATGATGTGTAAACCGTGTGACCTGGCATGATGTGTAAACCGTGTGACCTGGCATGATGTGTAAACCGTGTGACCTGGCATGATGTGTAAACCGTGTGACCTGGCATGATGTGCTCTCGATCTCCACAGGTGCTTCACAAGGTGGACGTGGTGGAAACCTTCCGCATGCTGAAGAAACGAGGCGACAAATCGCGAGTCTTCAAGCTCACGTTCCAGTTCCTGCCCCCGGAGCGCTACCAGCAGGACAAGCTGCTGACCCCGGACGAGATCCTCCGCTTCATGGAGCACAGGTGTGCCTGACCCCCAGTGTCCTGCTTCTGCTAACCTGATTCCCAGGCGCCTCACCGGCTCATGTGTGTGTGTTACAGATTCTTCCGGCTGTTTCTGGAGGCCATTAAGAAGCTGAGCGTTAAACTGGCGGCGATCAGTATGGTGGACACGCGCAGAGCTACGGCCGGCGATGGAGATGGAGGAGGAGGAGATGGAGGAGCCGGTGGAGTCGCGGCCCGAGAGGTACACACTCACGACTACAGATGTAAACATTCACTCGATTCACGATGCGATTCACGATACCATTTTATTACTTTAACAACATGAGATTTAAGTAAGGGATAATGTTCATCCAGCCGGTTGTTATCTCAGAATAAACTCCCTTCAGGTGTTTGTGTGTGTGAGAGTGATCTCAGAATAAACTCCCTTCAGGTGTGTGTGTGTGTGTGTGTGTGTGTCACAATAAACCCGACAGGGTGATGAGGATCAGGTCTTCATCAGCCTGAAGGGGTTTATGCTGAGATAACACACACACACACACACACACACACACACACCTGAAGGTAGGGCTGGGCGATAAAACAATAACGATAATTATCGCGATATAATTTTTCTCGATAAAACGATATCAAGAGGTCGATAAATGTTCGATAATGTTTATGCACAAAAAGCGGAACGAAACTCATTTGAACCGCTCGGCTCAAAGTCCAAACGGCAGCGCGAGCTTACTAAAGTTAGAGCAGATGCGTTTACTCTGATTGCTCTCGTCACGAAATCCAGTGAGAAGCGCTTGAATTCAGCGAAGAACACAATGTCTCAGTGATTTAAACCAGTTTAAAGGCAGATGAAACAGCGCTGACTAACAGGAGAAACACTGTGCGCAACGATACAGTCAGAAGGCTTTTCCTTCTACAAATTCCCATCATTTACCATGGATTTACTGTAACGTTAGCCTAGTAATATCAACTGCACCATGAAATGTGGGATATACATATTGAATTGTAATATATTATTAATGTAGACAATGTATTAAAGGACTAATGGAATATAATTACAGTATTTAATAGGGCTGGGTAAAAAATATCGATTTCTCGATTTTAATTGATTCTCATTTTTACGAAACAATATCGATTCTTAAATCCCAAGAATCGATTAGTCATCCTGTTTTCAGTGATGAATGAATGGAACATTGTTGCGCGCATTCCCATCCAATAAATCGCAATAATCTTTGTGCTTTGTTATTATTGATATGAAACAAAGTATCAGATTTCAAATTACGTCCATGTTCTTATGAAATTCAAAAACATAAATACCGTTTTGGCGCTGTGGCGTGAGATCGCTCTTGCTCAGCTCTAGAGAAGCAGCAGCGCGGAGCGCACACAATCTTCTCTTCCGCCTTAATAATATCCGTTACAGCGCGAGATAAACATGAATGAGCATCTGAAAGTGTGTTAAAAGGTAGAGTACAACTTATCGAAGTCCGTATCGTCACATGGAATCGCTCAATCAGTGTTTCAACCGTGGAAAGACGTTAATAAACAATGTAATGTAACGTCACATTTACCTCAGAAAAACCATATCCAGTGACCATAAACTCGTTAGTCAGCGAGAAAAATTAACTCTAGAGAGGAGCATTTTGTTAAATATAGCACCATATTACATATTCATTATAATTTTTAATGTTCTTCAATATTTAATTCATGTTTGAATAAATCTGGAAAGTTTTTTATGACAGCCACCATTTAAATTTGTATATAATTTCATATAACTTTATTATTATAAAAATAAATAAGTGTATTTTAAGTGTTTGTATACAAATCAAATCAGTTATTTTTTACCTTCAATATTATAGTAGGCTAATGAAGCCTACAGGCTACAACTGACTCCCATAGTTTACAATAATAGTTAGATTTGTTTTCCTTGAGAAAATTTGCAATGTATTGTAGGCTACCTGATATCCAAAATAATCGATATTGAATCGAATCGAATCGTAATCGAAATCGAATCGAATTGCAAGCTTGTGAATCGAAATCGAATCGAATTGTGAAATTTGTGTCAATACCCAGCCCTAGTATTTAATAATGTTTTTAGACTACTGTTTTTCATACAAATACCATAGAAACCATAAAGTTACATTTTGCCATGATAGTGAGGTGCTACAGGCTATGCCTGGTTTCATCTGTGGTTATCATGATCTAAATGCATGATACTGGATGACCAATGGTTAAGTTTAATAAAACTCAAGCAGTCAGAATATTACATTTTACCCAAAAAAAATTAGCACATGCAGAAACTAAGAAATTGTCCAATAAATATATTTATTTTGTTAAGGAAAAATGACAAATGTTTGAATGTTCTACCTCAGATTTGTGGAAAGTTCACCTGTTTGGCAAGTGTTTGTCATGATATGTTCTGACAATAAAGAGTAGTTTAAAACCACAGTTAACGCTCTGGTTTCTACAACTTTCACTTAGGAGCAAAAATCTGCCTTTAAACTTGAAAGAAATAAAGATTTGACTTTTATCGTGATAATTATCGATATCGACTGATATAAAAAAAATTATCGTGATATTTTTTTTGGGCCATATCGCCCAGCCCTACCTGAAGGGGTTTATTCTGAGATAACACACACACACACACACACACACACACACACACACACACACACACACCTGAAGGGGTTTATTCTGAGATGACAACGGCTGGATGTTCATTATCCCGCTTATTACACGGCTACTTGCCACATCAGTAAATAATTAAACACGAAATATTGATCTGAGTTGAAATATTCTATCAGGTGTTTAAACGCAAAGCTGCGCGGAGAGAGCGGTTTCAGCGGTGAGATCAAACTAGATGGACATTTAAGAGATACGGTATACAGTTACACCACTTATTAATTTCAACACATTAATAATTATGGAGATAAGAGATATTGATTTCAGAAAACTGTTTTAAAATCGTATCTAATCCAACAGTGTACAAAACAATAGTCACAAAATGGCGGCTGCGTTTGTGTGAAACGAGCGAGTGCACGATACTGGATGGCATAATTAAATAACTGTACACAAAATATTTGATTCGACTGAGTTTTAATATTTTATTTGCTCACCAAATGCAAAACTTCCACAAGGAAAGCCCGTTCCTAGCGAGTGTATAGACTTCAGCGCTGCTGACTCCAGTGACCCGGATGAGCCTGTGCTTCTGTTGTTATCTGGGAATATCACACCGCTGGATGGAGCGATTGACCAATCAGAATCCAGTATTCCACAGAGCCGTGTAATAATGGGATAATGACCGTCTCATGCCTGACTTCTCCACAGGATGAAGGCAATGAGGATGCAGAAAACAACACGATAGTGGATGACGTGGCGAATGAAGGTGATGCTGATGCTACGGATTCCAGGAGAAAAGAGAAGCAGGAAGAGGAGGTATTAAAATTCCCTTATTTCTGCTCTGCTTTTGGCCATGTTCATCTGTGTTTAGTGTGTGATGTTGCTGTCTGAGTTCTTCTCTATATCAGCGTCAGTGTTTCTGAACTCATTGTAGTCTTGAGTTTCTCAGGGAACGAACACGTCTCAATATTCCTCATTATAATAATTAATGTGCAGAATAAAGGGGCGGGGCCTGCTCGAGTTAGTCAGTAGTGTGTTAAACTGGTGGTTATGGTAAGGGGCGGGACATTTCCCAAACACACTCGAAGCGCTCGACCAATCACAACACACTGCTCCAGCCGACCAATCAGAGCACAGTGTGCTTTTCAGAAGGAGGGGCTTCATAGAGACAGGAAGTAAACCGAGCGTTACTGACAGACTGGGAAGAGAGGAGCCGCAACAATGGAGAATATGAGGAGAATAATCAACATTCAAGCAGGAAAACCTGTTCTAGTAGAGCCTGAAACAACAAGACTGTGTGAAAGAGCCCAAACACAACATCAAGACTGTAAAATGGCACAATTTTGCAGCTTTGTTTCAGTAAATGTTCTTTTCCATGTTATGTTTTCTGTATTTAAGTTTTAATGGTTTAATTAAATTTGTGAGATATTAAACGTGTTTTAATAAACTGTATTCTTATTGCTTTGAGAAGCACTATAGTAATACAGTTCTGCTATAATGACTTCGAACTCTTATTTTGCCGGGTTGTGGTGAAGACGTGAGTGTGAGTGTGTGTGTGTGGATATATGATATGATGAAAACGTGAGTCTGTGTGAAACAGGAGTTGTGTTCATCTGTTCTTCTCTATCGTGTCGTATGTACAAGTGAATCTGGCCAAATGCCGTGAAAGCTACGGTCACATGACTTTGAGCATATGACATTTCTACGGACACTGCAATGGTTGTGATATGTGTTATATTGCGTTATTATAAACATAAATTCGACATATAACAAATAATGATGAATCCAGAAAGTAAAAACATACAGTCTATCCTCCACTTGATGAGAATTTACAGGTCAGAGCTTGTGTTCTGGTCTCCAGCATTCGCATGCGTATGAATGCAAGTCAGTGGAACCTAACGTATTTTAATGACTATCTTTATGCAGTTTCCACACTGAACAAGCCATATTCGATTCACGTTTATTTGTATAGCGCTTTTCACAACACACATCATTTCAAAGCAGCTTTACAGAAAGTGCACGAGTCCAGATTATAATTTAGAGTGTTATGTATTTCAGAAATGTACATATACAAAATCACAGTTAGCTAATAAAAACTCATTTAAACAAGCCATAGGCCCCTGTATATGTGTGACACAGGAGTGTGTATAACTGGCTGTGTGTGATGTGACCCTCAGGTGGACTATGAGAGCGAGGAGGGTGAGCAGGGCGAGCAGGGCAGTGATCAGGAACAGGAAGTGGCCGAAGTCGAACAGGAAGTGACCTCACACACACAGGAAGAGGCGGGATCTCCTGACGAGGGCCCGGGTGCTGAGAGCTCTGAACAGCCACAGTCAGAGGAGACCATGAGGATCAACGCTGTGCTTCAGTTGAGCGCCGCTGTGGAGGACTACAAATACGACACCGTGAACGGGCTGTGGTGTGAGGTGTGTGTGAAAGTGACACATGGTAACCCATACTTTGACCTCTGCATCCCCATCCACTCATCCAAGTTAGTGCACACACATTAGGAGAAGAGTAGTGAACACACACACTGCAAACGTGGATACACACACCCGGAGCAATCGAACCAGCAACCTTTGGGTCACCAGTTCACCTTTCTAACCATTAGACCACGACTGCCCTAAAGGCCTAAATCTGCCAAAGACTGCCCCTGCCACAACCATTGTATATCGATATGAAATATTCATTCAAAATCACCTACGTGTGTTAATGCTGCATATACCTGAGAATGCTTTGCCGCGTTTCCACAGCGCATGATGCCTAAGGGAACGTCTGCCAATTACACCAACTGCAGTAAACGTAGCCTATAATCTGTATTATTTTAAATTACTTTGTGACATATAAAAACAGACGTCTTCAAATTCCGAAGCTTGTAGAAGGTTTACTTTCCTGGTAGCCTTGAGTCAATAAACTTGTCTCAGAAACTGATTCATAAAACATAAATATCAGTTGAGCCTATGTTTACTGTCTTCATGAACAGACAAACATGAAAAGATTATCAGTCAAAGTTCAGCTTTAGGAGGGGAAGAAATAGGGCAGGATGAGGAGACTGAGAGAAAGAAAGATGCAGGTATTGACAAATAATCTAATACCCACTGACATGGTTTTAAAGCTGTTTCTTATCCATTTTTTGGCCTTCAAAAGTCTTAAATTGCACATGTGCAGGTCCGAGAAATCAAAATTTTCATCTGAATTTACATTGTGAAAAACATGCTTGTGTTCTATATTGTGGTGTTCAGCAATTATTAACACAGTATCATCATCATCATATTAGTGTAGATGGACCAAAATAAAACCATTAAAATATCAATAAGTATTGTGATAGTTGGTGCCACAGTGACACTCTTGTCCCGAAAAGTATTGCTATACCACAATACTCAATATGTCAAATCAATACCTGCCGAATCCCACTTTAACCACTGCTTCAGTGTAATATTTCTATCTATCTAATATTTATTCTTTCTAATATTTCTTTATCCATCCATCCATCCATCCATCCATCCAAACTAATCCAGATATCTACCGATCTAATATTTTTTATCTATCTATATCCATCTATCTATCCATCTGGCTTTAAAAACTACTAAACTAAAACTTAAAACTATTACAAACTGAAAACCTTCAAACTTCAAGCTTTTAAAACTACTTCAAACTTTCTGGCTAGGCTTTTTTTTTAAGTCAACTTAAAGTTTGTCTACAAACTTGATCTAGTGTCAGCCAGACTCATGCTGGTCATGAATGGGACCAGAGCAGAGTTGTCAGTGTGTGTATACCGGTGTGCATCGAGCTGAGATTGTCTTGTGTGTGTGTGTGTGTGTGTGTGTGTGTGTCTCTCAGCTGACCCTGGTGCTGCCGGTCAGTAAGGTGCACTTCGACCTGACGTCAGTGGTGTCCCAGCAGGCCCACAGCGCCGTCATCATGGAGACCAAGGGCATCTCGCGCTGCTTGCTGAGTGAGGTCACCACGAAGGAGGGCAGCAAAGAGCTGGTGCTGAACACTGAGGGCATCAACTTACACGAGATGTTCAATCATGCGGACGTGAGGCTCTCACCATCAGCACATCTCACACTCTCTGTGTCTGTTCACTGTTATTGCACACACTACTCCAGTATACACTGCCGGTCAAGAGTCCTTAGAGTCCTTCAAGATAATGTTTCACAATATTATTATTATTTTTCTGTATTTTTAATCAAATAAATGCCGCCTTGGTGAGCAGAAGAGACATTAGAAACATTAGAAATCTCGCGACCCCAGACTTTTGAGCGGCAGTGCACTGCGGTGAGTATGATCTAGTGCCGTAATGGCATGTAATGCGACCCGTTCTGTCGTTCTAGATCCTGGACTTGAACCGATTATACTCCAACGAGGTTCATGCTATAGCCAACACATACGGCATCGAGGTGGCCCTGCGAGTCATCGAGAAGGAGATCAAAGATGTGTTCGCTGTCTATGGTAATAAAGCCTGTGTCAGTGAGTGAGTCAGTGAGTGAGTCAGTGAGTGAGTCAGTGAGTGAGTCAGTGAGTGAGTCAGTGAGTGAGTCAATCAGTGAGTCAGTGAGTGAGTCAGTGAGTGAGTCAGTGAGTGAGTCAGTGAGTGAGTCAGTGAGTGAGTCAGTGAGTGAGTCAGTGAGTGAGTGAGTCAGTGAGTGAGTCAGTGAGTGAGTCAGTGAGTGAGTCAGTGAGTGAGTCAGTGAGTGAGTCAGTGAGTGAGTCAGTGAGTGAGTCAGTGAGTGAGTCAGTGAGTGAGTCAGTGAGTGAGTCAGTGAGTGAGTCAGTGAGTGAGTCAGTGAGTGATTGAGTCAGTGAGTCAGTGAGTGAGAGAGTGAGTGAGTGAGTGAGTGAGTGAGTGAGTGAGTGAGTCAGTGAGTGAGTGAGTGAGTCAGTGAGTCAGTCAGTGAGTGAGTGAGTGAGTCAGTGAGTGAGTCAGTGAGTGAGTCAGTGAGTGAGTCAGTGAGTGAGTCAGTGAGTGAGTCAGTGAGTGAGTCAGTGAGTGAGTCAGTGAGTGAGTCAGTGAGTGAGTGAGTCATGCTGCGTTCCAGTCCACTTTTAGACATGCACTTGCGAACTTCCCTAAGCACTTCCCCTTGGGGGAATCCCTGCCGCCATTTTGAAGTGCGTTCCACTTCGTGAAGTGGACGAGGGAAGTTTATATGGACAGACCCTCGTTCCCTCGATCTTGACCTCTCTACTTCAAATGTACACTTCAGGTACCTATATGTCCCACAATGCAGTATGACTGTGACGTCATCACAAATCTCGTCTAATCACCACCAAAACAAACAACTCTATGATATATTAATTCTATTTTTTATTTTATTTAAAACAACCCAAACACACATAAACATTTGGATGCTGCATTAAACAAATTCTTAAAGATAAAAAATGTAAAAAATAAATCAACTCCATAGCTGATTCCAAGTGATCAAGGGCTTAGGACGTTCCAGTTCAGCCCATTGCAGTTTCCGCCAGTAGTGGGCACTCGTGCAACGTAAGCAATGACGTACATCCGAGTGAACGAGACAGAGGGAAGTTAGAGAGTGAAGGGCATGACAATTTTGGACTGGAACGCAGAGTGAGTGAGTCAGTGAGTGAGTCAGTGAGTGAGTCAGTGAGTGAGTCAGTGAGTGAGTCAGTGAGTGAGTCAGTGAGTGAGTGAGTGAGTGAGTGAGTGAGTGAGTGAGTGAGTCAGTGAGTCAGTGAGTGATTGAGTGATTGAGTGAGTGAGTGAGTGAGTGAGTGAGTGAGTGAGTGAGTCAGTGAGTGAGTGAGTGAGTGAGTCAGTGAGTGATTGAGTGATTGAGTGAGTGAGTCAGTGAGTGAGTCAGTGAGTGAGTCAGTGAGTGAGTGAGTGAGTGAGTGAGTCAGTGAGTCAGTGAGTCAGTGAGTGATTGAGTGATTGAGTGATTGAGTGATTGAGTGAGTGAGTGAGTGAGTGAGTCAGTGAGTGAGTGAGTGAGTGAGTCAGTGAGTGATTGAGTCATTGAGTGAATGAGTCAGTGAGTCAATGAGTGATTGAGTCAGTGAGTGAGTCAGAGTCAGTCAGTGAGTGAGTCAGTGAGTGAGTCAGTGAGTGAGTCAGTAAGTGAGTCAGTGAGTGAGTCAGTGAGTGGGTGAATCAGTGAGTGGGTGAATCAGTGAGTGAGTGAATCAGTGAGTGAGTGAGTGAGTGAGTGAGTCAGTGAGTCAGTGAGTCAGTGAGTGAGTGAGTGAGTGAGAGAGTGATCCTCTCCATATTGTGAACATATTGAATGTGTGTGTTTCTCCTCAGGGATCGAGGTGGACCCGCGGCACCTGTCTCTGGTGGCCGAGTACATGTGTTTCGAGGGAGTGTACCAGCCACTGAACCGCTTCACCATCCGCTCCAGCAGCTCTCCTCTACAGCAGATGACCTTCGAGTCCTCCTACAGGTTCCTCAAGCAGGCCACCATGCTGGGTATGTGTGTGTGTGTGTGTGTGTGTCAGTCGAACCCTCGGACATCTGGAATATGAGGGTGCAAAAATCTAAACATTGAGAAAATAGTTTTTAAAGTTGTTCATTTATGTTCACAATTGTGCAGCATTTACTCACAAAAATACATGTTTTATATATTTACGGTAGGAAATGTACTAAATATTTTCATGGAACATGATCTTTACTTAATATCATAATAAATTTTTGGCATAAAAGAAAAATCGTTAATTTTGACTCATACAATGTATTGTTGGCTATTGCCACAAATTAGTTTAGAGCTTTATTAATCACCGTGGGGCAATTCATTTGAGCTTACATGGTGCCTCACATAAAACACTGATCACATACATTCAAATACATAAATACTTACAAAATAAATAAAATAAAATAAATCAGCTAAGTTTATTACATAGACGTATTGCTTCAGGCACAAAAGTAAATTTATAGCGATTTGTAGAAATTGGTTCTGGATGTAATACTCCTGTTGTTCAGCACTGTAGTGATTGTGTGTTGTGTTGTTCAGCACTGTAGTGATTGTGTGTTGTGTGTTGTGTTGTCAGGCTCCTCTGATAAGCTGCGGTCGCCCTCAGCTTGCCTGGTCGCAGGAAAGGTTGTGAAAGGAGGAACCGGCATCTTCGATCTGAAGCAGCCGTTAAACCGGGACTGAAGGATTCAGCGGCTCTAGAGTTAATAAATGGACTGACAAACTGTGTCTCTCTTTTCTCTGTATCATCAATAAATGCTTTTTCTTTTTACTTCCTGCCATTTTATTCATATTTTTTTCTTTTGTTATCATCATTTATTTTGCTGTGTCAACACATAGCTATACCACATGGGTGAAAGGACACACCGATATGTATTTAAAAAAAAATCAACTAAACATTTACAATTTCCCCAATTACATTTGCAGAACGCACATACTCTGTGCTCAGAAGGAGCTCGTTATAAGCTTAATTAACTGGATAATAAAGGTCCATTTACTAAAGCACAAACCTGATGTTATGATTACTGTATACAGTGTGTTCGTTTGTGAAAATGTGAAATGCAATTATAATTTTTATTTTATTATGTTATATTTATTAGGTTTGATTTTTGTAGTAGTAATGTTGTTATAATAGTTTTAATCTGTTGGCAATGGTTACTATTTATAATTTTTCCTAGTCATGTTTTTTTTGTGATTGTTTTTAATTTAATTAAAACCAGTTAAGGTCAGTTTAAACATTATTATTAAGTATAATTATATATTAAGTATATGGAACCCACAACAATTAAAACATTTTTTAAAAGCAAATTAAATGTCCATGTTTTTGAATTCATAAATAACAAGTGAGATTTCAATTACATTTTGACCACAGGATTAGAAAATGTCTTGTTATATTTATTTTGCTTGATTTTTGTTAAGTTATACTTTTGTTATAATAGTTTTTATCTGTTGTCAATGGTTACTATTTTTCATAGTATAATATTTTTTTATTAAAACCACTTAAAGTCAGTTTTAAAGATTTATTAATTATAATAACAAAAACTTTCTGTAAACCGTTTTTAATTCAAAAATAACAAGATTTCAATGACATTGTAACCACAACTAGAAAATATTTCCAGTTTATATTTAATTAATCGCTTTATTCTTTGATATTCCTCTGTTCTGTATGTTAATGCTAACAATTGGGTTGTACTGAATAAAATGAAATCCTAAACATGTACATAGCTTTTATGACACTGTTAAAACCTAAATGAGATACGAAAATAAAGAATAAAAGACATAAATACTGACGTGATTCTAATACTGCTTAGAAATACAGAAATACCGTTCCCACGTTCATGAATGAATCTGAATCAGCTCGCGATTCGGTCTGAATCACTCGGTTCAGTTCTGTTCATTCACATATGGAGAGGTGGAATAGACTATTTACTCCAAATCTTTCGAAACACAGACCGCTAAAAATACAGGTACAGCTTTATACTTGTAAGTGTGTTTATGCTCCAGTATAGAAACACACCTGTTGTTTTACAACAGAATAAATCCAGCACATAGACGGCATTATGTCACGTGGTGCCTGTGGCATTTCTCAGCGCTTTGTCAACACAAGCCAATCAGGCCGTTTGTGATTATCGAGAAGACTTCTATTTACACGCCCATTACCAATTGTCCAGATTAATATATTTTAAAAATTATACTTTTGCGTAAACATGTTCTGGCTGAGGATGTGGTGCGCCTTATGGCGGAAGCCCTTCGGTTTCAACTTCCGCTCTCCAGTATCCCGTCATGCACCGGTGTTTGAGCGGCACGGCATCTCAACGTGTTCCGACCGTTCCGACTCAGGGCATGCAGCGCCTTGACTGAGATAAAATCATCATCTCTGTGTGGATATTAACCCGGTGGATGAACTGATATAACTCCAACTTTACTTGAGAAACGGAATCGCGTCTGTTCGAGCGAGATGTCTTTGGTTTGTGCGAGTAAGTGAGTTTGTTTCTGTTAGCATGAGTGATTAGCAGGGTTAGCCATTGTGCGCATATTAGCAGAAACTTTGTGTTTGAGAAACTGCGCGTTAATAACGATGCTTTCTTCCGCGGCTCTGCTGTATTTCACTAAACTAGAAGCGCATAAATGTGAAATCTGAGGCCTGAAGTTCTGCTTGTGTGTCTGAAGCCCGAGCTAACTCTGTGTCGGCGAGCAAAACACCGATTAAAAAAGGCAAAACAAACATAAACGTCAAGATTTGTGAAGTCTAGCCTAATTGTTGAGTTTAACCATCAGACAATAACGTATGATATTCATTTGTTGAACAGTGGTGGAACTAGTTCTGCAGAGGAAGGAAACTTCATGTGTGTTTGTTGCTTTGAATGAAACCAATTGATCATAACGAGACACTAACTTTATTTTAATGTGTCTTTTGATGCATTTAAGTGCTGAATACTATTAATTATCATGTCCTTTCAGGAGTAGGGTTTAGTTCAGGGTTAGTTGCATGTAATGACGCACAATGTATTGTTATTATCATTACCACAGTAAGTACTAGTATCTAAACAAGGACACTGTAAAATGATGTTGCATGATTATAAATGCATGTCTTGTCCTCTTCCAGTCTCCAACGAGGTTCCGGAGCACCCGTGTGTCTCTCCCGTGTCCAACCAGGTGTTCGAGCGGCGTCTGATCGAGAAGTACATCGCTGAGAATGGAGCCGACCCCATCAACGGCCAGCCTCTGTCTGAGGAGCAGCTCATCGACATCAAGGGTACAGGAGCTCCACACACACTCGGCCCACCTCACAGTGCTCACACACGCACTCGGCCCACCTCACAGTGCTCACACACACGCTCGGCCCACCTCACAGTGCTCACACACACGCTCGGCCCACCTCACAGTGCTCACACACACGCTCGGCCCACCTCACAGTGCTCACACACACGCTCGGCCCACCTCACAGTGCTCACACACACACTCGGCCCACCTCACAGTGCTCACACACACGCTCGGCCCACCTCACAGTGCTCACACACACTCTCGGCCCACCTCACAGTGCTCACACACACGCTCGGCCCACCTCACAGTGCTCACACACACACTCGGCCCACCCCACAGTGCTCACACACACGCTCGGCCCACCCCACAGTGCTCACACACACACTCGGCCCACCTCACAGTGCTCACACACACACTCGGCCCACCTCACAGTACTCACACACAACCTCGGAAACCTGACACTCAACGCCAGAAACACACACCAAATCTGGAAAATCATACACTAATTCTCAGCCTTCGACTCATTTTCAAATTCATAAAACACTTTTTGCAAACCACAACACACACTTCTCTATGTAACACACACACATCTAACAGGAAGTATCTTGATTTCCTTTTTCAAACACAAATATTAAAACACCACAGTAATTCATCAGAGCCTCACACACACACACACTCCTCACATGTGCAAACACTCATTGCTTTACTGAACACCAGTCAATCATGGCTTTAGAATAGGCCTATAAACAGGTCAAAGGTCAAGTTATGGGTTCTTCGGGCTGTGTAATACTGTATTCAAAACCACAAACACTTACAGTAAAAAAAACAGTAGTCAACATTTGAAGTGGATCAAAAGCTTTTATCAAAGTTATACATGAATTTTGAACAATACCTGTTCTTGTGTTAGGACAACTCTGATGAACTTCAGATGTTGAGTACTGTAGTTCGGTTTCAGTCTTCCTTTCGTGTTTACCGTGAACTTTTCAACATCTCTCTACCAATTACTTTCACTCTCTTACTGAAATGAACACAGGAGCTCATGAAAGAAGAGCTTTAGGATTTGAATAACTGTGTGTATATTATACATCCAAAAATATAATATTATGGCAAAGGTGTTTGCAACGTAAGACCAATGTTTGCCCTTGAGATGTTTGTGATATTTTGAATGCAGTGCTTCATTTGAAAATGTGTGTGAGCAGTTGAAGAAAGCTAAGATGAATGCACAGGTCCAGTATAATGATCCTCACACCTGTTCTCCTCTCTCAGTGTCTCACCCCATCCGCCCGAAGGCTCCCTCTGCCACCAGCATCCCTGCCATCCTCAAATCCCTGCAGGACGAGTGGGTGAGTTCCCGACCCGAGCACAGGGTCTTCTGCACAGATGAGTTTGTCCAGGGACGAGGTTCTTCTGGTTATTTCAGCCTAAAGTCCTGACTCGGGTTGCGTACCGAGACCCGGCACCGATAGGGAACCGGTCCCTAAGTAACCGGACCGAATCCAAACACAGATTTCTCCTCAGCCGTCGGGTGTAAACACTGCCCTCTTCTTCTCCGAAACGGACGCTAGTTAACTCTCGACGCGTATGATCGTTCACACCGGTGTGATTAATGTTCAGATCACATGATCATCAGCTTCTTTCGCTTCACAGCATTAAGGTGATGATCTAAATAGCGCTCAGCGTGTGCAGGACATAACTCAGGAGAGCTGTGGTGTTAGGCCAGAGAAGGAAACGTGTGAAAGAAGAGCTGGTTAGTAGAACACCAGAACACAGACTCTGCTGGTGTCAGCACTGTAGTGTTGCTTACTGTTAGATTATTGTAGCTGGCTTAGGTGTTATTGTGAATTTATGATGTAAATTTGTTGTTTTGTATTTAGACTACTTATATTTATATATTCACTATAAAAAAATTATATTCAAGTTAAAAAAAAAAATATTTTATTTTTTTCAATAATAAACCGTTCTTTAATGTCATTCACCATCGTTTTGAAGTTCTTTTTTTGAAGTATGGGTTCAGGCTCTGTTCAGGCACCGGTGCTGTTTTAAAAGTATTGATTTGGCACCGGTATCGAAACCCAAACGATCCCCAACCCGAGTCCTGACCCATGCGAATCATGCAGATCAGTAATACAGTTAAAAAAATGAGGTCAGGAATTGGATACTTGTTATAAAAAATTAATTTTGGATTCCTTTGTGTGCATTTTAATATGACTTTAAAGCACTGCTGTGCACTCTCAGAGACTTTCATGTGATTTTGAACCGTTTAAGCACGAGACGACTCGGCTGTTTACTGACAGCACTAATATTCCTGCGGCGTCTCTATAATAACACTGATCAGACAGAGAGAAGATTATGGCCTGTTATTTTACATTTGATTAGTTTCTGAACCTGAATACCTGAAAACACTGTTTATTTCAGTCGTATATGTGTTCAGTTGTGTCTGTTTGTTGCGATTGCTAATTTATTTTTTGTTACTCTTTAATCACTGAGTGTTTGCTTGTCTTTAATAATGCTTGAAGTGTGTATCAGTCAGTCTAGTTGTTCCTCTATGGCAGTGGTTCCCAACCTTTTTTTGTCTGAGACCCCCTTTTTCCCAAGAAAATATTTTAGGGCCCCCCTTCACATTTAATGATATTATCGCTCTTGTAAGCTTGCAGCAAGGATGACAAAATATGTTGTTTTTCAAACAAACGGTGTTTACTATAACCAGATATGTTTATGCACAAATAATAGCCTATAATATTGAAAATACAATAACAAAAACATCAGTAGGCCCTTTGTAATTTAAAAACGTAAGCCTAGGAGTAGCCTATAAATTGGCCCTATTTGAAATACAATAACAAAAATATTCACACTGGTGTGTAGGTAAAAAAGAAAAGAAAAGAATATTACTAAATGACTGCTGTCTGGGACCTCAATACTTGCATGTTATTTGTGAGGCTTTATCAATGTGAGGCTTTATTTTTGACGCTTTTGGCGCTATAGCGAGCAATAATAAACTTGCGTTTATTAACAGAATAATGCGTCTTTCGGAAGAACATTGTAGCCGGAACTACTTCTCTCTGTGTGCGTCTATGACGAGTCACGCAGGTACTGGGCTACTCCGCAGCGGCAGCGATCCAATCTAGTGTAAAATAGTCCCAATGTAAACACTTATTATACCATAGTTGTTCAGGATAATACAAAAACACGGATTGGAAAATGGATTCATGATGAACTCGCTCATTATATAAATTTGGTAAATTTTTAACAGAAAAAAGTTAAGGGCTTTTATTTAATGCTCATTGCTCTAAACTTTTCAAAATATGACGCGACCCCCCTGAGAGCTCGCTGAGGCCCCCTTGTGGGCCGCGACCCCCCTGTTGGGAACCACTGCTCTATGGTGTTTCTAAACCTCAGGCAAACGCTCCTCGTGTAAGTGTTCTTCAGCCTGTAGAGTTTTGCTCATGATATTCAGATACAATTAAATGTTTTGCAATCAGACTTAAAATATGAATGATATCTAAGTTTTTTTTTCTACCTTATTGGAATCGAAATTAGAAATTGATAGGAATCGAAATCGATAAGTAGAGTCGTAATCGGAAACGTTAAAGTTCAAGCGATACCCAGCCCTAGTG
Source organism: Vimba vimba (assembly GCA_022828995.1). Taxonomy (NCBI): domain Eukaryota; kingdom Metazoa; phylum Chordata; class Actinopteri; order Cypriniformes; family Leuciscidae; genus Vimba; species Vimba vimba. The sequence continues at coordinate 34,657,556 of CM040833.1, forward strand.
TGTTTAGCTCTAGCAGTGGCAGTAATGGGCTAGCGGTGTACAGTTAGAGACGGGTGAGAGCTAAGCTGACGTTACCCCAGTGCATTACTAGCGGTGTGAGAGCTTCGGCTGAACACTGGATAGCTTTACGTGCACAACTTCTGTTTCAATCGGACTGAATTCATTCTGATTGATGAATCTGAATGTAGTGTATAACCACTGGTTCTTTATTTGTTTTAAACAGCAGATTTAATATTTATCCATTTCTGGTCATATTTAGAGATAATGAGCATATGAACCGTTGTGCCGCTGTTTAGTCGTGTGTGTATGAGTCTGAAGCCAGCACTGGTGGGCCGTTGTCCTGCTCCTCTTCACACACGCAGGGAAAGGAGGATTACAGGAGGACGAGACACTCGTTTATACGACACTTTATTCATCAGGAGAATAGCTCGTTCTGCGCGTCACACGTCATTACGCTGTTTCTACATCATTACGCTGTTTCTACATCATTACGCTGTTTCTACATCATTACGCTGTTTCTACATCATTACGCTGTTTCACTGCATCAGATTTCAGTCTGATTCCTGCGGGATTATTAGTGTGCATGTAAGCGTAGCCGTGTGAGGGACCGTGGACAGTAGCTGGCTCACGCTGCTCTGGATACCTTAATTTTTATTTTACTTTTTTTTTTTTTTTTTTTTCACTTCTACAAAAATCTGCCAAATATCTTCTTTAAAAGAAGACCAATCTTACTCCAGATCATTCTTGAATTACAACCATTTTAAGTTCGTAATCTGCATTTTCACGTCTCTTCAAAAACGGGGGTGTGACACTCAAGGGGTGAAAGTAGCCTACATGTCAGTCATCTACATGGACGATTGCTCAGAACTTTGAAACCTGTTCACCTGTGTTTTTCACTTGCACGATCTCGTGTGTGTGTGTGTGTGTGTGTGTGTGTGTGTGTGTGTGTGTGTGTGTGTGTGTGTGTGTGTGTGTGTGTGTGTGTGTGTTCCAGGACGCAGTGATGCTGCACAGCTTCACCCTGAGACAGCAGCTTCAGACGACTCGACAGGAGCTGTCCCACGCTCTCTACCAGCACGACGCCGCCTGCAGGGTCATCGCTCGCCTCACCAAAGAGGTCACCGCTGCCCGAGAGGGTAAGAGAGTGTGTGTGTGAGGTCCTCTCTGGGGTCGTGACGGACAGCACTCACCTGTTGATCTTCTGTTTGCAGCTCTGGCCACGCTGAAGCCTCAGGCTGGACTGGTGGCTCCTCAGGCGGCTCCTGCGTCCCAGCCCGCAGCCGCGGTCAGTACTGCACATCACACACACACATATCAAGCGTTGCATCTGTTATTGAAATGAAATGACATTCACCTATTAAAGTGCATTCACTTTTGAAACAATTGTTCTTAAATAGAATATATTTTAAAAAACTATTTATCTTTGTTAAAGCTTCAAAAGTAATCTTCTCTTTTCAACCCTCTACACACACCTTGGCAATAGAATCGCCATTGGCTAGTCATTTTTTTGGGTTACTCGCCAGATTATCTTTGTAAAATGGTACAGATTTTTAAATATCAAAATGTACACTCTTAAAATCAGTCAATCAAGCATATTATGATAATCAAGCATTATTTAATGATAGAACTTTAGTAATTAGAACTAAAACTTGACATGCATGAATGCGTATTTGACGGTTTAACATTACTTCAGTGTGGTGCTTAAGATATTGTTCGTCATTCAGTGTTTCTGTAAAAAAAAAAAAGATAATAGTAATTATTATGAAAAGATAATAATCCTACTACTGATTCTGCTACTAATAATGATGATATAGCCTACAACACATGAGCTTCTGGGTTCATGAACGTTAATCACGTTGTCAGCGCTGTTGTGTACAATAGATCAAACTGATAATCGATTGTGAACCGCAATAATCAAATCATGAGATTCAGGAGCTAGCGTTCATGGCACAGTCTAGTGTAGTGTTTGATTGTAATGTGTGTCCCCTGTTTAGGGAGCCGGCGGAGAGGCCATGGAGGTCAGTGAACAGGTGGGAATGACCCCGGAGATCATACAGAAGGTGCGTGACACACAAGTGTTCATCAGGGATATGATTGTGTGTGTGAGATCACATGTTCAGAAGTGATCAAGCTGGTCTCCTCTCTTTGCAGCTCCAAGACAAGGCCACCGTCCTGACCACCGAGAGAAAGAAGGTGCGCTTTCAGTCGTTTTTACGTTTAATTTATGTGCTTTTACACGTGTTCTTAACCTTCTGTGTGTGTGTATGTGTGTGTGTTGTTCAGAGAGGAAAGACCGTGCCGGAGGAGCTGGTCAGAGCAGAGGATCTGAGCAAGTATCGTCAAGTGGCGTCCCATGCTGTGAGTAACCAAGACACAAGCGTTTCCCATTGTTCACGAGTTGTGTTCCCCAAACAAATCTGTGTATCTCATATCTGTGGTTTATAACGCTTCTCACCGGATCTCCCAGCGCTGTGTAGCAGCGGTGTCTCGTGATCCAGATGGGTCCGTGATAGGGGTGTGTGATAGACATCTTCATCAATAATAGCGTGACATTATCCAGAATGTCCCTCACTTCACTAAAACACATCGAGTTGCACTCGTTCACTACATGTAGTCTAGTAGGTTAGACTAGTGCACTTGTGTGTTTAGAGTGCACACTTTCACTGCGTGATTTACTGTAGTAAAATCCTTTATAATGACCTCAATATTCAAGAGAAGGGGCAAAAATACCTCTGTCTTTATATTTATATCATTTAATGTAGTTAATCGATATCACATGAAGAGTGCTGTTTATTTCTCCAAATATCAGCATAATTACAAATGTAATCTTGTAAAAAAAAAAAACAAGTTCATATTAAGTGACTTGCCTTTTAGACACATTGCCTGTTTTTACTCCATTTCATAAATGAAAATTGTTCCAGACAAACACACAGCGGTGTTTCGATAACGAATGATTCAATGACTCGCTCGTTAAGACAAATGCTTCGTTCCTGAATGAATCAGCCGTTTGAATGAATCAGTTGAAACTCATTAACAGTGACTTAATTTCACATTTAAAGTATCTTTTCTTTTTTTAAATCCATTTAAAATATCAATATTCAACGTTTAAAACCTCAGCACATTATTTCTGCATGTGTAAGTGCGGGTTAAACGCATTGATGTTCCTCTGATCTGCGTTCAACAGTCTGTGTAAAAGCATCTACACTTCAGATGCAGCTTCAGTGTTCCCCTGCAGTGCAAACATGCGTTTTATTAAAACTGATTTCATTTAATAGGTAACAGCCCTAATGTGTCTTATTGTTATTATTGAATTTATGGATTAAATGTGAGAATTTGACACAAAATATGATGCATACATTTAATTAGCTTAAAATGGCTTTATAAAGGTGGAAATCAATGTAAACTGATTGTAAAAGCTGATTCTGTCCCTGCTGTGAACTGGCCACAGCATATGAAGAATATCAGGAACTTTAGGAGTCTGTGTCCACGAACCTGCCAAGATACAAACACTCTCATTAAAATATCCTCTAAATATTATCTATAAAATCCCACAAAAATATTGAGATCATCTTTTGTCAATATCGCACACCCCCAGTCTGCGAGTAAACTGGTGTGATCGCTGTTCCAGTACGACCTGTCCAGTTGCTCTGAGAAGAAAAGGCTCTCAGTCCTGAAGCCCTGGCTGTGTGTGTTTATGGTTTTTACAGTATTGCGTTCGCTCAGCAACATGCGAACATCAAGCTTTGTCTTCCGCTTCACAGGGTCTTCACAGTGCCAGTGTACCAGGAATCCTCTCTCTGGATCTCTGCCCAACAGACACCAACAAAGTCCTCACCGGTACGTTACAATACATTCACACCAGGCCTTAGAAAGTCAGATGTGTCAAATTTAAGGCCATCAAAAGTCTTAGATATCCTAAATGGTATGAGTCTTAATCTTCATTTGGGGACTGAAGAACAGGAATTGTAATATGGCTTTAAAGTGCCACTGAAGTGCCTTGATACGCACAGCTTTGTTTGATGCGTTGACGTAATTTCCACTGAAACAGGGGCTAAGGCGGGACATGAATGGCTCCTCCCCCTTTTCAAATCACTGCTATATGCTTAAAGGGATATTCACCCAAAAATGAGAATTAGCTCATGCTTTACATGGCTGAATGTCTTTTGAAGTCCAACAAAGTGCATCCATGGATATGGATGAATGGATATTTTTGGGTGAACTATCCCTTTAAGTTTGATTCTAAAAACCCTGCACACGAATACGGCATGATCACACGTGGTCAGATTAGATCATGTGTCTCCTGTGAGCGCTCGCACATGTAACTCACAGTGTGTTTCTCTTCAGGTGGTGCGGATAAGAACGTGGTGGTGTTCGACCGGCGAGAGGAGCAGATTGTCGCCACCCTCAAAGGACACACTAAAAAGGTCTCGTCCGTCATCTACCACCCTGCTCAGGTATGCCCTCGCTCCTCACACACACACACTCGTCCATCAGAGGTGTGTGTCAGATCTCTCCCGCTCTCTCACACACACTCGTCCATCAGGAGGTGTGTGTCAGATCTCTCCTGTGCTCTCACACACACTCGTCCATCAGAGGTGTGTGTCAGATCTCTCCCGCTCTCTCACACACACTCGTCCATCAGGAGGTGTGTGTCAGATCTCTCCTGTGCTCTCACACACACTTGTCCATCAGAGGTGTGTGTCAGATCTCTCACCGCTCACACACACACTCGTTCATCAGGAGGTGTGTGTCAGATCTCTCACCGCTCACACACACACTCGTTCATCAGGAGGTGTGTGTCAGATCTCTCACCGCTCACACACACACTCGTCCATCAGGAGGTGTGTGTCAGATCTCTCACCGCTCTTCCCCTGTTCTCCTCAGTCGGTGGTGTTCTCGGCGTCTCCGGACAGCACGATCCGCGTGTGGTCGGTCACTGGGGGAAACTGTGTGCAGGTCATCAGGGCCCACGAGGCGGGAGTCACCGGCCTCTCTCTGCACGCCACTGGAGACTATCTGCTCAGCTCCTCTGAGGACCAGGTAACACTCTCACTCACTCACTCTCTCTCACTCACTCACTCACACTCTCTCACTCACTCTCTCACTCTCACTCTCACTCTCACTCTCACTCTCTCTCTCTCACTCACTCTCTCTCTCACTCACTCACTCACACTCACTCACTCATTCTCTCACTCACTCTCTCACTCTCACTCTCTCACTCACTCACACAAGCAACACACATTGTTTCATATCACAGTATGATCTGTATGAATCGAGAGCCCCTTTAACTTGTTTGCTGGTTCAGTTTCTCTTCTCGTGAAAAGAACAAAATCTTTGTTTGCATCAGTTTTCTGTGTTTGTTAAATATGAGTGTAAAGCATCTCGTGTGTGTGTGTGTGTGTGTGTTGTAGTATTGGGCCTTCTCTGATGTGCAGACTGGACGTGTGCTGACTAAAGTCACTGATGAGACTGCTGGGTGTGGTATGTGTTACAGATATTAACCATATATTCTGTGTGCTGTTGATAATATAAATATTCATTAGGGATGCACCGATACGAACATTCTGGCCGATAACCGATAATTCCTTATATTTGAAAGCCGATAACCGATATATTAGCTGATAAATCTTAATTTTATAATGATTCAAATTAAGTCTCACCATTTAAAGCTGTGTCCCAAACACACAATTATAATGTTCTCATAATTTTATGTAGTCTTTATGTCAGACTTGCGCTGCTCATCCTTTTTTGAAGTGATTTCAAGCAATTCAAACCCATCATGTTGGACAGTGTGTATCTGAAGTGTCTCAGCTGAAGGAAATAATCCATCATTTATCGGCTTTAATATATCGGCCAAATCTTCTTTTATTAAAAATGAACATATATCGGCCTGATAGCGATATGGTGGGCGATATATCATGCATCTCTAATATTAACCACATTATTTATACGCTTTGGAATTAAAAACTCTTATTCAGAACTAGTTTAATGTGACGTGTAGTTTCACTGACAGCAGGGCCTGGTCTGGAAATGGGAATATTCCCCCATGGGCTCTGCCTGACCTGTGTCAGTCTTTCCTCGAATCTCAGCTTAAACTAGATTTTCACTGTTTCATATGTCTTGCATTAGATATTTTGAATCTTCTTCCTAATATTGGCTTCTGGTTGAAATGAATGTAAATGTATAACATGCATATAAAACATATATTGATCTTCAAAAGGCTGAACAATATTTGTTCCACAGTCCTTAAATGTGTGAATGCATGTGTGTGAATAAACTGAGGTGTTTCCCGCTCTTCTCCTCCAGCTCTGACCTGTGCTCAGTTTCATCCCGACGGCCTGATCTTCGGCACCGGCACAGCCGACTCTCAGATTAAGATCTGGGATCTGAAGGAGCGCACCAATGTGGCCAACTTCCCCGGACACTCGGGCCCTGTGACGGCCATCGCCTTCTCTGAGAACGGCTACTATCTGGCCACCGGTAGGTCACATGACCCGCACTGCGCTTCATACAATGCTGATCATTACTGTCAAGCTGCTTTGGAACAGTGTTAATGTTGTAATATCTCTGAATTATGAAACTGTTTTCAGCTTGGTGTCATTATTCAGCTCAGTTTAAAAAAAAATCTGTTCAGTTTAAAAACTCAATAGTTATGTTTCCATCAGCCTATTTTTATGTGTGTTTTAGGATAGTGCATAAAAAAAATGCAGGATGGCAACGTTCATAAATTCTGAATCTTCTAAAAAATATAAAAAATATCCGATAAGACACTCATATGTTAGAAACACATTCACCACATAAGTCCCTCTATGAGCAAAGACCTCTTTGGCTCAGCGTCGGCTGTGGATCTCTGGATGAGTGTGTAATGGTCCCGGATGTTTGTCTGTGGATCTCTGGATGAGTGTATAATGGTCCTGAGTGTTGTTTGTGGATCTCTGGATGAGTGTGTAATGGTCCCGGATGTTTGTCTGTGGATCTCTGGATGAGTGTGTAATGGTCCTGAGTGTTGTTTGTGGATCTCTGGATGAGTGTGTAATGGTCCTGAGTGTTGTCTGTGGATCTCTGGATGAGTGTATAATGGTCCTGAGTGTTGTTTGTGGATCTCTGGATGAGTGTATAATGGTCCTGAGTGTTGTCTGTGGATCTCTGGATGAGTGTGTAATGGTCCTGAGTGTTGTCTGTGGATCTCTGGATGAGTGTGTAATGGTCCTGAGTGTTGTCTGTGGATCTCTGGATGAGTGTATAATGGTCCTGAGTGTTGTTTGTGGATCTCTGGATGAGTGTGTAATGGTCCTGAGTGTTGTCTGTGGATCTCTGGATGAGTGTATAATGGTCCTGAGTGTTGTCTGTGGATCTCTGGATGAGTGTGTAATGGTCCTGAGTGTTGTCTGTGGATCTCTGGATGAGTGTGTAATGGTCCTGAGTGTTGTCTGTGGATCTCTGGATGAGTGTATAATGGTCCTGAGTGTTGTCTGTGGATCTCTGGATGAGTGTGTAATGGTCCTGAGTGTTGTCTGTGGATCTCTGGATGAGTGTGTAATGGTCCTGAGTGTTGTCTGTGGATCTCTGGATGAGTGTATAATGGTCCTGAGTGTTGTTTGTGGATCTCTGGATGAGTGTGTAATGGTCCTGAGTGTTGTTTGTGGATCTCTGGATGAGTGTGTAATGGTCCTGAGTGTTGTCTGTGGATCTCTGGATGAGTGTATAATGGTCCTGAGTGTTGTTTGTGGATCTCTGGATGAGTGTGTAATGGTCCCGGATGTTTGTCTGTGGATCTCTGGATGAGTGTGTAATGGTCCCGGATGTTGTGTGTTCCGCAGGTGCTCAGGACAGCTCACTGAAGCTGTGGGATCTGAGGAAACTCAAGAACTTCAAGACAATCACTTTGGACAACAATTATGAGGTGTTGTATAAGCCCCAGATGTGTATAAGAGCATGTGCTCTTCACGAGTTCCTCACTGTTCTCCCTGAGAGCCTGTCTGATGATCCCGTGTGTCTGATGATCCCGTGTGTCTGATGATCCCGTGTGTCTGATGATCCCGTGTGTCTGATGATCCCGTGTGTCTCCTGTAGGTGAAGTCTCTGGTGTTCGACCAGAGCGGGACATATCTGGCCGTCGGTGGATCCGACATCAGAGTTTACATCTGCAAGCAGTGGTCTGAGGTGCTCAACTTCTCTGGTACGTCCTGCCAAACTACACTCTGTGTGTGTGTGTGTGTGTGTGTGTGTCCAAGAGTCACTCAGAAACGCCTTCCTCTGGTGCTCTTCACTCATTTTAGACCGAAAAATTGTACATTCGTTTTTATTGTAAAAATGTCTTCATCGGAATGGTACGAAACTTGCTAAAGGTTTGTGTGAACACCAAAAACAAACATTGAAACAGGTTAAATGGTCCTGAGAGAAACGGTCCCGCTTGAGCTCCTCGCGGTCAGAAACGAGCGCACTGTAAATGAATGAGAGAGTTTCCTCTAGTGGAAGCGTTTGGTACTGCAGCCGAACACACTCTCACTGAAAGCTCATTCACTGAGACATCAGCCGCACATCTGGAGCACCACTGGATTACATTTATGGCTTTCATTTTCTAGCAGTTTTAGAGTAAAGTTCATTTTTTAAAACTTGTTTCACTTCATCAATAATCTGCCGAGTGTCGTCTCTGAAAAGAGATCAAACTGAAGTCTGAGCGCTGAAGCATTCAAGATTTACCAGTTTAAGTTCAGGTCAATGCTCAAAGTGAATAAAGTGATTATAAATACAGTAAATATAATCAGGGTTTCTGCAGGGCATTAAAAAGCATTAAAAGTCATTAAATGGATTTTGTGAAAATTAAGGCCTTAAATGGCATTAAAAAGCATTTCATTTTAGTCCTACAGGCATTACACATTTACAGTTTTGAAGAAAATGTTTTATTATCAATTTATTTGAATATAGTCTATATAATTAATCCTTTTTATTTGCTGTTGCAAAATATGTACATTAGTGTGATAAACACGCGGAACCGGTTTGGTAATTGCTTGCGGCCGGAGACATTTATTATAGGTTTATGCGAGGATTGTTTAAGTTCACTTAAATTAAAAGTTATTTTTTTAAGCCTAATGTTAAAAAATTGTTAGCTTTCAATTACACTGTAATGTTGTATGGCTATAATTAATGTTTACAATTAGAGGGGAAAAATCATTTTTATCCAGACATCAGTAGCTGTATTAGTATCAGTGATACTGGCCTTTATGTTGTCTCTACATTCATTTGTAGATTAACTGTGAAATTATTACATTATAAAATATATAAACTCATATAAACCTATAAAAATGTAAGTGTTTTTAATTGCGATTAATCACAGAAAAAAATGTGCGATTAATCGAGTTAATTTGGTTTAATGGATTGACAGCACTATAGTATCCGAGGTTAGTCGGGTCATGTATGGCATTAAAAATGTTTAAGAAAAATGTTGTGCGCTCTGATCTGATGTGTGTGTGTGTGTGTGTGTGTGTGTTGTAGATCACTCTGGCCTGGTGACCGGCGTGGCGTTCGGAGAGCACGCTCAGTTCCTGGCCTCCACCGGCATGGACCGAAGCCTGAAGTTCTACAGCCTGTGATGAAGCGAGTCGTCAGTGCTCAGCTGTGCATGTGTGTTGTAGATATACATAATCATCATCATCATCATCATCGTGATGAGTCCTCTGAGCGTCCAGAACACACTTCAGGCGCTCCTCTCTGTCACTGCTCTTCTCCTCCTCTAAGCTCTGACTGTAGGCTGGTAAACTCTGTTAGTGTCCCATGACTGTTCTTCTTTTTTTAACCCTTTTGTGGACAATAACAACAACTGTGACATAGATTCCAATAAAGTTTAAATGGTTTTTATGTATTGTTCTGGTGTGATTTTCATGTCCATTGAAGGTCGTTGCTAGCCTAGCAAGCCAGACCTACATCAAGATGTTAGGTCTGGCAACTCTCCATAGGCACGGCTCAGTCCGAGGGGCTGTCTTTCAAAGTCCCTCTGCACGCAATAGGACAGCGCTCTCCCAAAAGCGGAGCTAACGTTAGATGATATTCAACTTTTTCCGTATCCGGTCGGCAAAACTACAAACACATCTTCCTTTAAGAATGACTTGAGTGCCGTTCTTTGCTCTTTTCTCAAAGAAAAGCTCAACTCTAAGTCCTCCAGAGTCGCAGCCAAAGCCGATTCGAGAGACTGTTCTCCAGCAGCCATTCTTTGTTTTCAAGTAGCAGGGAACCGTCGCAACTCTGTCGTCATTGTTAAGCCCGCCCCCGCCTACTCTATACGCGACGTGATTGGCCTGACTAGAGTTTGGTTATTCCAGCTCGAAAGTCAACGGAGAGTTGCTAGACCACCCTGGCTGCAAAATACACTTTGCTGCCTCTAGGGTGCGTCTAGATCTCTAGGCTAGGTCTGCAGGAACTGAATCTAATCGAGGAGCCGTGGAGCGTGAGTTATGGCGATGAACACGCTAAAAGCCAAACCACGTTCATAGTGCCTAAAACTCAGGGTTGGAGCAAACTAAGCTGAAACACACCTGGATATCCTCCTGAACCGGCTTCATGGCCCCTGGTGTCTCATCTAATCTATTCTTCCAACTCCAGAGTGTGATGTGTAGATGATCCACCACAGTGTGCCTCGTATCGGGAAATTCTCAGTTTGTGTAAATCCACTTGGGGATCAGTGAATTTATTTTTTTTCCCACATATCTAGTACAATTATGTGGTTATGTTTCATTAATACAGTGTTTACTTTTTCCTTGATTCACCCTGAAAGAATGGAAGTGAGTGTGACAACATGCCCCATAGGTGGAGTACATTATAACACGACCATATGACAGATTAAAATATTGTCTGATCTAATCAAACAAATATACAAGACAAACTAAAATATTTTGTCAATAAAATACAATTAACTTTTTCATATAAAATAATGGCATTTTTTAAATTAAAAATAAATTAAATTTGAGTTTGACAGCAAAACACAGCTATACATAATAATAATGAATAATTTCTGAACTTTGTCTCTGTCTTTATTCACCTTTTTCCTCTAGTTTTTCAATATAATTCATAAACGTAACGCAGTGTGACAACATGCCCCGCCTGCAGACTGGGGTTTAAACCCGGCGAGTGTGTTTCTGCTGCTGAGACCAGCAATATATGTTAATGTGTGTTTATATTGAATGGGTAATAAAACATTTTTAAATGTGTCTTGCTTCTAAGAGTTGCCACTCTAAAAGTTGTACTTGTACTGTATATGACAGAGTATTTCACTGATGAGGAGCTGAGCGCCAGCAGGGGGAGCCCATCATCTGTCGAGCTCATACACACATAATGCAGGGATACAGTCATTAGTGTAGTTGTACACGCGTCCTCCTTCAGCTCGTGCTTCACTCGTCTTTCTGCTGTCAAAACTGCTTTTCTTAGAGTAACTTTGATGTTGTTAGTAATAGTTCAAGATGAACACTTACTGGACTGAGTTTTGATTATACATCTTAATTGTATTTTTGTTGTTGTTGTTGTTTTTTAGAAAAGTCAAATATAATCATCAGGTTTTTTATTAAGGTTTATTTGTTTATCTCTCAATCATCGTTATATATCATTGCATTATATGTTTTAAAACTATAGATCATAAAACTATGCACTTAAATATTGTCTTAAGACTATTATTGGCAGATATTGATATTTATATGCATTTTAAGTATCTGCTATACTGTTATAAAGATCTCACTGATTTACATTAAAATCATGATATTTTTGTTCATATTCATATCAGCATCTGCAGCGAATAGCATATTTTTGCTCGTTTTCAGCCTCTGAATAAAACTTTTTTTTCCTCCATATTCTCACTACCATATCAGACTATATGAGCCATAAACGCCTGGTGGATCAAATATGATATATTCAGCTGCTTTTATACAACCAGTTAATAAACAAGATTTTTTGTATTATTATTATTATGAATTCGTGGAACTTAAATGTTGAAAAAAATAAAAACAGCACGAGTTTATCAAGTCGTTTATTTCACTTACATGGTTTACAAGCAGAAAAAGTGCTGACAATTCTGAATAAAAAAGCACTACACATAGGCCTATACAAAATGATATTGCAGGAAAAAAATTATACATCTTTGATATCAATAACTTATGGCATTCAAAGAAAAACCAGTAACACTCAGAGCATAACTGAGTGTCGTCGTCAGTGCTTCGCAGTATTTACAGTGTTCGGCTTATCTCTACATTTATGACTATTACAGTAGTCTTAAAGAAAAACCTGCAGGGTAAAGTCACACACCCAGTGAATGCCGTTACAAACTAATATTCACATTAGAGAAGTGACGTCAAAAATCAAGTGGGAGTTGATCAGACCTGCAGATTTAGTGAGTGTTCTCTGAGAAAAGACAAGGGAAATATAACACTTGTGTCTCTGCATCAACACACACTTCAGAGCTCACCAGTTAACGGTTCGGCTCAAGGACATATGAAACAACTACAATATTTTCAGGGTTTTTCAAGGGTTGTTCTTATTTTTTTATTCTTATAAAAATGAAAAACGTTCTTGTCATGGCCTGTTCCAGACAGACCCGGTTGAAAGAAGGAAGACATTATTAGGGATTTTTAGAGGTCTCGTGTTCTCGAGGCGTCCCAGACAGCAACACTGCGTCGGCCCACATCCGGCCCACATCCGGTTAATGGTAAATGTAGAAATGATAGAAAAGTGAAGCTCATCTTGTTTTACAGTCTATGGTTTAATCCAGATGTGGACCAGATACCCAAAATGACATGGCATTAGAAATCAGAAATGTTTTTTGCTGTTGTTGTGGCACAGGGTTGGCGCACTGCATTATGGGGGAGTGTGTGTGTGTGGCTGGTCGAGGCCGAGCGAGCGCCTGTACGCGGCCGAGAGCCTGTAGAGCACATCGGCCCGAGGACACGACTGGGCTTCGGCCTTCTGGGTCAGGAGCATCTCAAACAGAGAGCTCACCTCGGACATCAGCGCTCGGCCCTCCAGCACGCTCTTCCCCGGGCTCTTCCCGAAGGTGGAGAACGAGCTGGGGTCGTCGGGACGGGCCTCGGGACCCCGGGCATCAGGGGACGGGGGCCCGTCAGGGACAAACAGGTTCTCATGGTAGTCCGCTGTCAGAGGGAGAGAGAGACGGGCCATCCATGCTGGATCGGGGATGTCTGAGAACACATCATCTACACAAACAGAGAGAAGAAATATGGCAGAGACATTTTATACACTGATATAGTTGATCAGAGTACTTTAACATTTACAACAGCATGGATAATTCAAAGTTAGCAATAAGGTCCTCAAGGCTGTGCTGTATCGTAATTTAGTCATGGCTGAAGGCCATTGTTAGACTTATACTTATTCACGATACAACACTAGCCTTTTATTCAATATTACATATTAAAATTTTAAATAAATATTAAAGGCATATAATATGTATCAATGCGACTTTCATGAAGTAAAATCACTAAAAGCATTCCTTCCGCTGGAAAAAATAGTCCCTGACCGTGAACAGCAACAGAAGTTACACACATTATTTCTCCATTAGATGGAGACAAACACTGTGTTTATGAGTGAGTCAGTCAGTAGAGAAGACTTTTACACTGAAAGCACTCAAACTTGTGAACACGAAGAAGTGAAGCAACTGACAGAGGACTATGGCACGGGAAAACCCCTGAACTGTTAAAAGAACAAGATATTGCAGCGGACATTCAAACGGAATTTTTATTATGAATATAGGACTGATCTACTGTAAATGCAGGTACACTCACTCACTCGATCTCTCACCATACTCTGTAAGACTCTATAAGCTTCAGTGAACAATATGAATGAGATCAAACGTTTGCGTTGCTAAGAGTGGTTGCTAGGGGTGCTGTGTAGTGATACATAGAACCGTTGGGTGAAGCGGCCATAGCCGTGTTTTATCGTGAATAACACACAGATATTGACCAATCAGAATCAAGGGCGGCAACTAACCGTTTAAACTCTTAGAAATAAAGTTCTGTGGGTTCTATACTGGTTCTGTATAGAACTCTAGGGTTCTTCACAGTTTTGAAGAACCCAAATGCCAGAAAGATGCTATATTAGGAGAAATGCATAATACTTTCATGTTTAACCGGTTATTTTAGTTGTTTTTAGTGATAAAGTATGTTTGGTTTAAAGGGATAGTTCACCCAAAAATGAAACTTATGTCATAATTTAGTCACCCTGAATTTGTTCAAAACGTGTATGAGTTTCTTTCTTCTGCTAAACACAAAAGAATATATGCTGAAGAATGTTTGCAAACAACCAGTTGATTGACCCAAACACTGACTTCCACTTCCATTCTTTTTTTTGTTTTTTTACACTTTTTGAATGGAAAAGAGTCGACAAAACAACCCATTTTTTCCATGACTGAAAAATAATTGTACAGTTTTCAAATAGACATATTGATAAAAACATTTGACAAAAGAAACCATCTCTGAAGGCTGCCTAAACCTGCTGAGTCTTCACTTGTTTACTAGTTTGAGTTTGTGTAGGAGAAAAACAGGATGGCATTTATCTTGAGTACAGTAAACAGCCGTTTCCTCGTCTTCATCAGCACTGTGGGGTTTACTGACACACACATGAGTATCGACAGCACCGCGCGTCTAAAAATGACACTCTTAGCCACAGTTCTACAGGGAAAACGAGGTGATTCAGTGCATCGGTAAACAAGGACATTACCGTCCTCAAGCCAGAGACATTCCACAGATGCTCAGTTAAGTGGATAAGGTTAAATTTGGTTATAACTGAGATCTAATTCACAAGTTTTCTGTTTGTGTGTGAGTGAAGCAGCCTCTTAAACACCAGGGCATCTATATTTGCACGAAGAACCATGAAACCTTTCTTTATAGTGGGAAAATGGTTCTTCAGATTATTAAAATGGTGTTCACACTAAAAAATGGTTCTTTAAGAACTGTTAAATGAAAGGTTCTTCTACGGCACAAACTTAAACTTTGGTGTGAAGAGCATTTTAACAACTTTGTCCACAACAAAGAACATTTGCAGAATGGAAAAGTTCTATAGATGTTCTACGTGCCAATAAAGAACTGTTATTTTTACAAAGAGTGTATTGCATAGAGTGTATTGCGTGGAGCTTTGACACAGCCGCACACACTGAGGCCTGGCAGTTTTACAGCCCTTTTGGGCTTTTTTTTGTCCTTGCCTGATTTCTGGGTCTTGATTAAAGATGTGGAGAAACAAAAGGTCTCAGCTTGTTTGAGTAAAGATCAAACGACGCCACATCACAGAGATGAACCGCATCACTTCCTCTCTACACACCCCTTCACTTATTATTCACAAATAATTATATGGGCCATCATACATTTCTTGCTTTTACTTCACAGATCTCCTTCAGTGCCTCATAATTAGTGATGGAGGGAAATGGTGGCATGGTTAATTCATCCGAAACTCTTAAACCCGTTAACCCACAGACATGGTTAAAGTCCCACCACAGAGAGCCCAACCACATCCAAACGACCACCGGCAGACTGACACACGTAACAGTGACATGTGTGTGACACTCCGCCTGTGTTTGCTGGTTAGAGTCAGAGTCAGAGCGATTATTAAATCTTTACAGTCAGCCTAGTTAACCCTCGCTGTCAAAGAGTTTTAAAGCTGGCATTTATTACCTGTGTTTTTTAGTAACTTTAGTAACATTTGACAGAAAAATCTAATTTCACACACTCTCACGTTTTCTGTCCTTGGGGTATGCATAACACACACACACACACACACACACACACACACACACACACACATATCGCCTGCATTGTGTTAAAGGGTTAACAATAAGGGTTAAAGCATGAGGTGAAGTGCCCAAGGACATGTGAATATTTGTGTGTGTGTGTGTGTGCGTGTGTGTGTGTGTGTGTGTGACTCTTGAAGTCACTCTGCTGAAGGGGTTGTCATCACTCAGAGGCTGTGAGTCAGGGGTTAAACTGAGACGACTCATTCCCATATTCCCTCTGTTCTTATATGTATCTGCATGCTTCAGAGAGAAAAGCCCGGTTACAGTAAACACACACTACACCTGTCTCCTTCAGCATGACTAACACCACTGCCAGATGAAGCTCTCGGGCAACACTGACTCAGCCAGAACACACACACTCTGCTCCTGAACCCAGAGAACTGACGAGTTGACTGCAGAGAAACCTTATAAGTGGACCCTTAATATATTCCAGTGGAGCGCTCTACATGTGTCCAGCGGAGCGACACACTGCAGAGAACAATCACATGAAGGACACTCAACTCACAGCTCAATCCAAAAGAGTTTGATGTTTGCATATTCAAAGCACACACAAATATTATTTTTTACTGATAATTCACTACTGGAATGAATGCATCAATAGACAAAACTCTCTCAGCTCTGACCACCATGTTAAATTAATTTAGATTGAGTTTATCGCTATGCTTTCTGGGACAGTTCTTGACCAAAGCTATGGTTCTTAAAGTTCTCCTATCATGCTCTTCTACAGGTTCCTGGAGTCTCCTACACAAGGATTACAGCCAAGATCAAACAAACACTTCATCTTCTCATCACATCCACTGCAGCATCAGCTCTATTCTCACAGTCTGAAACAGTTTGATAAAGGATTCGGTCTCTCTAAACCCCGCCTTTCCGAGAGCCTGCTCTGCTTTGATTGGTCAGTCTGTTGTGATTGGTCTACTCTGCTCTGATTGGTCTGTTGTGATCGGTCTACTCTGCTCTGATTGGTCTGTTGTGATCGGTCTACTCTGCTCTGATTGGTCTGTTGTGATCGGTCTACTCTGCTCTGATTGGTCTGTTGTGATCGGTCTACTCTGCTCTGATTGGTTCGTGCTGGAAGTGAAACTGGAATTACTGACGACTCGTTTCAGGCAGTTCAGAAATTATTATTTCTTTTGGGAGACAATAACTCCATTTATCTGCACTTTAATCTTTGAAACTTTGCAGACCTTTTACATTCACAAACAGCTACATTACACACTACATGAAATGAATGTCAAAAAAGCAAAATGGGGCTCTTAAAAGGCAGCTTAATGCTGCTGTCTACCTCTGGAGAGTGGAGACACCTGTGAAGGCGTGTGTTTGGACAGCAGCATGTAAACTCATTCACTGTGTATCTCTGACTGAGGTAAAACTGCTCAGACATCAGAGAGAGAAAACAGAGAAAACAAACCAGACCTTTGATTCAGGAGACAAAAAAGGTCCCCGTTAATTTAGAGCGAGCTGAATCTCCGAACAATAGATGGAAGGAACTGCTCACAAACATTTACTCTATACATAGACAAAGGAAACACAGCGGCAGAAATCTACGTATGTCAGATCAACAAACTTTACGCATGGATGTTTCTGCCGTATTTGTTGTCTTACTGGACTGTATATGGAAAAGAATGTGGTAAACAGGATAAATGTGAGATATCTGGAAATCCCGTATAACAAGTAGTAAATCCTGTGTTGTATTCAGAATCAGGAAACCATTTCATGTCACCTGACTTTACACAGTTAGCTCTGTTCCTCTAATTCTACTCACATTCGTTACAGCTTTGCAGAGTTACAAAGGGCTGATATTAAGTCCAGTATTTCAGTGTCTGTATCTCTTCATCTCTTGTATCTGTGTTTGTAGCACACTTCATATTCAGTACAACATCACTGTTACTTGTGTGGTATGACTTAAATTTATAATTCACCCATAAATGAAAGAACTATTATCATTTACTCACCCTCATTTCATTTGTTTAATTCAGGCTTTTATTCATGCAGAAACATTGATCAATGCACATAGACACAGCAAATCAAATATGTTAAAGTCCCCCTGTGGTGTAAATCCAGCTTTTAATGTTGTTTATGTGTCTATGTGGTGTTTTTAATATGCTTTAAGACAAACCATGTGTAAATTCATAAGTCGACTCCATTGCTGAGTATTTTCTCCTTAAAACTGCAGTGAACCAAAGACAGTCTCAAAAACACGCTTTGAAATCGCTGGTGTTTCTGACGTCACAAACTACCTTGTAACCAATCAGATCAACGTGTGATCGTCAACCAGTGGATCTCTGAGCTGAGTGAGTGAGTGGAGGCGGGGCTCATTTGCATATTCATAGAACCGTGCATACTAAATGAGGCAAGAGTGTAGAGTTACATTCAAGATATTTTAAGACATGAAGAAATTAGCTTCCTTTTTTTCCTTGATTTTTTTTTTCATGGAAAAAAAAAAAACATTTAAATATGTCTAAAAAACATTTAAATATGTTTTGGTGATCAAAGATGAGTTTTAAGGGATAAAATTATTGACTACAGGGGGACTTTAAATAGAAGCTCAAATGCTTGACCCACGACAACCAATGAGGTTTGTTCTCGCTAATCAAGCAAGCATGTGCGTTGATCAAAGCCTAAATTAAATTATCACATAAAGCAGTCTTGTCTCTTCAGACTGTATGTATTGACACATTATTGTCTGGACTTTCAATTGATGGACACTGATATCCTGATTTGCATTTTGAATAACAAAATGAGGTTGAGTAAATGATGACAGAATCAAAACTATCCCTTTAATTGGACTCAAATTAAAATAATAATTGGTTTTAAAAGTATGAACATTTACCAGATGCCAGCAGGTTATTGAGGCCTTCTTCATATAAGGGGTCGACAGGTGAGTCTCTGCCGGTTTCCCAGTCCATATCACCCATTTCACTCTCGCCGTGACCGCTGTCTTTAGTGCTCAGCCAATCAGCGTCCTGAGCCCCTGACCTACAGCACACAACGACAACACAGCCGGCAGAGCGTTTCAGAAACACGTTCAGCATCACAGTGAGTGAAAGAGCTCAGAAAGACATAGTAGGGTGTTTAGAAAAATGAAGCATGTGAAATGTGTGAGGACTGGCAAATGAATTGGACATAGGGCTAATCTGTATTATGTATAGCATAGAAGTGTATTATGTTATTTTTAACATGGTACCTGGATACTATTTAGACACATCCATGATGGAATACTATGGTATTCAATGTAGTACTATTTGAATACCATGATATTTTTATATGGTGATCATTCAGTACCATATTATATTGAAGTTCCAAGTACACTGTACCATGGTGCCGGCACAATACAGGGAATATCAGTGAAACAGGTACGATTATCTCTAATATCAGTTAACTAGTCTTCTCAAAGCTGGGATTTTTCTGTGAGCTAACATTGAAACTCAAACAATACAGCACACAGCAAAAGGAAGTGACTGTGCTGTCTTTGTTTTCAGCAAGCCCTGTCTCGCCCAGGTGAATCACAGTCTATCCTTTCTCCTCTGGATTCTAAATGAACATGAGTGAAATTCATAGAAACAGTAGTGGATTCTGCTGGATACCAATCAGAAGACAAACGGGCTGATCAGACTCCCCATTCTCACTGACTGATCCCATACAGCAACGTAGTGTCGGCCCAGATCCGGCCCACATCTGGTACACGTGGTGATTCCACACGGCCCGGATGTGGGCCGGATCTGGGCCGACACTACGTTGCTGTATGGGATGGTTACGTCCTTTTTTTATACCAGAAATCTACCTGGTAACAGATCAACTTCTAAGATGGCTATTGTGATAGTTTGGTTATTGTGGTATTGCTTTGTGTTCTGTGTAATTTAGTCAAGAGTTGTATAAATAAAGTAAAAAGGAAGTTAAAAAAGGTTTACCGGCCAGTCCTGTGTGAATACTTGTTTCCTCGGAAATTTGGTCGAGGCTGAAGTTGTCCCTGATGCAACAGAGACAGGAGCTGAGACACCTGCTGTAGAATTAAAGAGACACAACATTTATCATTTATTACAGTATATGGGGGAACTTATCACATAACTCACTTTAATCTATTATATATAATAAAAATCAAACACAATTCACAGTTAATCATGTCGCCAAACAATTTGTGTGTTCAAGATGTCTGAACTACCACATATCCAATGCATGACAACTTTGAAGGCCATTTGGTTTTGGTAGAATGTCATAATTCACAATATCACTTTTGTTTGGGTTTCACTTAATTTTGATGGTCCCTTTTGAACATTCTGTTGACTATAAGTAACGTTGCACCTACATATCTGCTAACTCTCATTAAAGTGTTAGTAGAGTATTAGTAGACTGGTAGGGTTAGAATAAGTAGACTGGTAGTTACAAAGTTAGTCAGTAGATTGTCTGTTGGAGGACCAGCACAATAAAGAGTTTGCAGATATTAAGCAGACAGTCTACTAATACTCTAATGAGAGTTTGTTGGCATGTAGTTGCAACATTACTTATAGTCAACATAACGTTCAAAAGTGACCATCAAAATAAAGTGTTACCTTTGTTTGTTGCAGATTA
This sequence comes from Vimba vimba, assembly GCA_022828995.1. NCBI lineage: Eukaryota > Metazoa > Chordata > Actinopteri > Cypriniformes > Leuciscidae > Vimba > Vimba vimba. Next base: position 34,677,903 of record CM040833.1, read on the forward strand.
AGCAACAAAATAGTAGACGGCCAGCCTCCATTAAGCACTCTGGGATGGGAAAATGGGTTAGAGAGATTGTTAAGTTGTTAAGGACAGGAAGCTGTTTCTACACAGGGTCTATTCTTCTAGAGGCTATTTCCTTCCAGGATGCACAGAAGAAACCCAGCCTTGGCTGCGAGGACCGGCACCGGTGACATTTCAACCCCTTTCCTCTGCAGCCACCACAGGTCTAATTTGCCAACTGGGCCAAGTGAGTAAGGGAGGGTGGATTAGAGAGGAGGAAAAGAGAAAGGGGTGGAGGGAGGTCAGGATCCATGCTCTTCCTGACTGGCCCCAGTATTCACGTGAGGGCTCAAACCCGTGCCAGGACCTTTTGTTCTGCTAAACACTTTGGTAGAGGTAAGCATCTGGGTGGACCCAGACCCAAAGGATACAGCATTTGACTAGCACAGCACTTTTGGGTGTTTTGAAATATTAGCTGGTGAAAAGTAGTTATTCTCACTTTTCCTTTTGAATATAATGAGAATCAGATCAGTTCAAGCTATTTGTTGCTGACTCCCTCCAGCCCATACATGCCAGAGGAGTATAATGTTACTGTGCAGAAGTATCATAGACCATGGAATGAATCTGTATTTTCTTCTCACATTCAGTGGGACTCTGTAATGTGATACCATTGAGGATTGGCAGTGTTTTCTCCTGAGGCAAATTAAAGGTTTAAGTTACTGTGTGACACTGAACTGTTTCTGGATACACTTCATCATGCCTTCATCATCTGTCAGCTGTCCCCTAAGGCTGCTATAGATATGGGCCAGTACAACTCCAGAGTGGGAAAACTATCATCTTGAGCTTATATGAACTGGAGTGCCTTGAAATAGCCTTCAAAGTAGAATGTATTTTCATATCTGAAATGTTAAAATAATAATAAATAATTAAAAAAAAGACAAATTCTCTTACTTGCACCTCCGGTGAGGCGGAGGACAGTTCAATAGAACCGTTTTCTGCAAAGGCCGCCATGGAGAGCCGAACGAGATTCCTCAGGATCTGCCTGTGGTCTGACTCTTCCATCCGTCCTCTTCTTTCTGTGGTCTTTGGTCTCCGTAATGTGGCCTGATTACTAGGAACTGAAGCCATTGTTTGTGAGGGGTCCATGTTCATGGGCTTGACTTCGTCATTTTTGTTTCGTCTAAGTGTGCTGGTCTGTGAGTTTGCGAAAGAAGAGGAGGAAGAATTTCTGGTCTTTTGCAGGGTTCGATAGGGTGTTCCTGGGTTATAGGGAAGTGTCCCGTTCCACTCTATGCTCCCAGGCTTTCTGAGTATCTTGCTTTGAGTGAGTGGTGGGTTCCCATCCATTTCCATATGAGCTTGATTTTGAGTCATGCGAGCAAGGGTTGGTGTAAGGGTAAATTGGCCCTGTGGACTTGGTTTTTCCACTAAGGGTGATGTAGATGACAATGCCTCAACTTCATCTTCTTGTGGGGTTTCTTTACGACCCCGAAGCGCCGGTACCAACTGGATGTCAGTCTTGCGAATGTGCTTTTGAGGCCGCCGTGGGTGACGGGTGTAGGTTGACTCAGCTTGCCTACAGTTGTAAGCACGGTTATCCCGTTTGTGAGGATGACAGAATGTCTTGGCCAAAGCAATGGCTAGAAATAAAACCAGGCAGGTTGATCCAAGGCAAATGGCCAAAAGCATTGTAGAACTGTACTTGGCCTGGTTATCGTGAGACAAGTTCTTCAGGTGGTCACGAAAGTTGATGAAAGTTACTTCCAAAGTGGTTCTTGTGCTAAGCATAGGCGTTCCCATATCAGATACCACTATGCCCAGCTTAAAAGTTCTGCCGATCAATTCTGTGGCATTAGATGTGTTCACGTAGAGCTCCCCAGAAGCTTTGTCAAGAAAAAATATGTTAGAAGGGTTGCCATCTGTTATCCTAAAACTGAGTCTTCCATTGAGACCAGAATCTGGATCACTGGCCCGAATGGTAGTGGCCAGAAAACCTTCGGGTTTATTGAGGGAAGAGTAATTTCTTGGTTTGTGGAAGTTATCCTCCAGGGCCTTACCTCCAAGTTCAGTCACAATCTCCCCTTTGTCCACATTCACTGGGACATATAGCAATGCAACTCCCTTCTTGGGAGGTGGCTCATGGATTATGGGGTAATTGTCATTAACGTCCTGTACCTCTACCAGCACTTCTGCACTACTGGTCTTTGGTGGGTATCCTTGATCTACTGCCTCAACAATAAATGAGTAGGAACGGGATTCCTCATAGTCTAATGATTGCTGGACAGTTACAGCCCCACTGCTGGGGTGGACGGAGAAAAATGCTGTTGGTGTCCCCAGCTCATTTGACTCTTTAATGGAGAATGATACCCTTCCACTGAGGTCCAGGTCATCATCATGTGCCTCCACTGTCAAGAAATGGAAACCAGGTGTGTTGTTCTCTTTGAGGACACTCCGGTAGTGACTTTTGGTAAACATTGGTGCGTTATCGTTTTCATCCAAAACATGGACAGTCATGTGCTTAATGCAGGACAGAGAAGGATCACCGCTGTCTTGCGCTAGAAGAGTAAGGTTATATTCCATCTGTTTCTCACGATCCAGAGTATCATTGGTTACAATCATGTAATTGTCTCCATGGATTTGTTTGAGTCTGAAGGGGCCAGATCCACTCAGAATGTGCACTCGTGTCTGCCCGTTCGCCCCAGAATCGGCATCAGATACCATCACGAGTGCAAGGAAAGCTTCATTTGGTGCTCCTTCTGAGACTGTTGCAACAGGGGAATTTTGTGGATTCCATGTTATGTGTATCCGGGGAGCATTATCGTTGACATCTCGCAATTTGACCTGCAACTTGTGGTGGGATGGGTTAGCATTGGGCCCCAGATCTCGAGCTTGAATGTCTACCTCATACACATTCTTTTCTTCAAAATCTAAAGGGCCTTGTAAAGTCAAAGCACCTGTTTTGGGATGGATGCTAAATAGTCTTTGCACTTCCAGTGGGACATGTTTACTAAGGGAGTACTCAACCTCTCCATTAGCACCTTGATCAGGGTCTGTAGCGCGGAGATTGATGACTATCGTCCCACGGACTGTGTCCTCCGCTAGCTCAATAACTGTTGGGGCCTCCTCAAATACAGGGCTATTGTCGTTGGAGTCGAGAATCGTGACTATAACTTTTGTGCTGCCTGATTTTGGTGGGTTTCCGTTGTCCCAGGCTGTCAGAACCAGTTCTAAAGATGGCTGCAACTCCCTGTCCAATTCTTTGATGACCACTAATTCGGCCTGCTTGGCCCCTCCAGAGGTTCGGACATCCAGAGCAAAGTGCAGGTTGGAGGACAGGGAGTAATTCTGCAGGCCGTTCGGTCCTGAATCTGGATCTACCGCACGGTCCAGAGGGATGCGCATTTTTAGTGAGGCCGTCTCCGAGATCTCCACCTCCTGCACGAGACTGGGAAAGACTGGGCTGTGGTCATTAAGGTCCATCACCTCCATGTGAACTGAGAGGAAATGCATAGCACCACCCTTTCTGTAGAGCACACTGAAGGCCAGTTTACAAAGTTCTTCACCCGAGCATAGCTCCTCACGGTCCAGCTGGCCAAGTGTTGACACGGTACCATCCCTTAAAGCAACTGTGACCGGTGGGGCGTGTCCGGGCTGCACGACCCGGAAGTTTTCCAGTGACCCAGTCACCCCGCGCTCACGTAGGTCATCCAGCAGGCGACCCACCCGAGTCCCTGAGGGCTGTTCTTCCCAGACACGATATTGGATAATGAGCGGAGCGGAGCCCATATTGTGGGCGTAACAGGGTGGACACTCAATAAGAGCTGCCAGAAGGAGCAAAACCTGGAGCATGACTGTGTGTGAGGTTTCCTATTTCCTTTTACGTGGAGTCAGATGTGTTAAGCACCTAGATAGGCATTCTAATGCATCACAAGACATCTACAATTCACAAAAGATATTAAAAAAACTATACACCATTACCTACTCTATGGTTAAAAAGCAATATTAAAAAGTAGAAAAATGCTTTAAAACTAATTAATGATGAAAACAGTACCTCCACATCCAGGTACTCTATAAATTACCATTTACAGTACATATAAAAGTCACAAAAATTTGAAAATGATATCATTTTATAGTTACTTCACTTCATAGAAGTGTTACCCGTAAAGCTGAGTTTTACTGATATCAACAGACATGTTACTTAATACAAATATTAAACAATAAACAATCATGGTAAAATTTTGATCACTATTCTCACAACAAAACCACTTTCATGAAAGATTATTTCCAGACCCTTCTGATTTTTAAATAAAGCTTAAGACAGTTCAATGTTATTCTAAAGCACTACTCACTCACACACAGCTGCTGCTTCCCGGCTCAGGACTAAAGTGAGGATCTGTGGAGCTGGGATGGCTCGTTCGAGGGGGAATGGCCTGCGAGTCGATGACAGACGTCGAGGGAGGAGTGTGCAGTGTTAACTCCACCCGTCTGAGTCTGGAATCAGCGGTGGGCTTTTAGCGAAACATGATCCCACTTCTTTCATTCACTGCCAGCTCTTCACACATCTGACTTTACTCCTTTTCCAAACGGTCTAAATAAACACAATAAGAGTCATAGTGTCTGGAATCTGTCATCGGTGTTGAAGCAAACCTAAGGTGAGACCCTCAGGGGCCCTGAACACAAAAACAAGGCCTGGATCTGAACTCTGAGAGTGCTGATGGAAAGTCCAGAACCTGCTGCTGTTATCACAAACCCAGATAGTCACTCCTGTGACACACTCCAACAACCTGTAGTGCTAGACACTTTAAAAATAACTGATTTGTGCTTCAATTTGATGGTTTTGTGAAATGTCTGGGAGTTGGGGAATGTATTTTTTGTCTTGGTATGCCTTTGCAAAGTCTTTATTACAAAACAGTGACAGACATACCAAATACTAAAATGCATGTTCCTCTTTTTACTTTAATCTTACTCATACATTTGTATGTTGCATATAATTTGTACTGGACAGAAAGGATTTGATTAAAAAAAAAATGCTAGTGGTACCATTTTTTAAGTAAATAATTATTTATTAGCTAGTGCATTTTTAATGCATTTAACTAAATAAAAAAACATTGTTCTAGATTAATGAATGTAAAAAAAAAAGTGTTAGTTCACAATACCCTATGCATTAAGTGCAACCATTCGCATGTATAATTTCAAACGTCTCCCAATGGTTTTGGTTGTACATTTTAAAAACCCAAACCAAAATAACAGATTTGTGCTTCAATATGATGGTTTTCTGAAATGGCTGGGAGTAGCCAAATTATTTTTTTGTCTTGGTATACCTTTGCAAAGTTTGTCTTTATTACAAAACAGGGACAGACATACCAAATACTAACATGCATGTTCATTTTTTACTTCAGTCTTACTCGTTCATTTGTATGCTGTATATAATTTGTACTGGACAGAAAATATTTGATAAAAAAAAATGCTAGTGGTAGCCTAATCCCCATTTTTTTAATTAAATAATTATTTATATGCTAACGCTTTTTAATGCATTTAACTAAATATCAGGACATTGTTCTAGATTAATGAATGTAAAAAAAAAACATTTATGCAATACCTTATGCATTAACTGCTACCATTCGCATATATAATTTCAAACGTCTCCCAATGGTTTTGGTTGTACAAGCAAGAGAATAATATATGTTATTGAAGGCTTGTGGCCAATGGAAAGAGGATGGTGAAAGGGGAAGAGAGCAGACCCCGCTTCCTCTCTATATGGGGGTCTCCTAACATAAACTATCCCATTACCTGGAGCCAATAAAAGCTTTTCCCAGAGTGATAACACATGATAACAGACGGGAGAGCCTTGCCCTGTTCAGAGAGATCACAGGCCTACACACACCGGAGTGTATATTTGTGTGTGATGTGATGCTGATGAGTTGAGCTGTGGAGAGTTATTCCTAATCTAAGAACTGTTGTGCATGTGTTTCTCAGGGGTCAGAGGTCACTTCATGCGATCAGGGTCTATCTCTTAAATAAACAGGGCTTTGCTTTCACACATAATCCTCTCTCCAATTTCTAATTAACTCCATTTGGTCCGGGTATAAACCCAGGGTTTGACTCCTCATTCTGTTCCTCCACGCTGCCT